>JARHVA010006291.1:170000-320000 GCA_037957365.1 Torreya grandis
TATGAGTCACATTCCCCCATATTTGCCTCCATATGGATCTACACCAACATCATCTAGATGCCAATGGAGCCACTCACGTACTTATAGTCATTTATCCACCCTTACTTAATGGGTCATTGGATTTTTTTGCTTCCTCATAGGGAATACACCATGGTCCTTCTCACTGGCTTTCACCTAATCTTGGTCCCTAGCCTATTGGTAGTGTGGTTTAGTCTCATTTGGGTTTAGGCATTAGTATTTTTTTTGCCCCTCCAAACCCCATGGATGGATGGTTATGTATTTATCCTCTCTTGATTGAGCCTTCTTATTAGAGTTCTCACCCACCTAAGAATAATCCTCCACCTCCTCCTACTGGTGAGACAACTTGTGCTTAATATCTTTTTATTTATTATCTATTTATTAGGTTGTTGTTTGAATTTTCTTGCTTTGTTGATGTCTCTTTTTTATCCAATTTTTTCCTATGATAGGGAGTGTGAGCCATGAACTATAACAAGTTTATTTAATTTATAACCTCTTTTAATTTTTTTTCAAAATAATACTTTTAATGAAGCTTTCCAATAGTAAAAATAATAATCCAAAAATAAACATATGATTTTTACCAAAAACTTGAGGGTGTCCTCTACTTACATCATAAATTATTTTCATGGCTTCCCATTGCATATCCTATATTTATGTTATAGAATAAATTTATGGTTTCCCACTATTAATTAAAAATGTGTTATATCACAATAGTATTCCCATGTGTAACAACCCCTCAGGGTTAACTGGAATTAGGTTTTTTTGTTAACTCAATAATAGAAGTAACTCAACATTAATGATCCTTAACTAAATGCATCATTTAAGATAAATTATGTTATTAACCAAAAAAATTAAGTATTTAATTAATTTAGTTAATGATAAAAAAAACATATGTTGATTTTCTTTCATAAACTCAACAATACAAGGTACAAAATAATCTAGGTTAATAATTCAGCCACTGTTGATTAAATAGTAAAATAAATACAAATATATATAGCCAATTATTTTTGTTATACAATAAATAAAAAATAGTACAAGTATACAATGTCACATATTTGAATATCAGGTTACGATTATACAATGTTCCATAGAACATATGAGTCTCATTGAACACGTTAATATCCATAAATAATCTTGAGTAAAGCATCTATCAGTTGAATTTTGGAAGGGGAGGGAGAGTATCATCCAAGTGTTTTTCCATACCAACCATGAACCATTGATCTAATGCATAATCTCCAAACATGATAATACCCCTCCCTTCATGGATGGATAGATAATGATAGTGTGGAAATAGAGAAAGTCAACTAGAAACCTGTGTGGTGTAAGATAACTATCACATGTAACATATCATAAAGAAATAAGTTTTAACATGATATCATCAAATACATGAAAAATAAATCAAATAGGTGAAATGAAAAATTTTCAACTATAAATATTACTTTGGACAAAGTTTTAATATAATTTTCTAGATCACAAGATCAGTCAGATTCACACACACAACTCATTTGAATAACTTCATTCTACCTATTAGTAGCACTAAGTAGGTAGAAAAGTCCATCTCACTACTTGCTTAGAGTCATTAATACTAAATTTATTCATATCTATACTATATTTAAATCATCAATTCAAATACTATTTTTCCATTAAAAATGCCACAATAGAGAATAATACAAATAAATTATTACTATTTACCAAACACTTTATCTCATGTTTTTAACAAATATAATCTAGCTAACTATAATTTATATGTAGCCTTATAGACAAATATCTAACTTAATTATCATTTAAACAATAGTATTTTGTATTTAATTCACTATCAAAACTTATAAACTCTTGCATACAAACCAAATCTCTTCTAGGTTCATGTTTCACATAAAATACTATTTGATACATATCAAATTATTATTTCCCAAATACTCATGTAACAGTCTAAAAACTATATCACAAAAATATTATGATATATTATGTAATGAGAACCCTCTTTTACATAATAAAACCCTACCTACAATTATTTTATAGAAATCTCAAAGAAACTACTTTTAAGTAATCATGTAATAATTACCAACATGTCAATCAGTGTTTAATTCCAATTAAGTCTTATGTTTCATTCAAGAGAAATAAAACCCAAGTTATAATTTTATATATGATCAATATGTAACATGATAATATAAATATCATACCAGAGAAAGCATCAGATAATAAATAGTCACACCTATTACAAATATGACTCAATTGTATAGAAACACACGCATAATTTGCTTCATCTTGAAATTCAACAAATCATTTACATATATATTAAGATAACCATCTAAAATATACATTTAAACTTTATCTCTTAGTTATAAATAGATGGTTCAACATAATTGTCCAAACACCAAATCTAATCCTAAATTTTCAATAACCACCAAAATAATTATAGGCTTGATTATTTTTATGAGTCGATCCTCTTAAATGTTTTAAAGCACTAAATTTTTTTATATATTTCAACACATTTATTTCAAATAAATGAAATTAGGATATTCATGTTTTTTTAACTTATTCAATGAATATTGGGTTATATTGATCTGAATTCTATTATTCTAAACCTGAACTATGCATTAGGCATAATGGTTTGATTTTTAAAAAAAAATTAAAGCACTCAAAAAAATTATATATTCCAACACATTTTAAAAAATCAAACCATTATACCTAATGTATAGTTCAAGTTTAAAATAATATAATTCAGATCAATATAACTCAGTCTTCATTGAACAAGTTAAAATAACATGGCTATCTATCCTATCCCCATGTATCCTATGAATTTAATTAAATCACAACCCAAAACAAATATGAAAATAAACACAATAATTTCAATATTAAAGTAATCATTCCCATACACAATATACTCAACCACTAAATAGCTAAAATATGGGTTCATTTGTATTTGGCTTTGTGGATGGATTGAAATCGACCCTAGGGTCATATACGAATGACTCATGTGTGTGTGTGTGTGTGTGTGTGTGTGTGTGTGTGTGTGTGTGTGTGTGTGTGTGTGTGTGTGTGTGTGTGTGTGTGTGTGTGTGTGTGTGTGTGTGTGTGTGTGTGTGTGTGTGTGTGTGTGTGTGTGTGTGTGTGTGTGTTTTTGTGTGTGTGTGTATTTAAAACACCAAACCCTATTTCCATAAAAGAATACACAATTATTATTATATAGAGACATCTAATAGGGTAAGGTAGAAATATAAACCACATAAAAATTCAAATAAACAATACTCCAACTGAATATTAGTGAAGGATGAAGACCAATAAGAAGCATTTATTTTCTCTTCTACAGCCAAATGAAAAATAGAGAAACATATTTTATTTGAGCTTTGTGACATTTACAAACAACTCAAAACTACTAAATGTTTGAAACCTCTACTGTATTTCTCGTATTGATAAATATAACCTATCAAACACCAAACACTTAAACTTTTGAAAACCTTAGTTCATAGTCTAGGTTTCATTTACAACATTGTTAAACATAACATAATGCACACACATAGCCATTTATAATGGAGAGGGTTTTATATGTGCTTGGCCCTCTAGATGGATCATACCCATCCTTAGGGTCGACCACATATAAACCCCACATATATTTTCTTTAAAGAACTTATAAACAAATCTCTAAAGACCTAGAATAATTAACCAACAATAAACTACATGTTATTCATAGAAGTTTCAACAATAAAAACTAGAAAATATTTTATAATAGACCCTACCTCCAATGCTTTTCCAATGGAGTAAGATCAAATTTATCTTATTCTTTACCTCATTTCTCCTTGTCCATGCTTCTTCTACTAAATATTCTACTCTACCATCTTGTACTACTCTCTATTTTTCACCCTTAGCTTTTATTTATCTCCATAAATTTCTGACTTGCATGCCAAAATTTTGGCATGATCATTTGATCAAACTTATCAATAATCAAGTTAACCAGTCAAAGAAATCATCATGACAAAACCATGCAATATAAATAGTCTATAAGATTCACTTTATGACTCAAAGAGTTTAGAAACTCAATGATTCATAACTTTAGATTCCATCCAAATATTCTAGAGTTAATAATCGTATAAACATTATAATCTACATGATGGTCTTTGACCCAAACAACTCCAATCAATTACCATGCAAAATGAATATAGTTATAAATACTTTTGACCAACTATATAATCATGCCTTTAAAAAAACATTCAAACCATGCCTTCAACTATAACACATGCAATATGCCTTTAGCCAATATAAAAACACCTTGTTTTAAATTTCAAAATCTTCACTAGTTTTAATATGGCCTAGGGTAAGCCATTGTTAAATAACATAATCAAACCCCTTTTATTTATAAACTATAAATTCCATTTATCCAAAAAAAAATTATGGTTGGCATGAAAACCCCATACATATGATATCTATTTTATAAACAACATCTTAATTACTTTGAATATAATGTTATTATGATGTTCAAACTATATATTTCCATAAATAAGTGTAAACATTGTCAAGACAGTGGAATTAGACTTTGCATCACAAAAATATCATATAAGGACTTTAGAGAAAAAGTTAAAATGAATATATACATAAATTAAACCAATAAAAACATGCCACACTCATTTGACCCATATGGTACATAGTCCCAGATAATGCAGTAAGACAACATACAAGACTATCAACCATCATATGATATTATAAATACAAACATACTTCAAAGGTTAAAACAATATGCACAAGATAACCAATCATACCAAATAATAAAATATGTTAATAATATGATGCATGATGCTAAAATAAATATTGACCAACTAATAATTAACAAACAAATTTCTATTCTATGTGGTGTGTGTAGGGTTCCTGTCTTATTCTCTCATCCCCCACTTGTCTCCATCTACACCATCCTCTCTAATGATACCCTCCCTCAGTCATAGTCAGAAGGGTGGACTCCATCCTACATCCACCTCAATAAAAATGAAAAGTAGTTAGACGATATCATGAAATAATCATAATAAATTATTGTAATAGAATAAACTAAATAATCATGATCAAAATGTATCATAACCAAATATAAATATCTAACTACTAGTTAACTATCATGATCAAAAGTAACAAACACTATCCATAATCAACATACTACTAATCCAATTACTTAACACACCAATTAAACCAATCACTAACCACATAATCAGTAATAAATAGATCAATAGGTCTAGAGGAAAATTATGATGTAACATCCTTCCCCCCTAAATCTAGTTATTGTCTCGATGACACTTATTTTAACAAAGGTTCTAAAATATAATAATGTTTAATAAAAAATAAATATAATATCTTAAAAATTACTACATAAACAAAAGATGAAACTTCTTATGAAACTCTTCATAATATTGGTCCCACTAGACTTTGCACTATGACACTTCAATGTTATACAAACTAAGTCTATGAGTGTAAAATATTCTAACTGGTTCTACTGTGATCACCCTGGGATCCAGAACCTAAAGAAATCCAATCCAAAACATGAAAAATATTAATAACATACTTTGTAATATAGGACACATAAAAAACATTATGCATTAGTGCTAAATTTTGTGGCAAAGAAAGCCTGTATGCCATGGGATTGACAACTTCCAAGACCTCGAAGGGTCCCACATATCTAGGAGATAATTTTGCTAATTTTCAAAATTTGATCAAGATTTTCTGAGGTTTAACCCATAAAAATACTTTTCTTCAATATAAAACTACCTTGTTATTCTTTTCACATCATCATATCTCTTTTTTATATAATTGGATTTGTTCAACCAGTCTTATTAACTTAACTTGCTCTTCCATTTCAAGAAGCATATCTAGTCCAAAGACTACCCTGTCTTCTAACCTATCCTAGCCGATTGGTATTCTACACTTTCTTCCATACATTACCTTAAATGAATCCATTTTAGTAATGATTGGTATGATTTGTTTTAGGTAAACTTAACCAATGGAATATATTCTTCCCACCTATACTATTGGTCCATGTAGTACATCCTTAAAACTTATAAAAGATGATTCACCCTCTCTATTTGTCTATCTATTTTTGGATGGTACAATGTACTAAAGTTAAACTAGGTACCTAGAGATGAAATGAGAGTCAACAAAAATTTAGAAGTCATTTTTGGGTCCCTATTTAAAATAATCTTTTATATAAACCCATGCAATCTATACCCCTCTTTTATGAATCTCTTCACAAGCATAGGTGCATCATATGAAATGTTACCATGAATAAAGTGAGATACGTAAGTGAGTTTATCAATAACCACCAAAATCATGTCATCTCAATTCCAAAGCATTGTCAACGCTTAGACAATGTCCATAGCAATGACCTTCCACTTATAATTATGGTAAAATATGTGGGTGTAGAAACCTAGTAGGATACACATGCTTAGTTATAATGTGTTGAGATTTTAAACATCAAGAAAAAAAATCTAATACATATTGTTTAGTTCCTTTCCATAAATATTATATGCTTAGGTATACTAAAGATTAGTCACACTTAGATGTACTGTATAAAGAGCATTGTTTAGTTCTTTAAATACTATTCTCTTTAAATTATCCTTATCTGATACATAAATAATTCCTTTGTACCTTAACAAACCATCATATTCAAACTTTAATCCTTTATGCTTAGAATCCTATGCATTTTGAGCTAATTCTCACTTTATATATTCATAAAATTCATCTCCTAGAGAGAATTTCACCATTTTATTGTGAAAGGTACTCCTAATAGTAGATAAAGATGCTATATACCTTTGATGACTTATAACATCTATAACCCTATTCTAGATGTCTTTAATATAGTTAATATCAAAATCATAATCTGATAAGAACTTTAATTATCATCTCTAACATGCATTTAGGTTAAGTTTGATGAAGATATACTTGAGCCCCAAATTATTAGTCTTGAGCTCAAATGGTTTTTACAATACATAATGACTCCAAACCTACAAGGAATGAATTATTAGAGCTAATTCCAAATCATGCAAGGCACAATTTTCCACATATAACTTTAACTTTCTAGATTCATAAGCTACAACAAAACCTTTTTGCATGAGAAATCTTCTAACACCATCTATTAAAGAATTGGTTATTATCAAGAATCAGCGATTTGAATCAGGTACTCTTAACACTAGTGTCGAGGAAAGACTTCTTTTTAGCTCCTAAAAAGTTGACTCACACTTCACTGACCACACAAACTTATGAATTTTTCACTGAAGAGAGGTAATAGGATTTTCTATCCTAAAATATTTTGGAATAAACTTCCTATAATATCAAACTAAACCCATAAAACTCCTAACTTCATGGACATTTTAGGTGTTGACCACTTCGTAATGGATTCAATCTTTGAAGGATCCATGGATATTCCTTTTACATATATAATGTACCCAAGGTATTATACCCTTTTATGAAAGAAGGATGATAGGATATTGTTATACCTTCTAATTTAACTAATCAATAGATTGGTATCATTTTTAATCAAGTCAGTGCTCGATGGCTATTTGTAATGAGACCATTTGATATTGGATTTGTATAATTCACTATTGGGGATTTTTAATTTTGATGTGTTTCTTAAATCCAAAAAATAGTAAATAAAATTCTAATTCTATAATTGCAAAAAAGTAAATATAAACTATTTATTAATTGAAGATCTCCTATTAGCATTCACACCATCAACATCCAAAACTTAAACATTAGGCATAAGACATATATAACTTACCTGGCTGGGTAGGACAACATGATGTTCATAATATATGAATGTTTTTTATTGTCACGAAATAGCTTCTAGCAAATTCTGAATATGAGATGAATTAACAAACTTAATCTAATTTGAAAAACACACTTTTACATAAAATAAATCTTCTTTTATTGAACTGAAATAACTCTTGCATATAAATAAAATACACTTGCATTAAAGGAAACTCAAACTTGATTTTGGAAAATAAAATCACACAATTGATTTTGAAAAGGAAATTCACACTTGTAATTAAATATAATCACTCTTTGCTTTGAAAGGAAATCACTCTGCATTTAAAATAAATCACTTTCAAAGTTAAAATAAAATTGCAATTTGTAGTAAATGAAATATATATGAATTAGATAAATTATTCTAAACTATTAAACTAAAAAATATCAATTTATCCTAATCTTTGGAGAGAAGTGGACCCTTGCTCCTTCCTCAGAATAGGAATTGCTTTATGAAGAAATAAACATAAATGTTAAACTCTATTTCATTTAAAAGAACATATACAAAAATGAAATTTTGAACTCTGTTTCCAACTTCTTCTAACTTTTACTCAACTTTAACAACTATCTGGAATGATAACGAGATGTGTATTTAAACATATCTTAGTATCTATTCATAAAGTACATAATCTTGGAAATATTAATTCCCAAAACTATTTATTCAAAATATAGACAATCTAGGAGTTGGATCCCATGCTTTTAGGAAGGTGTTGGAACTAAAGCCACAAACTATAGATAGAAAATAACTAACATATACTGAAGATAGTTGTCCGTTACAAAATAAAGATAAAAATATATCTAGACTAGTTTAGGCCATTATCATGAATGGTAATATATAAACTAAGAGATCTAAATATATAAAGTCTTATAGATATCTATAGAATTACTATCCTGATCAGTAGGATCTAACTTGTCTTTAGAACACATTTGGGTATCTTTGAAGCATCTTATATACTTATTTGAAGCACCTTGTATAGTTCTTCAGAGCATTCCTAGACTTTTTTGAAGCATCTTATGTATGTCTTCAGAGCACTTTAAAAGTGTATTTATAGTGTCTTCAGGTGTTAAATCTTCAGATCTCACTCATCAAATCCTTAAAATTGTAACCAAAAGGAGTTTCTAAAACTATGTATTGCATTCTCAAAATTACCCTACCATTGGGATGTGTTATTGTAATCAAAACTATGTTGTCCATCCAAGTTAGAAATAATAACAAGGTAAAGAATCAATAATAAATTACATATAAATAAAGGATAAATTGCATTCATTTCCTACTTAGATTAGACTTTAACTATTAAATGCAATGCAATATATAACCAAAGGCAACACTTTATGGACAATTTATATCACTATGATGAGCTATATGAAATGCTCATCATTTCTTCCCCACACTTTACTTTTTACAAGTCCTCTTACAAAGAAGTGGGATGACTGGTATTTAATCTAAATTTCCTAATTCAAACCTTTGACTAAGATCATAAACTTGAAAATGATGGCCCCAATCATAGTGGCCTCTAGGTAATAATCTAAAATATTTGACAATTGTATACAACCAATCTTGAAACTCAAATTCTACCTTAGTACTCCAACCCTATTGATGAGTATTTCATATAGCTCATCATATCCATATAAACTATCCATAAAGTTTTGCTTTTGGTTATATATTGTATTCCATTTAATAATTAAAGTTTGATCTAATTAGTATATGAATGTAGTTTGTTTTTTGTTTGTATGTAATTTATTATTGATTCTTTACCTTGTTATTGTGTCTATCTTGGATGAATAGCATAGTTTTGAGTATATAAAATCATCCCAATGATGGGATAATTTTGAGAAGGCAACACATAGTTTTGACAACTCTTTTGGTTACAATTTTGAAGATTTAGCAAGCGAGCTCCAAATATCTAATGTTATGAAGACACTCTAAAAACCCTCTAGAAGTGCTCTAAAGATGCTTTGAGTGTGCTCTTAAGACATACATAGGATTCTCTAAATAATCCTAGGTGTGCTTTGAAGACCTATATAAGGTATTTCAAATACTTGTATAGGATGCTGTGAAGATACTTGGACATGTTCTAAAGACTAGTTATATTCTACTACTTGGAATAGTAATTCTATAAATATATATAAATAAACTTTATATATTTAGATTCTTATTTTAAACATTACCATTCATGGTAATGTTTTAAATTAGTCTAATTATATTTGTATCTTTATTTAGTAAAACTAGATAAGTATCTTCAGTATATGTTAGTTATTTCTTGTCTATAGTTAGTTGAGTTGATTCCAATGCCTCCCTAGAAGCATGGGATCCAAATCCTAGATTGTCTATATTTTGAATAAATATATTTGGGAGTTAATATGACCAAGATTTTTTACTCTATGAATAGATGTTGAGATGTGATTAAATACACATCTCCTCATTCCAGAGAGTTCCTAGTTAGAAAAGTTGTTAAAGTTGAATAAAGTTAACAAAAGTTGGAAACATAGTTCAACATTTGATATTTGTATATGTTCTTTTGAATGAAATAAATATCAACATTTCCCTTTATTTTTTAGTAAATCAAATCCTATTCTAAGGAAGGAGTAAGGGCCTAATTCTCTCCAAGGATCAAGATAAATTGGTACTTTTTAGTTTAATAGTTTAGAAAGTATTTATTTAATTTAGATATATTTCATTCACTTCAGATTGTAATTTCCTTTTAACCACAATAGTGATTTATTTTAATATAGAGTCATTTCCCTTCCAAGAAAATAATGATTGTTTTTAAATGAAAGTGTAAATTTCATTTTAAAAAGCAAGTGTGATTTCCTTTTTCCAAAAGTAAGTGTGAATTTCCTTTAATGAAAGAGTGTTTCATTTACATGCAAGAGTTATTCCAATTCAATACAAGAATATTTATTTTAAGCAAGAGTGTGTCTTTTAATTAGAGTAAGTTTGTTAATTCATCTAATAATCAAACTAAGTATAATCTATTTAGTTTATAATAAACAACATTCTTATATTTTGAACATCACGCTATGTTATCCAACCAGATAAGTCAAGTGAAGAAATTATATGTCTTACGCTAGATGTTTAAGTTATAGATATTAATGGTGTGAATGACAATAGAATATATTTGATTAACAATTAGTTTAGGTTTAGTTTACTAAAAAAAAAATAGATTTCATTTACTATTTTTAGGATTTAAAAAGCATAGCATAAGTAAACCCCCCAAACAATGAACTATACAACTCTAGTATCAAATTGTCTCATTATAAATAGCTATTAGACACTGCCCTAATTAAAAATGATACCAATCCATTGATTGGTTAAATGATAAGTATAATTATATCCTATCATTTTTTGGGATATTACTAGGGGCACATACAAATTCTTCAATAAGTGTTAGTGAGATCCTACATTAGAGTTATATAAGGAAATACAAATATTAAAGGTATAATCAATGCGAAGGGGGTGAATCAATGATGCTAGATATTCAATACAATTCTAAACCCTTAACCATTTAACACATACAATCATGAAACATACACATCATTCATAACAATGAACATGGATGATAAACAAGATCAAGAACAAAACACATGATATATGTGGGAAACCCTCTTCAAGGATAAAACTCACTAAACCCTATAATATGGACTACACTCATATAATAATAGGATCCAAAATTACATAAAAACCAATTAATCAAGGAATACCCATCCCTTAGTTTAGTGAGACACCAATCCTAAAAGGAGCTACTTCCCCTATTTAGCTGAGCACCCACAACAACTAGACCTTTAGTAAGTTTTATCTTACAAGGAAGAACAAAATCCATAAAAAAATAAGCACCCACTTAGCTACCTTGAATAAATCATCTTAAGTACCTATTGATACTATTCAAATTATTATGACCACCTTTATTTTCACTCATCACCTTCACTCTTTCACCTAAATAGTCTTATGGGCTCACTCTCTTATTCTGCCTCTTCTAGGCTCATTAGGTCCAATGACCTATGTATCTACCTACATCAACTTGATCAGATAAACATGACTAGTCCTATTTTCTCTATGATGGTCCTCAATAACCTTTACCTTCTATCTCAAAGGTTCTCTACTTCACTTAACTCCACACTTCCTCAACTCACATAAATAAGCCAACAATGCCTTGTATTTATACCACTCTCTTGGTATAACCCATATTAGTTAGCCAAGATGATTATGATAGTTGTTATAAATTTTGAATATGTCCTTATATATGTTACATGTAAGAACCACACACTCCTTAGGTCTACCAATACCTCATTATCCCCAAGCCACCATTAGGTATTAGTGAGACCTAAAATAATTAGGCCTTCATACTCATATGTTACAACTTTAACTCCTTGGGTCACTTTCAACATCTACCAAAGATTAAAAAACATAAAACCTATCTATAATAGACCCTTTATCTCTCCCTCATGGGTACATGCTAGCTATAACACCAAATCAATACTTTAACCTATCAATTATGTCTCTTTTCTCTTTAAATCTTCATACATAGAAAACACAGTCTCAAAATTTTAAAGCAAACACTCAATAATTTCACATATCCATATGATTATTTCATATGGGTAAACCCTTTATGACCTATAAAACACCTCCATGTGAATTATAAACTTCAACATAAGCTTTAAGCACTAAAACAAACTCTCTTAGAATGACCACTCAGATAGTCATATATAGTCAAAATACAATCAAGCTATTTTAACTCTCCATAATTGATCAGGGGAAAATCATGACAACTAATACCTTATCATGAATATATTAGAATTATATAAAATTTACATACTCATATTCTTCCTTAAATTTGCTCATAACATCTTCAATGTACCTCTACAAGATGGTCACTCAAACTACTAGTGTATTCAATAAACACAATCAACTTTTAATCCTTTGTTCATATTGAATAGGGATTGGTAAAAACTTGAAAATACTCAATATGGTTCTCATTTATTATATAACACTCTCTAATAGTTATTTCATCTTTAAATATCAAAATACCATCAATAACAACTCAAATATCCTTCTTAGTTCACTTTCAAAACATGGTCAAACACATAGTCAACTTTGGAGCTCAATCACTTTGACTGCACATACATTCAAACATTGTTACAACTTTCTCTAGATTATCCTTGAATTATTCTTCATATTTTCCTTTTACACCATCAAGAAAATTTTCCTAGATCAAAAGATATAATCAAAAAAATGTAGACTACTTTTTCCCTTTGCTAATTCAAATGCCAATGGTCACTATTTAATGCAAACATTACAGACACATGTATTCATCTAATTTAACTTATAGTCTTACTCAAATTTACTATGTAAATATCCTTGAAATCCTCCTAAATTTAACTTTGTAATACTCACCAATGATCACTGATCTACACTTCCATAATTAAGACACTTGGCACCCTTGTGTGCTTTCTAACCACATTATTGTTAGTCCCTGCTCTTGATCAACTTTAATGTCTTGCATGCCATTTATCTTCTATCAAATAATCATGATTGAGACACATGTCACTATTACATGTAATTTTAGGAAAATTTGACATAATGACTTCATGCATGTTGTTGATCTCTATCTTCATGATCATTCTCTCATCATTAGATCTCCATCTGGGAGATTGGATGCTTTCCATTAGATATTCATCAGGAAGATTTAATGTTCTTCATATATCTTAAATATTGAATATCTAGATAAGTATGGGAACTTAGTGAACTCTGTTTGAGAGGCCAACTTTGCATTATTATAACTTTTTCTATGCTTAATGTCTAGACCTAAAATTTGAACCACATGATCACCTGTCATAAGGGAATCCATCCATTATCAAACTACTGAAAACTTCACACATGTGAAATATTATGTCACCAAACTACTTACTCAACCTTATCTTCAAAGATGACTACTTGAACCTAAACACTCATGTGATTGATTTGATGAATTCCTTTCACTTCCATAAGCAATCTTAACACTCATAACACCCCATAAGATATATGCAAGATGACCACACCATCAATATATCAAACAAAAATTATTCATCATTAATGCACTAGTATCTCATTCTTTCTTTAACATCAATGACCATGCTCAATAATATCCCCCTTTATCACAGATGGTAAAACACCCTCAGAATGACTTCTTACTCATTTGAACTCCTTCATTTTGATCTTTCTCCCCATTTGACATTAATGATAAAGGGTCTCTTCCTTAATATTCCAACTTGATCATTGACCTAATAAATTGATCATAGAGTTTATAAATCTCCCCCTAACATATGATCCATATCATGTCATTTATTCTTTGACATACACCAATCTAAACTTGAGATTCACTGATCCTTAGACCTATCTACCTATATAACTCACAAGCTCTCTTTGATCATGAAATAAGATTCAATACGTTGTCAAAACACATGACTTTGTTTGATCAATTCATCATATTAATCTTCTTGAATTCAAAATTGTAGAAGACATCTTCACACTTCTATCATGACTGAAGCATCTTCACATATGTTCCCCCTCACATCATGCACATCTTCTTCAAGTCACTCAAGTTAACTGAGTTAGCTACCCCTTAGCCAAACACATATTTAAATGATAATCTTATCATGTAACATCAACCAAAGCTCAACTAACATCCACCATGCTTCTCTTACTTGTCAAGTGTCTCCTTGAAGAATAAATAGAGACACCCTAACCCATAATGTCCTAGAACAATGCAAAACTAGGATTTATGTATAAATCCTCATTTTCCTTTTCCTCTTTGGTCATTTGAAATTGATAGTTCTTATTTTTATTAGAATTAATAGAATCAACTTGCTCATCCACTACATTATTTTCCTTTTCTTTTAATAATGAATATTCATGACATGCCTCATCACTAGACATTGACAACTAATGTTCTTCACATGAAAATTATTCAACAATAGAAAGATGTTTACTTGTATCCATAAAAACCTTAGAAATAACCTCAACTATCACCTTGGTCTTTTTTTAGCTCAATTTGAACCAAATTTTGATTCTCCTTTTCTATCTAAATAAAAGACACATTCTCTTGGCATTCATGAACCTTATTCATATATGATTCCTCTATTGCTTTAGCAGGCATTCCACCTTGATATTTCAACTCAAATGAATTATTTTTCTTGGTTTTCACTTCATTAAATATTCCATACCAAGGATTGACCTTTCTTGAGAACTCTATGATGTTCATGCACCTTCTTATGATTTGAGAGATTACTTTTATAATATCTTACAATATGACCAACTTGATGATAACTGAAAAAAACAACATCATTCATAGCTTCTTCTTGATGAATATTAGGAATCTCATCAAACATACCATCTTATCTCTTAGGTTCATTATGCTCAAGCTTAACTATCTTAGGTCTCCATACCTAGGTTAGTCTTTTCCCATGTATTGTAGGTCATAATCTAGCAATATCTCCCATATCATGACAATGATAGTGGACCCTATTATCCAGACCTCTAGCTGACCATATCTTCTTCTTTCTATAGTTTCTTGCCTTATGACCAAAAATCTTACATGCAAAATAATGACCGTGAAATAAACTTTCATACCTTATAGTGTTTGGTTGCCTAATCAGTCTTTGCATGTTGCACTTGGTTCTTACATCCTTATTATCTTGAGCTGACCTCCCTTACTTTTTATCATCCTTGTTTACCTTGAAAAAAAATTCTCATGCTCATCCTTCAATGAATCTAACTTTTTTTTCAATTAAACTCTCTCATCCTCTTTATCTCTCATACTTGAACTTGCAGCCTCTAACTAAATTCTGAGAACATGGATAGTCTCCTTGTCCCTCTTAGCTTCTTTAGCCATGTCATCCTTGAATATACATGCTTGGTCTTCAATAATATTTATATAATCAATATTGGACTTCAAATCATCATTCTCACCTTGATTTGAACTCAAATTGGCATTTTTCTCTTCTAATTGTGTCTTGAGATGTTTGCATTCTTCCTCTTTTGAACTTAGATTTGTCTTTATAACCCTTAGTTGATCCTTAATA
This sequence comes from Torreya grandis, assembly GCA_037957365.1. NCBI lineage: Eukaryota > Viridiplantae > Streptophyta > Pinopsida > Cupressales > Taxaceae > Torreya > Torreya grandis. Next base: position 185,850 of record JARHVA010006291.1, read on the forward strand.
ATGTTGATATTCTCTTTATCATCTTTTGATATTGAGCTTGTTATCAAATATTCTATCTCTTTATTGATCATGATACACTCATCCTTAATAGCCTTAAATCTTGAGACCATGATCTTATTCTAATCTTTTTCTTGATCATACACGCTCATCTTACCTCTATGCTTCTCAAAAAGTGTCTTATACTGATTACACTTTTCTTCACTTGATTTTAGATATGAATGAGTAATATCTACTTCAACCTTCAACTCTTGATTCTCTTTCTTCAATTTCTTAGCCATATTGTACCTTGGATCACCTTTAAGTGGTTAAAATTGCAAATAAGGTCCTTCTTTGATACCAATTATTAGAGGTACAATCACTAAGAGGGGGGGGGGGGGGGGGGCGGGGGTAAATTAGTGATGATAGATATTCAATCCAATTCCAAACCTTTAAACCCTTAACCATTCAACACATACAATCATGAAGAATACACATTATTCATAATAATGAACATGGAATATAAAACAAGATCAAACACAAAACACATGATATATGTGGGAAACCCTCTTGGGGGATAATACCCACTGAACCCTATAAGATGGACTATTTTAATATGATAAAAATATCCAACATTTATACTAGTACCAATTTATCAAATAAAACCCATCCCTTAGTTTAGTGAGACACCCATCCCATAAGGAGCACTTGCCCCTGTCTAGCTGAGTACCCACAACAACTAGACCTTTAGAAAGATGTATCTTACAAGGAGGAATCAACCCCCTAGGAAACTAAGAACCCACTTAGATACTTAAATAGATTATATTAAATACCTATTTATTCTCTTCAGTTGATAATTATTACCTTTATTTTCACTCTTCACCTTCACTCTTTCACCCAAATAGTCTCATGGGCTCACTCACTCAATCTACCTCTTCTAGGCTCAATAGGTCCAATGACCTATGTATCCACCTATATAAACTTGATCAAATAAACATGACTAATATTCATTTCTCTCTAATGGTCCTCAATAACTTGTACCTTCTCTTTTAAAGGTTGTTTACTTTGCTTAACTCCACACTTCCTCAACTCACATAAATAGGCCAATAGTGCCTTGTATTTATACTACGCTCTTGGTATAACCAATCTTGGTCTGCCAAGATGCTTAAAATACTTAATATAAATTTAAAATAGGTCCTTATATATGTTTCATTTAGTAACTACACACCCCTTAGGTCAGCCAAAACCTCATTATCTCCAAACCACAATTAGGTCTTGGTAAGAGCTAAAATAATTAGGCCTTCATACTCATATATTATAACTTTGACTCCTTGGGACACTTTAAAATTCTAAAAAATATTCAAATAGATCAAAAATATATTAAATATACCCTTTATCAATCCCTCATGGGTCTATACCACATATAACACCAACTTAATACTTGAAACTACCAATTAGGTCTCCTTGCTCTTCAGGTCTTCATACATAGAAAACACAATATCAAACTTATGAATCAAACAATCAAGTATTTCACATATACATATGATTATATCACATTTATTAACCCTTAAATACCTATGTAACACCTCCATATTATTTAGACACTTCAACACAAGCTCTAAGCACTAAAAACAAATCTCTTAGAATGACCACTCAGACTGGTCATATACAATCAAAATATAGTCATGCTATTTTGACTATCCATAATAAATCAAGGAAAAATCATGACAACCAATACCTTATCATAAATATTCTATACTTATATAAAATCTCCATACTCATTTTATTCCTCAACTCTTTTCATAACATCTTTAAATTACTTATGCAAGATGGTCACTTGAACTACTAGTGTATTCAATAAACATAGTCAATTTTTAAGCCTTTGTTCATATTGAATATGGATTTTTCAAACCTAAAAAATCATAAAACATGATTATAATTGAGTATAAAATACTCTCTAGTAGTTATTTCATCTTTAAACATCAAAATACCATCAAGAACAACTTAAATATCCTTCTTGGGTCACTTTTAGAATATGGTCAAACACATAGTCAACTTTGGAGATCAATATCTTTGACTATATAGATAGTAAAACCTTATAACCAATTTCTCTAGATGAGCCTTAAATTCTTATTCAAATTTTCCTTTTATACCATAAATACATTTTTCCTAGATCAAAAGATATAATCAAAAACCTGTAGATTGGTTTTACCCATTATTAATTCAAATGCCAACGATCACTGTGTAATACAAACATTGGAGACACATGTATTCATCTCATGTCCCTTGGAAACTTTATAGAACACACTCTATTGATATCCTTACAAGCCTCTTGACTTTAACTCTTTAATTCTCACCATTGATCATTGATATGTGCTTCCATGATTAAGACACTTAGCACCCTCACATGCCTTCTGCTTACTATTAATCCCTACTCTTGTGCCACTTGATAGTCCTATGTGCCTTTTATATTATATCAAATCATCATGACTAAGGCACATGTGACTAGTGTGTGAAATATTATTAACCTTTGACATAATGACTTCATGCAATCCATTGATCTCTATCTTCATGATCACTCACTCACCATTAGATCTCCATCTGGAAGATTGGATGTTCACTATTAGATCTTCATATAGAAGATTGAATGCTCAACATATACCTTCAATATTACAAATTTGACTATGGAAACTTAGTGAAATCTATTTGAGAGGCCAAATTTTCAATGTTATAACTTTTTTTACACTTAATTTCTAGACCTAAAATTTGAAAGACATGATCACCTCTCATAGGGGAATCCATCCATGTATTAAAATTCTCTTGAAACCTTCACACATATGAAATATGATGTCATAAAACTGCTTACTCAACCTTGTCTACCAAGATGACTACTTGAACTTAGATGCTCATATGATGCTCTAATGAATTCCTTTCACTTTCATAATCACTCTAATCACATATAATACCCCATAGGGTCTCTATAACATGAGCACACCATCAAGCTATCAAAAATAACTTATTTATCATTAATTCACTAGCATCTCATTCTCTCTTTGACATAAATGACAACCTAACATCAATGACCATGATTAACAACAAAAAACATTCATAAATTTCAAAAACACAAAAAATAATTCAATAATATTTAGAATTATGAATCATCCAAGAGATTCTCAAGGATGATTTATCTCTAAGGGATCCCAAATAAATCAAGAAGAAGATAGGGTCCAATCCTTGTTGGAAAGATCAAGAAGTGAAAATAAGGTACTTTAAAGCCATTTTTATGATTCATCTCCTGAATAGGGTTCATCCTCATAAATATATCCTATAAGAAGAATCATATTTAAAACATCCTCTCTTATAGGGAGAATTGATCTTGAAAATCCTCTTTTTGGAATATTTTATCCACAAGCCCTACAAGAAAAATATTTGATTAAAGATTATCCTCTTGACATAGACCATAGACCAAGCACCCAAGAATCAAATTTATAATATTGGGAATAATACATGGGATATTAATATGCACATGTGGAAAACCTTGACCATCAACCCCAATAGGACATAAATTTCTATATAGGAATATTATTCATATAATTATGGAGATGATCTCTCCATAAAACTCTCACCCAAATCCGATACAAACAAACTAAGTTTATAATATTGTTGTAAAAATATGACTACCAAAATATAATTAACTAACCAATATGCAATATACCTCTCGATAAATAGTAAATGCAATTGCTAATGTAAAAGTTAATCCCTAACACTCCCCCCTTAGTTTTTACATGTGCAAAAACACTCATACTCTTATCTACATTATGCTCACCCCTTGTAGTATGCCCTATTTGGTTTATGAACTTAATACAAAAAAAGGCTAACTCATCCCATGGTTTTACATGTTTACCACAAGCCTTGACATGAATAGGACCCATCAACTATTCACCTCTTGTGGTTTTCTATATCTACCACAAACCTTTTCAAGATCTATGAACTGACTTACATTGGTGATTTATATTTTTTCACAATATTTTCACATCAAGTAATTATGTTTGAAATTTCACACGAATTACATTACATGAATAGGCATTATTCTTCTATTCTTATTTTACAAACACATAGTGGAAATGAAAAACACACCATAATATATATGTCACCAAATATTCTTGGGCCCTATCATTGGTGACTAATGAGAGGCTCTAAAAACCTCCTTCCTATGTGCCTCTGACCTCTAGTATAAGAATTTGCTTACTCATTTGATGAAGTTATGAAGCTCAGATGCATCTCATTTTGAATAGAATGGGGTCCCCCCATAAGACTGACACATACAACATTTGACTTAGGATGTCAACATCACCCAAAAATTCATCCTTATAAATTTGAACTCTTTTGATTACAACTATTAACTCTTTTTGACACCTTTAAGAATTTTGACAAATTTTTGACATTTGACCCAAATAATTTAAAATATACCTAACCAATAAAAATGATTTGGATTTTGGACAATTTAACATGAAAAAATTGATCTTCATTTTTTTATGTCTGTAAAAATGTTTTTTTTTCTAAAGACTCAACTAATGATAATAAAACAAAAGACTTAGATTAAAACTACCATTATAATACCTTAATTAATGACACCTATATACATAAATAAAACTTATAACTAAAAGATAAGCATACAAAAAATATAATGACACTAAATACTCAAAACTATATCAAAATAAATTTCACTTCATGCAAAAAATAGACTGAGATTTGAACTAATGACTTGGAATGATCCATGATGTATGGGTGACACCAATTTTCCAAGTAGATGCCATGAAATTTGAGCTTGATTGTAAAATATCAGGGGATACTTCAACTTTTACTTTAACTAGATCCACTTTGACAATAGCTTGATGGCATTTAGATATGCATGGAAAGATTATAAACATGGTAAAACCTTCAAGAACCAATGAAGTTAATGAGCAAGTCGAGGTGGTAGAATTGAGATTCATTGTAGGCTAAAAATATCAAGCCACAAAATACTCAAATAATGCCAAATTTTTAATAAATATTATTGATCTATTCACATTAAGCTTCAAACAATTCAAATCATTGATGTCTTTAACATTGCATGTGAAGGAATTAACCATAGATACATTTGAAACTCATGTCTGAGATAGCCAAGATAGACTAATAGAAATAGATACATGGATACTAACAAATACAAATGTAGGTGCGTAAACCTCTTGACTAAAGATGTGATGAGACTAGTAATTTGTCTTGTATTATAGATATAACTATAATTTACTATGATTCCATGTGATTAACTAATTAATAAATGTCAAAAATCATAATGTAGCATGATCTAAGATAGGTTTATAAATAAATAGATGAAAATAAACTAATAAATCATCCAATGTTGATGCATAACCTTGACTATAATGCAAATATGAATGATGGTCAATGTTGATGCAGTCACCAAGTGTGATGCAATGTGCTAGTCCCAAGAAGCGATATAAGGCCAATATTAATGTAATGATCACATCTTAAATTTAGAGACTATCATATTAAATTACAGTACTCTGATACTAGATGATGGTGTATATCAAATTCTAACATAGAATTATATCAATAACATATTTGAATAATGGAGCTAATACATAGATAACAGAGATATTTAAAACACACTATTATTTTTTCACTCTAATTTTATTCATCTGAGACATTACAACTTTATAAGAATAATTTTCCTATAATTATGGAGATTATATCTCCATAAAAATATCACCCAAATACCATACACTAAAAAATAAACTAAGTTTGTAATATTGTTGTAACAATATTATGACTACCCAAATATAATTAGAAAACTAACCAATATGCAATTTACCTCTCAATAAATACTAAATGTAACTACTAATGTAAAGCTAACCCCTAAAATTTCTCCCCTTAATTTTTACACGTGCAAAAACATTCACACTCTTATCTAAGTATGCTCATCCTTTGTAAAATGCCTTATTTGGCACATGTCCTTGATACAAAGAAAGTCTAACTCCTCCCAGGGTGTTATAGGTTTACCACAAACCTTGACATGAATAAGACCCATCAACTGTTCACCTCCTGTGGCTTTTTGGATCTATCAAAAACCTTTTCAAGATCCATGAACTGACTTACATTAGTTTTTAAAATTCTTTTACAATGTTTTCATATCAAGTAATTGTGTTTGTAATTTCACACAAAGTACATTACATGAAAAGTCATTATTCTTCTATTCTTATTTTTCAAATAGAAAATGGAAATTAAAAACACACCATACTATATATGTCACCAAATATTCTTAGGCCCCATCAATGGTAACCGATGAGAGTATATAGAAACCTCCTTCCTTCATGCCTCTGACCTTTAGTAGAATAAGTTGCTTACTCAATTGATAAAGTCATGAAGCTCATATGCATATCTTTTTTAATAGAATGGGGTCCCCCTATAAGACTGACACATATGATATTTGACTTAGGATGTTTGGATCGCCCAAAATTTCATCCTTATACATTTAAATAATTTTGATTATGAGTCTTAACTCTTTTTAACACTTATGAGAATTTTGATGAATTTTTGACATTAGACCCAAATAATTTACAATATACCTAACCAATAAAATTGATTTGGATTTTGGATAATTTAACATAAAAAATGGATCTTCATTTTTTAATGTCCATAAAAATGATGAAAAGTTTAATAAAATACTCAACTAATGATAATAAAATAAATGACTCAAATTAAAACTATCATTATAATACCTTAATTAATGACACCTATATACATAAAAATAACTTATAACTAAAGAGACATGGATATAAAAACTATAATGACACTAAATACTAACAACTATATGAAAATAAATTTCACTTAACACAAAATAGACCGAGCTTTGAACTAGTGACATGGAGTGATCCATGATGCATGGGTGATACCAATTTTTTAGGTAGATGCCATGATATCTAAGCTTGATTGAAAAACATTAGAAACATGTCAACACTTTAATTTAACTAGATCTACTTTGAAAACAACTCTATGGCATTTAGATTTACATGGAAATATTTTAAACATGGTAAAACCTTCAAGAACTAATGAAGTTATTGAGCAGGTTGAGGTAGTGGAATTGAGATTTATTGTAGGATAAAAATCTCAAGCCACACAGTACTTATATAATGCCAAAGTTTCAATAAATATTACTGATGTATTCACATTAAGCTTCAAACAATTCAAATCCTTGATGCCATGAATATTGCATTTGAAGGAATTAACCATAGATACATTAGAATCCCATGTTTGAGATAGACCAGATAGACTAATAGAGATAGATGCATGGATACTAACAAATAAAAATATAGGTGCATATAGTCTGATCAACTAAAGATATGATGAGACTAGTAATTTGTCATGTATTGTAGATCTAACTATAATTTATTATGATTATACATGTTTAACTGATCAATCAATGACAATGATCACAATGTAGCATGATCTGAGATAGGGTTATAAATAAATAGATGCAAATAAACTAATAAATCATCCAATGTTGTTGCATAATCTTGACTGTGATGCAAAGATGAATGATGGTCAATGTTGATGTAGTCACTAAGTGTGATGTAGAGTGTTAATCCGAAGAAGAGATATAAGTACAATATCAATGTAATGATTAGATCTTGAATTTAGAGACTCCCATCTTGAATTTAACTTCATTGATACTAGATGATGGTGTATATCAGAGTCTAACACAATTATATCAATAACATATTTGAATAATGGACCCAATACACAAATAACAAAGATATTTTAAACACACTGTATTATTTTTTCACTCTAGTTTTATTCATCTAGGACATTACAACTTTATAAGAATATTATTCCTATAGTTATGGAGATTATCTATCCATTAAAATCTCACCTAAATCCCATACACTAACAAACAAACTAAGTTTGTAATATTGTTGTAATAATATTATGACTACCCAAATATAATTAACAAACTAACTAATATGCAATTTACCTCATGATAAATATTGAATCAAATTGCTAATGTAAAATCTAATCCCTAACAAAACAAAATCAATAATCACATTGGGTACAACAACCATAACCTCAATGGTTAAATCAAAAATATTAGCCATAAATGATATTTATTTCACAACAAGCCTTGATGCCTTTATAACCTCAATCACCATCGATTGAATATCAAGTTAATCAACCATAGTTACTTTCCCAACTAGTGGCAAATCGAAAGAATAGGCAAAATGCACTTGTCTATGGAGCTAATCAAGAAAGTAATATTATAAGTGGTTTAACTAAATATAATAATAATCAACATAGATCAGGGAAGGTAGTAGGAGATACACCCATTACCAAAACTAAAATTCCCAATGATGACAATAATACTTAGCCACCTATATTCTAATAACTAGATAAAGAAGAGGTAAAAGCCGCAACCACATGAAACCCAATTCAAGATCCCCATGTTGTTCCATTTTCTTAGAGACTTAAGGAAGATAAACCTAGGGAAGATTCTTAATTACTACCTGGATTAAAATAAATGAAGATAGAGATTCCATTATTAAAATCCATTAAATACACTCCTAAGCTAAATCAAATCATTAAAGGATTATGCATCAAATCACTAGGAAAAAAGAAGCTGTATCCCAAAATGATTTAAGTAATTGGTAAATTGTTGATCTATTAGTAGGAAATATACTTGTTCCTAAATATGGAGATCATGGCAGTCCTATGATGACTAAGACAATTGAAAACAATTCCATTAAAAATGTGCTTGTAGATCTAGGTGTTGTCATAAACATCATGACTGTCAACATAGTAGAATCTTTATCTCTCATAGGGCTTCATCCCACCACAACAATATTATAAATGAAAGATCAATCCACTAATGCCCCAAAAAGAACCATAGAAAATATACCAATCACCATTGAATCTTTGGAATACCCTATTAATTTCATAATCCTTCAAACTAGACTAAATAGGTTAGGGTATCCAATCACCCTTGGTAGAACTTGGTTAACTATAGTTACAACAATAATTGACTATAGATCTAGAAATATGACCATTTCTAATGGAATTCATGCTAAATAAATATCTATCTATCTATCTTTTAGACCTTTAATGGATATTTCTAAATAAATATGGATGGATCAACCTAAACAAAAATAGACTAGTGTGTCTTCATTAGCCATGATTACCATCAAATAACATGTCCAAGAGTTTGAAAAACAAATAAAAACCAAGAGAGCCTAGCTCTAAAGTCTGATGATTTTGATTTGAAGTCTAACACTTTTGATATGATGTCCAATGATTTTGATCTAAAGTCTAATGATTTTGATTTGAAGTCTAAATTTTTTACTCTGAAGTATGAAGGATCAGCTCCAGAGACTAGTAGCTTAGCCTCAAAGATTAGTATCTTAGCTCTAAATACTAGAAACTTAGCTTTGAAGACTAGTAACTTAGCTCCAAAAAATGAGATCTATACTCCAAAGACTAAAAGTAATGTTCCAAAGATGAAAAATAATGAATGAGAATAATCCACATCCATCATTAAGAATCAAATCAATATCTTAAACACACCAAACATGTTATCTAATCCATAAGAAATTCAATAAGCCATAGTGGATCGGGCTCAAAATAGGCAGAATTCATTTTTACATGATTTTCATTATCCATTGACCAATATCATTTCCACAAGTGAAAATTTTTACAAAGATGTAGCCACACTTCACATGTTACTACCACACATCTATCCATTTAATTATTTGATGAGTGACTATAAATAATTGAATTTCATTATTTCAGGCACTAAACAGATTACAATTCAACTAGGTAACCTATTAACTATCAACAATTGGTTAATTGATCAGCAGGAAATAAAAGTATTTGATGTATTAGTAAACCACCCAAAATATTTTTCTTGGGATTATAGTGACATGAAAGCAATACATCTTAGTGTTTATACACATGAAATCTATATTAAAAATGTTAGACCAGTCAAATAACCATAATGAAGGATTAACCTAGCTTTGAAGGAAATTATTAAGGAGAAAATAGAAAAACTACTATATGTTGGTTTTATCTATCCTATATCTGGTAGCCAATGGGTTTCACCCATAGTTATTATACCTAATCATAATAGGAAATAGAAAGTTTGCATAGACTATAGAGAACTAAATAAATCCACTATGAGAGACTATTTTCCCTTTCCTTTCATTGATAAAGTTTTGGATAATTTGGAAGGAAAAAAACATTTTTTCTTAGATGGATTTAGTGCATATAATCAAATTAGAATAGCACCTGAAGATGAAGCTAAAACAACATTTACCTACCCCTTGGGAACATATGTTTACAAATTCCTTACTTTTGGATTATGCAATGTACCTACTACCTTTAAGAGAGTAGTATTAACAATCTTTTATGATCTTAAAAATGACTATGTGGAAGTGTACATGAATTATTTCACTATCTATGGTACTACATATGATGAAGCTTTGAATAACTTGGATAAAGCGTTGGTTATATCTGAAGATTAGTAGGTATCTTTGAGTCATGAAAAATGCATTATAATGACTGATGAAGGGATAGTCTTAGGGCATCATATCTCTTCTCAAGGAATAAATTTATATCCTAAAAATATTGAGGTAATTTCTAACCTCCCCATTACAAAAACACACACTAATTTTAATAGTTTTCTTAGTCATACAGGATATTATAAAAGATTCATTGAATATTTTAGTAGATAGATGCACCTATGTTTTATTTGTTATAAAAATATAGCTAATTCATATGGACTAATAAATGTCAATAAGCCTTTGAAGTATTAAAGAATAAACTAATGACTTCTCTAGTCTTGAAATGACCTAATTAGGGAAAACCTTTTCATGTTTATACTGATGCTTCCAATACTGCATTAGGAGAAGTCTTAGGTCAAAGAGATGAGGATGGAAAGATGTATTCCATTCACTATATAATCAATAGTCTTACCCCCACATAAAATAACTATCCTACCAAAAAAAGAGTTTCTTGTTGTTGTTTATGTTATCCACAAGTTTAGGCATTACATTACTATTTATTAGGTATTCATCTATACAGATCATTCAATAATTAAGTACTTAATTAATAAACCAATATTATGTGGAAGAATAATTATATGGATCTTTTTATTACAATAATTTGATATTACTATCATAGATAAAATAGGGAAGTACAATGTTGTTGCTAAATTTTTATCTAGATTGATCACTAAAGGGGAAGATGGACTTGTGGAGGACTCTTTTCTAGATGAACAACTATTTTCAATATCCACATATTACTCATGATTTGTATACATAGAAAATTACTTGTCAAGAGGGAAGTTTAATCATTTTTTTACCTCTAAATAAACAAAACTTTTGGTTAGAGCTAGTTTTCATTTTAAATGGTTTAAAGGTATGATGTTTAAAACTGGACTTGATCATATAATTCATAGGTGTTAAGTGAAGATGATGTATATGACATAATTAGAGAATGACATAATGAACTAAGAGGAGGACATTATTTATTAAAAATTACTGTTCATAAAATTCTTAGTGCAGGTTACTACTGGCCATCTCTTCATAAGTCTATCAAAAGGTATGTATGGCAATGTGATCATTACCAAAGGATGGGTAAGCCTACTTTGTCTTCTAAAATATCTCTTCATCTTGAAATAAGCTTCGAAGCATTTGAAAAATGGGGTTTAGAATTTGTTAGACCAATCAACCCACCATCTCAAATAAAGGAATATTTATTAGTGTGCACTAACTATGTTACTAAGTGAGTTGAAGTACAAGCACTCACATTTTCTAAGGAAGAAATGGTTGCTGATTTCTTATACCATAAGATCATGCTGAGATTTATAACTCCTAGATCTATTATTTCAGAGCAAGGACCCCAATTCATGTCCAACATGATCAAATCCCTTAAATTACTATATCAGATCATTCATATAAGATATTCACCATATCATCCCAAAACTAATGGACAAGTGGAAGTCACCAACAAAGAGTTAGAAAATATCCTAGCTAAGATTGTGAATAACACCATAAAATATTAGGTAGAAAAATTAATTGAAGAAGTTTGGATATATCATACAACCTAGAAAACAACTACAGGATTCTTTCCATATGAACTTATGTATGGAATGAAACCTTCGCTACCTATAGAATTTGAATTACATCAATTATAGATAGTAGATGACATGGAAATAGATATTTATAAATAAATAATAACAATAATAATAATAATAATAATAATAATAATAATAATAATAATAATAATAATAATAATAATAATAATAATAATAATAATAATAATAATAATAATACAAATGAATGGGCTAGATGAATCGAGAATGGATACACGCACTCAAACCAACATGATTTAGAAGTAGAGGAAGTAGTGGCATGACACTCACATCAGAAAAAGATAGTTTTAAGAGGGTGATTAAGCACTCTTATTTGATTCTAAATTCTAGAAATTCAAGGGTAAACTAAGGACAAGGTGGTTGGGACCATACCTAATCAAAATCATTTTTATCAATGGATTTATTTAGCTTCAACCCATTGATGGTGACTAAAAGAAATTGTTGGTCAATGGTCACAGGATTAAGGTGTATAGAAGACATCTCAGTAAAGAAGAATTTATTAATAAAAACCAAGATTAATTTTACCTTGTGAAAGAACCTGATTCTTCCACTATAGGTAACTGATATTCACAACAAACGTCTAATAAATTAGGAGTGATGAAAACCAACAAATGGAAATTATCCTCCCTTTAAAATTTAAATAAAATATAAAAATAAAAATGTGAAAATAAAAAAAATGTATAAAAATAAAAAATAAAAATACTAAAAGGTGAAAAGTAGTAAATGATGTTTTTCAAAATAAAAACTCTTCAATAAAATAAAAATTATTGTCAGCTAACCTATCTTCTTAGATTTGTTTATCCCTGCAAGACACATGGCATCTCCTGAAGATAGGTGTGAATTCATATGGTAAGGTAAAATTATATTTATTTTCATAAAGGATTAAAATAATTCTATTTTATGTATGCATGTGTAATCAGTAGGAAATCAAAAAATTTCACATGGATACATTTTGGTAAAGTCACATGAGTATGATGAGTTAGTAGCATCATCATTGCAATCCATAAATTCATGTGACAGTATTTTAAAAAAATCATCTCCAATAGATTTGATGTGATGATATTTCCAAATGGTCTTTTCAAATAGAATTGATGTGATTATGTTTTAAATAAAGGATCTTTCAAAAATATTTTATATGATGCACAATGCATTATTATTGCTCTCAATACTACCAATAATGACTTTTATGCCACGTCATTAGTACTTGATCAGATAAAGCACCTTCCAATTATATCTCACATTCTCCAAAGAGATAGCCATAACTTTCACCATAATTCATGTCATAATCACATAAAATACTTTGCTTTGCTATTCATTGTTGTATTCTCACTACCATCACTTGATTGTGGCATATCCCTAACCTCTTACCTTCCCTTATTTCTTGTGGGAATTTAAGATTTGTGTTTTTATAGTATAGTTATATTTTTAATTAAATAGTGCTTACTCTAAATATGGGTGGGAGAAATAAAAAGAGTGAACCAAAATCCTCTGATACATTGCTACAAGATGAGGTAACCAAAGACATATTTGAAACAATAGTTTGGTTAAATTTTTTAAAAACACTTTAGAGATTTCATGAAGAAATTATGCAAGAATTTTATGAGAATTTTGATTATGATCATATTGTATCAAAGGGAATAGCATTTTAGTAAATCCTTCTATAATTAGTGCTCTCTCTAGGATTCCTAAGGATGGGGTCATTTCTATTGATAAGATCAATGTTTTTGACCTGATTCATATGTTTATTAAAGGAAATGAGCCATACCCTAGACTGGATAAATACCCAAAAGGAGTGTTAAGGATTATCATGAGAGAAGGCCTTCCTCAACCCTAGAAAAATATTATTTTCTAGATAATGAAATATATCTCTTATGATGGTCAGTTTACATTAGTGGGTGGAGATGCTATGAGAATCCTTCATTTCAGGAAAGGAGCTATTAGATAAGAATATAAGGTAAATCTTCCCTCTTTCCTTCACAAAATTATGATTAATGTTTCTCAAAAGTTAATAAGAGGTATTTAGTCTACCTGACATCATGGGTTGGTCACACTTATCTGTTAGCATTATTTTCTTAGTAAACCAAGGGGTGAAAAGGCTTGGTCATCTTTCCTCCAAAAGTTCTCTCTAGTTTTTAATAAGAATACACCATGTCATGCCTCTCCTCCTTCCACCATAGTAAAAATTTAATAATATCCATCTTCATCACCTTTGGCTCTAAAGATACTACACCGAAGATCAAAGTGATAAATGGGAATTTCTTCAGATACCCCTCATCCTCCTCCAAATAAGTTCTAACATAGTCACCAACATTTTTTGAAAGAATAAGAAGAATATGTGTAGGCCATAGTGACTCTAGGAATTCTAAGCTCCCCTATTGATGTTATAGATGTTGAATAAGTCTTTGCAGAGGAACCCCAATAATAATAAATTATATTTGTAGAAGAAACCCTTGTAACATAAGTTGTACCTAAAGAAGCAGAGCATCTTGTGCCCTTTACTGTTGATAAAGGTAAGGCACCCTTAATTTAATAAGTTACATATTATCCTCATTATATAAATGAAAAAAAAAGAATCACATGTCATGTCTCTTTCATACCATGAGGAAACAATTAGGCAACAACAGGTAGAATTATATGTTCTCCATTTACATTGAAAGTTAAGGACCTAAATTTGAAACAAAGGTTGAAAAAATCTATCATTAGAGCTAGTGAACAAGAAATAATTATTAAAGGAATACAAGATAAATAGACCAAGGTCCATAATTTAATATTCTCACAAAATCAAGTGTTGATTAATTTATAGAACTCTCTTGCTATTAAGCATACTCAGATTACTGATTTATAAAATGCCAATGTTGATAAGTGTAATCAAATTAATAATCTAATAAAAAGTATTAGTGATATAAATGAAGTGATAGTATAACATATTGATATAATAATAGTGCTTACCACTTATAATTTTGAGTTACATGCTTCTATTCAAGAAAATTAAAGAGAAATAAGAGAAATTGCAATTTAGACAGAGGGTCTGATAAGAGTTATTCCCTCTTTCCCTGTTCCATTACATGAAATAATCTCAGTCTAACATAACACCCAGAAGAAAATTTATAAATTGAAAGATGAAAATTCTAAACTTAAATAATAATTTTATAATCAATTGGCATAATCCCAACAATAATTGTAGAAAGCACAAGATTCTATCCACTACATTTGGGTTACTTTTGAGAAATTATTAGCATGTAGGAACCCTTCATCAATTTATGTTATTTTTCTACATGAGAAGTTTTATAAATGGTATATTTAGTTAATTTCCCTTGGTTTTTCACATATTCTGTAAGATGAGCATGTATTTATGGATATTTTTCTCAAGAGGATTGAAGAAAGGTATGATGTTGCGAATTTTATAATTTTAATTTATTGTTAGGATGTCAATCTAGTTTTTTGATAAATTTGTTTGTTGGAGAGACACAATTTTATGCCTTTCTCTCCACTTTCAGGAATCAAATAGTATGGTAGTAGGCCAATAATAGATTTTTTTAATTTCAAAGCACCACTAGGTTATGCATGAGACTATAATTTCTAGGTGCAAAGAAACTTATTTCTAGTTTTCAACATATGTATCATATATATATGAAGAACAAGTATCATGAGATATTGAGATCCAATATTGATAATTTTAAAACTTTTATAAACCACCATTTTTCCAATTTTATCAATGTTAGACATTACCTATTGATTTAAAGCATACAGAAGTCCTCAGCCCCACCAATATTATATGGAGTCTAAGAAGAGCCAAAGTAGTTGCTTAGATAATCACTCATCTCTTAGAGGAAAGAGGTTCAAATGTATGGATTTGGATGAGGTTCAAGCCTCCAATAATTTTTCATCCTCTTTCACCATGGCAGATTTGGAGTTCTCAATTAGAAGTTGAACTTCAAGTTTTTTTGCATATAATTGTCTGATATTTTGGATTCTTACCTAGAACCCATCATGATTCGGGCCACGATTTTCAAGTTTATGATCTTATTCAAATGTTTGAATTAAAAAAATTGGATTAAAGACCAGTCATCCCACTTTTTTTAAGAGGAATTGAAAAATATAAAGTGTGGAGGAGAAATTATGAACAATATATTGAGCTCATCATAACCATATAAACAGTACATAAAGTGCTGCCTTTGGTTATATATTGTATTATATTTAATAGTTAAATTATGATCTAAATATGATATGAATGCAATTTGTTATTTATTTGTATGTAATTTAATATTGATTCTTTACCTTGTTATTATGTCTAACTTGGATGAATAGCATAATTTTGAATACATAAACACATTCAAATGATGGGGTAATTTTGAGAAGGCAACACACAGTTTTGACAACTATTGTGGCTACAATTATGAGGATTCAACAAGAAATCCTTAAAGATATAATGCTTTTAAGACACTCCAAAGATACTCTAGAAATGCTCTGAATATGCTCTGGGTGTGATCTAAAGACATACATAGGATGCTCTGAAGAAGTCTATGAATGCTTCAAAGACCTATACAAAGTGATCTAAAGACTTGTAAAAGATGTTCCAAATATACCGGATGTGTTCTAAATACCAACTAGATCTTATTACTTGAAATAGTAATTTGATAGATATCTATAAGTAGACTTTCTATATTTAGATGTCTTATTATAGATGTTACCATTCATGGTAATGGCTTAAAATAGTCTAGATATATTTCTATCATTATTTTTTAAATATGGATAAATATCTTCAGTATATGTTAGCTATTTTATTTCTATAGTTAGTTGAGCTAGTTTTAACACCTTCCTAGAAGCATGAGATCTAACTCCTAGATTGTCTAAATTTTGATAAATAGATTTGGGCCTTAAGACCACCAAGATTTTGTACTCTACAAATAGATGTTTAGATATGTTTAAATACACATCTTCATCTCATTCTAGAGAGTTCCTAGTTATAAAATTTGTTGAAGTTGAAGAAATTTAGAAGAAGTTGGAAATTGAGTTCAACATTTCATATCCATATATGTATTTTTTAAATGAAATAAAGATCAACATTTTGCTTTATTTTTGAGTAAATTAATTCCTATTCTAAGGAAGGAGTAAGGGCCCACTTCTCTCCAAGGATCAAGATAAATTGATACTTTTTAGTTTACTAGTTTAAAAAGTATTTCTTTAATTCAAACATATTTTTTTCACTACAGATTTTAATTTTTTTAAACCATAATAGTGATTTCTTTTAATGCGTAGTGATTTATATTTCCAAGAAAGAGTGATTGTTTTTAAATGCAAGTGTGAATTTAATTTTCAAAAGCAAGTGTGATTTCCTTTTCCAAAATAAAGTGTGAATTTTTATTAATGCAATAGTGTTTCATTTATATGGAAGAGTTATTCCAATTCAATACAAGCATATTTATTTTAAGAAAGAGTGTGTCTTTTAATGGGAGTATGTATGTTAATTCATCTCGTATTTAGAATTGAGTAGAAGTTGTTTAAGTGATAATAAACAACATTATTAGATTTTAAACATCACATTATCCTATCTAGCTAGGCAAGTTGAGTGAGGACATTATATATCTTATGCTAGATGTTTAAGTTCTAGATGTTGATTGTGTGAATGCTAATAAGAGATATTTAATTAACAAATAGTTTACGTTTACTTTATTGAAAATTAAATTTAGAGTTTATTTACTATTTTTAGGGTTTAAAAAGCATATTAGATGTAAACCCCACAAACAATGAACTATACAACTCCAATATCAAATAGTCTCATTACAAACATCCATCAGACACTACCCTAGTTAAAAATGACACAAATCCATTGATTAGTTAAATGAGAGGTATAATGACAACCTATCACCTACCATGGAGATAGAGGACATAAAATTATTAGATACCTAAATCTCATCCTAATCCATACATATGAACCTCTTTATTCTAAGATTTGAGTGATAATCTAGTCAATTACTTTAGCTTTTCTAAGACTCCATCTAATATTAGTGGGGCTCAGGACTTCTCTGCACTTTAACTCAAAAAGTAAGGTTTCCCACATAGTAAGACTAACATTGATGACATTGGTAGAGTGGTAGTTTAGAAAATCTCTAAAAGTAACAATATTGGATCTCAATAACTCATGATACTTGTTTTTCATATACATATGATACAATGGTTAAAAATTAGAAATAATTTTCCTTGCTTCTAGGAATTATGGTCTCATACATAGCCTAGTGGTGATTTGTAATGATATAAATCTATTATTGGTTTATTTCCATATTTTTTGGTTCCTCAGATTGGAGAGAACTTTACACAATTGTGTCTCTTCAACAAATAGATTTATAAAAAGATAGATTGATAACCTAAACATAAATTAAAAGTATAGAAATCACAAATTACATCTTTTCATTCTTCAATACTCTTAAGGAAAATGTCCATAAACATATGCTCATATTCAATAATGTGTGAACAAATAAGGGAAATTAATTGAATCTACCATTTATAAAACTACTCATGTATAAAAAGAACATAAACAGATGAAGGTTGTTTGCATTCTAATAATTTATCAAAAATAGTACAAATGTGTTGGATGGAGGCCTATGATTTTTGTAAAAATTGTTTGGATTCTTCCTATTGCTTCTGAGATTCCTATTTAAGCTTAGCATTTTCATCCTTCAACTTATGAATTTTATTTTGGGTGTTGTGCTAGACTAAAATTATTTCATGTGATGGAATAGGGAAAGAGGGAATATCTCTTTTTGGTCCCTCTATCTAGACTACAATTTCTCTTATTTATCTCTGCATTGCTTGAATAAAGGCCTATAACTCAAAATTTTGAGTGGTGAGATCTCTTATTCTATCAGTAGTTTTGACAATCACTACATTTATATCATCAATAATTTGTCTCAAATTATTAATTTGATTATGCTTATCATCATTAGAATTTTGTAAATTGAAATTTGGTTGTCCTTGATAGGAAGAGAATTTTACTGCTTATCTCTTGAGTCTATGAAAATATTAAAATGTGGACCCTAGTTTTTTTATATTGTATTCTTTGAAGAAGTCCTTAGATCTTGTTCACTATCTTGAGTAACAAATTCTCCCCACATTTGTTCCAAATTATAAATAATCAAGTCCTTACCTTTCAAAGTTGAATGAAGAACATCTAATTCTACTTGTTGTTGCCTAATTATTTATTCATGGTGAGACAAAGCCATGACATGTTGCAATTATTTTTATTTTTTAATATAATGAGGGGAAGATGGTCCTTCCTCAATCAAGGTCACCTTACCCTTATCAATGATAGAGGGTACAGGTCACTCTACTTCTTGAGGCATAACTTATATTGTAAGGGTTCTTTCTGCAAATATAATTTCTTGTTTTTGGGGTTATTTTACAACTAATTCAACATTTATAATATCAATAGGGGAGTTTAAGATTCCCAAAGTCTCCAAAACCTGCACATATTCTTCTTATTCTTATAAAATAAGTCAACAACTACATCAGAGCCTAGTTGGAGGAGGATGAGGGGGATCCAAAGAAACTCCCATTTGTCACTTCAATTTTTAGTGTAGTATCATTGAATCCAAAGGGGATAAATATGGCCATTATTAAATTTTGAATATGATATAAGGAGGAGAGGTAGGTTATGGTGTTTTCTTGATAAAAACTAGAGAGAAATTTTGGAGGAAAGAGGAATAGGACTTTTCACCCCTTGGTTTACTAATAAAAAACACTGACAAATAAGTTTGACTAACCCATGGTGTCAAGTGGACCTGGTACCTCTTTTCAACTTTTGAGAAACATGGATTATGGAATTATGAATTAAAGAGTGAATATTTAACTTGTATTATTCTCTGATAACTCTTTTACTTAAGTGAAGAAGGAGTCTCATAGAATCTCCACCCATTACTATAAAATGACCATCACAAGTGATATATTTAATTATCCAAAATATAATATTTTTCTAGGGTTGAGGAAGGATTTATCTCATGATTCCCCTATACACTCCTTGTGAGGATTTATCTAGTCTAGGGTATGGATCATTTCCTTTAATAAACATGTGAATCAAGTCAGAAAAACTCATCTTATCAATAATAACTACCCCCTCTTTAGGAATCCTTGAGAGAGTACTGATTATAGAGGGATTCACTAAAATATTTTTACCTTTGATAATAACATGATCTTCATAAAAAATCAACTATATTTCATACATAATTTATTTATAAAATCCCTAAAGCATTTTAAATAAATTTAACCAACCTGTTAATTTTAAGATATCTTTGGTTGCCTCATCCTATAGCAATACATCAGAGGATTCTAGTTCACTTTATTCTTTCTTCCACCCATCTTTAGAGTTAACATTTTATGATTCAAAATCTGATTATACTATAAAAACATAGATCTCAAATTCACACAGGAAATAGGGGAAGGTAAGAGGTTAGGGATATGACACAATAAGTGATGGCAACAATAATACATAATGAATAGCAAATCAAGGTGTATTATGTGATTATGATAGGAATTATGGTAGTAATTATGATGATCTCTTTGAAGCATGTGAGATATAATGGGAATATGATTTATTTGGTTAGTAATAATGATATATCATAAAGGTCATTATTGGCATTACATGAAACAATAATCACAATGAATTGTGCATCATATCAAATCTTTTTGAAACACCCTTTATTTAAAACATAGTCACTTCAATTTTGTTTGAAAAGATCTTTTGGAAACATCATCACATCAAATATTTTATATAAGATATTTTGAAAACACCATCACATCAAATTATGGAAAATAGTGGTGATGCCTTCTAACTCATCATACACATGACTTTACCAAATCATGTCCATGTGAAAAGTATTGATTGCCTAATGATTACACATGCATGACATAAAATAAAAAAATGACTAATACTTTGGGAAAATAAATATAATTGTAGCTTATCATACAAATCTACACCTATATTCTAGAGATGCCATGTGTCCTATAGGGATAAATAAATCTAAGAAAATAAGTTAGTAAAAAACAATTGTATTTTATTATATAAATTTTTACTCTAAAAAGTGCCACTTACCAGTTTTCACTTTTTAGTATTTTTACTATTCTATTATTATTATTTTTATACTTTTTTATTTTTATTTTTTTATATTTTTTATTATTATTTTTTTTAATTTTAAAAGGAGGAGAACCACCATTTGTTGGTTTTCACAACTTCTCCTTTATTGGATGTCTACTATGAAGATCATTTGGCCTTAGTAGAATAACTAGGTTCTTACATAAGGTTAAATTGGTCTTTATTTTTTTCAATAAAATCTTCCTTGTTGAGAGGTCTTGTATATAGCTTAAGCCTATGACCATTGACCAAAAGTGTCCTATTGTCACCATCAATGGGTTGAAGCTAGACATAGCCATTGCTAAAAATGGTTTTGATTAGGTATGGTCCCAACCATCTTGTACTTAGATAACCTTTGAATTTCTATAATTTAGAATCAAATAGGAGTGTCCAATCACCCTCTTGAAACTATCTTTATGTAATGTGAGTGTCATGCCACTATTTGATCTATTTTTGGATCATGTTGGTATGAGTGAGTGCATCCATTCTTAATTCATCCAACCCATTTAATTGTATTATTCTTTATTTTTTTAATTCATTAAGATCAATTCCCATATTTTTTATTGTATTTAATGTCTATAATTCAAATTATATTGATAACAAAGGTTTCTTTCCATACACAAGTTCATATGGAGAGAATCTTGTGTTTATCTTCCATGTTGATTGTATGCCCAAACGTCTTCAAGTACTTTTTCTGACTAATATTTTTATTTGTTGTTCATGATCTTGGTTAGGATGTTTTCCAACTCTCTATTTATGACTTCCACTTTACCATTGACTTGGGGATGATATGTTTAATATTTTTCTATGATTGATCTAGTATAGTTCTATAAAATATTTGATCATGTTAGACATGAATCGGGTCCTTGATCTAAAAAAATAGATCTAAGAGCTCTAAATCTCATCATAATATTATGGTACATAAAATAAGAAATCATTTCTTTCTTAGAAAATGTGAATTCTTACACTTCAACCTACTTAGTAATATAATCAGTGCACATTAATAAATATTCCTTTCCTTGATATGGTGGGTTGATTGGTTCAATAAAGTCCAAACCCTATTTTTAAAATGGTTCTAAACTTATTTGAGGATGAAGAGGCATTCTAGAAGACAAAGTAGGCTTACCCATCCTTTATCAAGGATCAAATTGCCATCCATACCTTTTAACAAACTTATGAAGAGATGTCCAGTAGTAACTTCCACCAAGGATCTTGTGAATGGTCATATTTGCTAAATCATGTATTCATCTTAGTTTACTATGGCATGCTCTAATGATGTCATACATCTCATATTCTTTGATACATCTATAAAGTATATGATTAGGTCCAATTTTAAATAATATGCCTTTAAACCATTTGAAATGAGAACTAACTCTAACCAGATGCTTTATTTATTTAGAGGTAAAAGAATGAGGAAACTTCTCTATTGCCAAGTAATTTTCTATGTCTATAAACCATGGAGTGTATGTGGATATGAAAAATATTTGTTCATTTAGAAAAGAGTCCTTCATAGGTTCATCTTCACATATAGTGATAAATATAGATAAAAATTCAGCAACAACATTATTCTTCCTTGGTGTGTCTATAATAGTAATGTCAAATTCTTTCAACAATAGGATCCATCTAATTATTATTCCACTTAATATTTTTTTATTTATTAATTACTTAATTATTGAATGATCTATATAGATGAATACCTAATAACCAATAACGTAATACCTAAAATTGTTAATAGCATAAAAAATAACAAGATATTATTTTTTTGTGGTACTGTAGTTATTCTCTAAGGGGATAATATTCTTGATGACATAATAAATGGAATGCATCATTCGATCCTCATGTCTTTGGCCTAAGAATACTCTTAATGTAGTATTGGAAGCATTAGTATAAACATGAAAAGGTTTTTCCTAATTAGGTCCTTTCAAGACTGGAGAAGTCATGAGTTTTTTCTTTAATGTTTCAAAGCCTTTTTGACATTTATTAGTCCATAAAAATTCACTATATTTTACTAACAAAGAAAACATAGGGGCAAATATCTTGATAAAGTCTTAAATGAACCTTTTGTAATATCTTACATGACTAAGAAAAATTTTAACATTAGTTTGTTTTTGTGGAATGGGGAGGTTAAAAATTACCTCAATATTTTTAGGATCTACTTTTATTCTTTGATAAAAGTTATGATGTCCTAAGACTATCCTTTCATTAGCCATTATGATGCATTTCTCATGACTCAAAGATATGTGGTGCTCTTCACATATAGTAAGCACTCTATCCTAGTTGTTTAAAGCTTCATTAAATGTAGTACCATGGATAGTGAAATAATCTATGTACGATTCCATATAGTCATTTTTAAGATTAGAAAATATTGGTAACACTACTCTTTAAAAGGTAGTAGGTGTATTACACTATCCAAAAGGAAGGACTACATAAGCATATAGTCCCTAGGGGAAAGAAAATTTTGTTTTGTCTTGATCTTTAGGTGATATGATTTATTTATATCCACTCAATCCATCTAAGAAATAAAAATATTATTTTTATAGCAAATTATTCAAAACTTGATCAATGAAAGGCAAGGAAAAATAGTCTCTCATGGTGGCTTTGTTCATTTATCTATAATCTACACAAACTCTCCATTTCCTATTCTTTTTAGGCACAATAACTAGAGGTGAAACCCATTGGCTATCATATATAGGATATATAAAACCAATGTCCAATATTTTTTATATTTCCTTCTTAATAATTTCCTTCAAAGCTGGGTTAATCCTTCATTATGGTTGTCTGACTAGTCTAACATTTTTAGTATAGATGTTATGTGTATAAACACTAGGATGTATTCCTTTAATGTCATTATAATCTCAAGAAAAATATTTTGTGCATTTTACCAAGACATCAAATACTTTTCTTTCTTGATATTTAGTTAACTAATTGTTGATAATTAATAATTACCCAGTTGAATTACAATCTGTTTAGTGCCTGGAATAATGAAATTCAATTTTTTGTATTTAGTCATCAAGTAATTCAATGGATATGTGCATGGTAGTAACATGTGAAGTGTGGATGCATCTTTGTAAAAAGTTTCACTTATGGAAAGCATATTGGTCAACAGATATTGAAAATCATGTAAAAATGAATTATGTCTATTTTGAGCCCAATAAACTATGGTTTTTTGAATGTCTTGTGGACCAGATAACATATTTGGTGTGCTTAAGTTATTACCTTAATTTTTAGTGATGGATTTAGATTCTTCCTATTCAATATTTGTCATCTTTAGAGCATAGCTTTTAATCTTCAGAGTTAAGCTACTAGTCTTTAGAGCTAGGCTGCTAGTCTTCAAAGCTAAGCCTTCAAACTTTAAAGCAAGACCATCAGACTTCAGAGCACAAACATCAAAATTTAGAGCACAATCATCAAAGTTTGTATCTAGGCTCTCTTGGTCTAAATATTTTATTATTTATTCTTTAAACTCTTGGGCATGTTATTTGATGGTAATCATGGATAAGGAAGACACATTAGTCTAGTTTTATTTAGGTTGATCCACCTAGATTTGTTTAGAAAGACCCATGGAAGGTCTAGAAAGTGGATAGAGAGATATCTAATTAGAATGAATTCCATTATAAATGGTCATGTTTCTAGATCTACAATCAATTATTGTTGTAAATGTAGCTAACCAAGGTCTACCCAAAATGTTTGGATACCATACCCTTTTCGGTTTAGGTTAGAGGATCATGAAATCAATAAGGTAATATCATGATTCAATGGTGACTGGTAAATTCTCTATGGTTCCTTTAGGGGAAGTAGTGGATTGATCTAACATTTTCAAGATTATTATGATAGGTTGAATCCCTATCAGAGATAAAGACTCTATTATGTTGACAATCATTATTTTTATGGTAGAACCTAGATCTATAAGTATATTTGGAATAGCCTTGTTACCTATTATTATGGTCATCACAATACTACCAATATCTCTATATTTAATAACAAGTATGTTTCTTGTTAATAGATCAACAATTTTTTTAGTTACTTGAATCATTTTGGGATACTATTTCTTTCTTCCTAGTATTTTGATGAAATTACTTTGATTCAACTGAGGAATCTCTTTAATGGCTCTTAATAGTGGAGTTTCTATCTTAATTTATTTTAGTCCATGTAGTAACTCAAAATATTCCATAGGTTTCTCTTCCTTAAGTCTCTCAAAAATGAAATAGTAGGGGGATTTTAAATTATGTTTGATGTGGTTATGTATTATACTTTTTCTTCAATTAGTTCTTGGATTATAGGTGGCTTAGGAGTGTTGTCATCATAGGGAATTTTAGTTATGGTATTGGGTGTATCTCCTACTACCTTCTCTTATTTGAGTTGAATATTATTGCATTCAATTGAAACGCTTGCAATATTATGTTCTTCATCAACTCCATAGATAGGTGAATTTTGCACATTCTTTGGATTTATCATTAGTTAGGTAGGTAATTATGGTTGGTTAACCTACTATTCAATTTGTGGTGGTTGCAGTTGTGGAGGCATCAAGGCCTACTATGGAGGAAATCTTTTATATGGCTGATACTATTGATTTGACCATTGAAGTTGTGGTTGTTGTACCCAATGTGGTTGCTGATTTTGTTATTCCCAAGGTTGACTTTAAAGCATTCCCCACATCTATGGCATCAATTATTGAATACCCCATGGTTGAGTTTGTGTTAGTCCCCATATTGGTAGTGTGATTTGTCTAGCCCATGGTGCCATCCATGGATTGGGAGGAAATATTAGACCAAACTAATTTTGAGGCTAGGAGTACTAGTTTCCTTGTCTTTGAATGAAATTTACTTCCTCAACAATATGTGCTACTTGTTTCACTTGATTTCTTACATTAGGAAGGTGTTTTTAATTATTTTTATCATTATCTAGATCATAAATACCATAAACCTTTATTTTGTCTAAAGGGCAATCTTTTATTGCATGTTTGAGTCTGTATCTAGGATAATGGATTGACAATTGATCAAAATTGGTAGCATTGGATTTTTCTTTGAGGCAATCTAAAGTATATATCAATTGTAATAGAATTTATATCTTGAAAATGAAAAATTAGTCTATTAATTGACAAACTTGAGGTGATTTTCCAAACCTTGATTTCCTTATACTAGGTCTCATCCTAGAGTAATTAGTATACAATGCTGAAATTTGATGAAAGGTTAACGTTTCAATGTTACCCTTTCCCATGAGGTTCAAAGAATCTTGTGCATCATCATCTAACCCTTTAAAAAACATTATTTTGATAACTTCCTTAGTGAGTTGATAACCTCTCTTTTTATGGGTAAATATAAACTTGTGAAGGTAATCTTCTAAGGTTTCATCTTCATTTTGCTTGATCTTGAAAAAGTCTTCCTTTCATTCTCTAAATATGTAAAAATATTGATATTTGTCCAAACATGCAGTTTCCATTTCATCTCAAGTGGTTAAAGAGTTACCCTCAAGGCCCATGAACCATCTCATGGCTACATCCTTGAGAGTAGATTTGAATAATTTAAACTTTTGATTGTCTGTGACATAATCATACGTTAGGCAAAGAACCTGAAACTCAAAGAGGAACTGATTTGGATCCTCTAAGGATTTTCCTATAAAAGTGGGTAAAATGTATGGTGAAATATTTTTCATATAATTTCTATCATTAGGTCCTAATTTGATTGGATAGAATAAATTTCTATCCTATTAGGTTTATCAGTCAAGGTTTTTCACATGTGCATGTTCATCTCCCATGTCTTCTTCCCAACTTTGGTTATCAATCCAATCTAAATTTGTTTTGTGGGTGATCAACCTATGATCTAGATTAGGAGGAGAGTCCTTTATCAGATATTATCTTGTAGGGTTTTTGAATAAACAATTCTAGAAAGAGGATTTTTAGGATCAATTCTCCCTATAAGAGAATATGATTTTAATAGGATTCTTCTTGTAGGATCTATTTGTGAGGATGAAACCTGTTCAAGAGAGGAATTAAAAAAATGACTTTAAAGTTAATTTATTTCACTTATTTATTTTTTCAACAAAGATTTGAACTTCTCTTTTTATTTATTTCTTTTGGATCCATTAGAGATAAACCATCCTTGAGAATCTCTTGGCCAGTTCATAGATCTCAAGATTCCTGAATGTTTTTGTATTTCTAAATTTTATAAATGTTTTTATATTTACCTATGTAAATATAATGTATGATCTCACTAAAAATGATTTATGAATGTGTTCCCCCAAATATGGTGCCAAAAATGATAGGCTATTGCTATACCTTTCTCATTTAACCAATCAATAGATTGGTGTCATTTTCAACCAATGCAGTATCCGATGATAATTTGTAATGAGACTATTTGATATTGGAATTGTATAGTTAACTATTTGGGGGCTTTTACATCTATTGTGGTTTATAAATCCTAAAAATAGTAAATAAAACTCTAATTTTGTATTTACAGAAAAGTAAATATAAATTGTTTATTAATTGAAGATTTTCTATTGGCATTCACACCATCAACATCCATAACTTAAACATCTAGCATAAGAAATATAATGTCCTCACTCAAGTTGTCTAGCTAGGTAAGATAGTGTAATGTTTAAAATCTAAGAATATTGTTTATTATCATCAACTTCTAACAAATTCTAAATATGAGATGAATTAACAAACTTATTCTAATTTGAAAAACACACTTTTACATAAAATAAATCTACTTTTATTGAATTGAAATTACTCTTGCATATAAATGAAACATGCTTGCATTAAATAAAATTAAAACTTACTTTGGGAAAAGGAAATCACACATTTGATTTTGAAAAAGAAATTCACATTTATGTTTAAAAATAATCACTCTTTGATTTGAAAGGAAACCACTCTGTATTTAAAAGAAATCACTCTTGTGGTTAAAATGAAATTTCAATCTATAGTGAATGAAATATATATGAATTTAATTAAATGTTTATAAACTATTAAACTAAAAAGTACCAATATATCCTGATCATTGGAGAGAAGTGGGGATTTGTTCCTTCCTCAGAATAGGAATTGTTTTACTCATAAATAAAGGAAAATGCTAAACTCTATTTCATTCAAAAGAACATATACAAAAATCAAAATTTGAACTCTTTTTCCAACTTATTCAAACTTTTCTTCAACTTCAAAAAATGTATGGAATGAGAAGGAGATGTGTATTTAAACATATCTCAACATTTATTCATAGAGTATAAAATTTTGGTGATCTTAAATATCAAATCTATTTATTCAAAATATAGATAATTTAGGAGTCAAATCCCATGATTTTAGGAAGGTGTTAGAACTATCTCAACTAATTATAGATAGAAAATAACTAACATATACTCAAGATACTTATCCAGTTTTACAAAATAGATATACAAATATATCTAACCTGTTTTAGGTAATTATCATGAATGGTTATGTCTAAAATAAAACATATAAATATAGAAATTGTGTGTGTGTGTGTGTGTATACATATACATATATAAATACACACACACACACACACACACACACACACACACACACACACACACACACACAAAATTACTGTCCTGATTAGTAGGATCCAACTAGTCTTTAGAGCACATCTGGGTATCTTTAGAGCATCCTATACAAATCTTTAGATCACCCTATACAAGTCTTCAAAGCATGCATAGACTTATTTATAGCATCTTGTGTATGTCTTTATATCATACTTAGAGCATCTTCAACACACTTCCATAACATCTTTAGAGCATATTCAAAGTGTTAAATCTTTGGATCTCACTCACTTAATCTTCAAAATTGTAACCAAAAAGAGTTTCCAAAATTGTGTGTCACCTTCTCGAAATTACCCCACCATTAGGATGTGTTACTGTATTAAAAAATGTGTTATTCATCCAAGTTAGACATAATAACAAGGTAAAAAATTGGAAATAAATTACATATGAACAATGGAAAAATTGTATTTATTTCCTACTTAGATCAGACTTTAACTATAAAATGCAATGCATTATATAACCAAAGGAAACACTTTATGGATAGTTTATATAGCGATGACGAGCTATATGAAATGCTCATCAAAGGCACACTTGGACTACTTCCCAAAAGGTTTTCTCTTCTAAAACCATTGCATAACCAACTTCAAATGCTATAAATGTTCCTCCTTAGATTGAGAATAGATGAGGATATCATCTAAAAATACCACCATAAAATGATCTAGATAATCCATACACACTGTTTATGAGATTCATTAATGCTGTTGGCACATTTGTTAGCCCAAAATGAATAACTATGAACTCATAATGCCCATATCAAGTTTTGAAAGCTATTTTTTAAATGTATTAATCTTGAATCCTTAGCTAATGATATCCTGCTCAAAGATCAATCTTTAATAAGATTGATGGTCCATGCATGTGATCAAAAATATCATTAATGTGAGATAAAGGATACCTATTTGTAAAGATTCTTTGTTCAACATTCTATAATCAATACACAAGTGAAGGGTTCCATCCTTATTCTTAATTATTACAACTAGTGCACCTCATGGTGACACACTTGGTCGAATCAACCATTTCAAAAATATCTCTAAAAGTTGAGCCTTCAACTCCAATAAATCTTTAGGGGGATTTAGACTATGTTTTAAACCCTATAATGATGTCAATTTTGAAATCAAATTGTTTTTTAGGGGGTAAACCAAATAATTCTTCAGGAAAAACATCTCATAAATCTTGGAGAAAAGGATAATCTTTGATAAAAGGTTCCTTCGATTCCTCCATCTCCTTTATTTTTTATATTACATACTTTACACCATTTTATATGAGCTTTATTTAACTAAATTGATGAAATAAGTCTAAGATTTATCTCCCTAAATTTTTATCTGATTACCCAAATCATCCATACATTTTACCCTTTCAAGTAAACAATCTACCTTATATTTATATTGAGCTAACCATTTTACTCTTAGAATCACATCATATGACCCTAATGGATCTAAAAATAGCTACACCACCATATTTAATTTAGGTAGTTTGATCTCAACTTCAACCAAACATTTATCAATCTTGACCTTAGATTCATTGTTGTATAGAATCGACCATGTATTTACCATAATTCCATCTTGTTTAGATAACTTGTTACGAATATTAGGATTAATAAAACATCTAGTAGCTCCTATGTTAATCAAAATTAAAATTAGTTGACCAAATAATGTACCCAATAACTCAATAGGAGAATCCTAAACCTTAGCTTGATGGTTTTTAATAATTACATGAATTCTCTTCTAAAAATATCCTTGCTAAGGAATTGAACCCTTATTCTTACCATATGATTTTCCCCAAGTGCATTCACTAGTGTAATGATCACCTCCATAGATGAAACATCCACTAAGTGGTCCTTTCCTATCAGATTATTGATTTCCATTCAAACCTCCTTTGAAACCATTACCTAGTTTTCTATTTCCTGAAACACTGATAAATTTAGCATTCTAATTCTTGAACTAGTTTTAAGAATTTCCACTTTTTTATAATTCTTATTTTTAAAAGTCATTTTAGGACATCCAAAAAATTTCTTGATTAATCTCTAACCTGAGAAAGTGACTTAAAATTTTTATCCTACTTTACTACCTTTTTAAAGACTTGATCCATAATAGATGGACTATGCACATATACCTCACATCCAATTTTGGGTTTTAATCCCATAATTAATTTATTGATGTAAAACCTCTTATTTGTGTGATATCAAAGAATGTACTTTAAAATATTGGTTAATTAGTCCTATTACTCATTCACTGTAAGGTCTTTTTGCTTCAAATTATAAAAATATAACAAATTCTAATCAACAAAGTGGGTAAACCACCATGATCTAAATAAGGTCATGAACTATTCTTATTAGTGTAGGTTTTTGTTTTTCCCTATTATTTAATTAGATAAATTATATATTTGTGCATACATGGAGTTTTCTTACATTTGTGGGATAGGGTAGCTTATGTGGAGATGTGTGTCATAGATGTGTCATAAGTGTCATAAGAATGTCATAAGTAGCTCCCTTGATGGGATTTACTTCTCTATTCTTAGTACCTTGTCACCACCTTTCATGGAGGAGTTACAGTCTATTCTTGGGGTGCCTTGACCACATTTTGTGGAGGAGTTACTTACGTGCTCTCCTATATGTATTCTTCACTTTGGCCATCTCATGTTAATCAGATTTTGGTTTTCTCCTATTTTGTTTTGTGCAATTTATCTTCTTGTATAATTTCAAATTGCTTTAACATCTATGTGATGTGCACTTGCTTCATCCCATGTGATCACGTCTCTATTGCATTCACATTATCTAGATTCTGGCAACAACTCTGATATGGTATCAGAGCCACTCTGGTAATCATGTGTCTGGTTATACTATTAGTTTATTCTAAAATTCTTACTTTGCTTCCTTAGTAGTTTTTTTTAACTTCATTGCATTTGAGAGTTTTGGTAGAGTTTTTTGAAAACTCATGCAAATCCATATGGAAACTTGTTAAAAAATTAATTCTGAGTTAAAATTTTCCAAGACATCTTGTATAGATCTGTTGTGGCTTCAGCAAGGTGGTGGAATTCCTTTTTTTTGTCATTTTGCAAAAAAAAATCTTTACACATCTGATTTCTGCTCTTGGATGCCACTTTCAGCTTGAGACAGCTCTCTAGAAAGTGCTTCTGCATGTGGAGGTCCATGTGAGGCATCTGGTAGGGTGAGATATGTGTGGAGTAGGACTCCAACAAGGCAAAAAATAGCTGTATGGCATCTAGTGCATAGGTACGTAGTGAGGTAGTGATTAACACTACCTATTCTGCGTTGAAGTTGAAACATGGTCTCTTCCCTATTGTGCATTGAAACTTCAACTTTTCTCCTCTCTTATCTACTACTATGCATTGAGAGGTCTACAAATTCATTTTCTTTTTTCTGCCCAGCAAAATCAGAACTATTTTTTAAAAATGGTGCCCCTACCTTGCCTGGCGTCCCATGTGGACCCTTAAACACTTGGAATCCATCAAATTATCTTTTTATTTATTTTTTTCAGTTAAAAATTGACTTGTCAAAAATAAATCAATCAATTTGATTGAATATTAAGTTTTTTTAGACAATTTGATAATTTGGGGGTTTAGATTTAAACTTGTATCTTCGCCTGTCGAAGATGAAGGGTGAGGCCCAGGTTGGCAGGAGGACAATTCCCCCTCACAAATACCTCCTTTGGATTCCTTGCTCTGTGTTGAATCTAATGAGTGGTTGGAAGGCCACTTTCTCTCTCAAAATAGACATTTTTTTAATGTTTTAGTGTTTTTTTACAAAAACACTAGTTTATGAGAAAATTGAACCTTTAATATCTTGCAAACGGTAGCTCAGATTTAGGTAACATTTTTTTCAAAAGTGTTTATAATTCAATTTTACACACTTTAGGCTTGTTATTTGTCAAAAATGCACTAGTTTATAAAAGTGCCTAAAATTTGGGTCTCCCGAGACGCATTTTTGGCTGAGTTCAACGTCTTGTTTGATTTAAGTCTTACATTGATTTCTCTAAGATGCATTCTTAGCTAAAACCAACATCTTTTGAGTGTGCACTTTCATATTTGGGTGGGGCTCAACATTTTAGGGGGGTGTGATTGCTTTTCACAACTTGCAAATCTTTGCTTTCATTCTCCTTTCTACATAATTTCACAACTTGCAATCAACACAACTTCACCTAAATTTAGCTTAAAATGGATTTTTTTCAACTTAAACCCCTAAAACCCTTCAACTATCATGAATGTAAGGTTAAAATGTCAATCATTCTTAGAAGCAAAGGGTTGTATAGGATCACCATGGGTACTGAAGTAGAACCCAACACTGATGCTGAAAGGTCAAGTGGTACAACCGTAGTGATGAAGCCTATGGATTACTAAGCTTGTCCATGTCTCCAGAACTTCTCTTCCATTTATAAACTTTTAAGACTCCTAAAGACATATAGGACACCTTAGAACTCTTATTTGGGAAGCTTGATGAGATGAGAGGTCATGAGCTCGAAAACAAACTCATAAGTCTAAGTCCTAGCAACTTTGACACCCTACGGGACTTTTTCACTAAGTTTAAGGCCCTTAGATTGAAATTGAAAGAATTCAAGATAGATAATAAAGATGATCAACTCATCCTTTCTATTCTTGCAAAGTTAGGTCCAAGCTATTCAATCTTTGTCTCCACTTTCCATGCCACAAAAAGTGCCCTTGGCACTACATGGAAAATGCCTTCTTTGGATTCATTCATTACCAACTTGACTAAGGAGCAAGATAAGATAACTCAAATGGGCACAATGAAGTCTACTCAACCCCAATCTTTGATAGCTATAAATGGTACGGATAAGACTTCAACAAAGGAGAAGAAGAACAAGAACAAAGACCAGGAGAAGAAGAAAGAAAACAACAATCCTACCAAAAACAACACTGAGTCTTCCTCCTCCAATGCTAAACCTAAGAAGGAGAAGGTTAAGTGTGCCTATTGTAAAAATATAGGGCATGATGAACACAAATGCATGAAGAAACAAATAGATCGCCTAACTCATCTTCTAGAGAAGCACAACATAGGTGTTCCTGAGTCCATCAAGCAGAATTCATCTACCCAAGATTCTACCAAGGCAAAAGGCAAGGGTAAGGAAAAAGAAAAAGGCAAGGCCCTTATAGCTACAATAGCTTCTACATCATCATGGGTCATTAATTTAGGTGCTTTTCACCACATGGGCTCTTCACTAGTTGAGTTTTCATCTTTAGAGCCTTGTAGCATGACTTTAATTAGTTTGGGTGATGACACATTAGTTTCCATTGTAGGGAGAGGGTTAGTTGAAATGGAAGGAGGAAAATTCAATAATGTTCTAAGTGTTCCTTCTCTTTCAACCAATCTCTTATTAGTGTACCAATCACTCACATTGATCAGGGCATGAGAGTTGAGTTTTCACCAGATTTAGTGGCTATCAAGGAGTTGCATAATGATACTACAGTGGTAGTGGGTAGGGTAGATCACCAAGCAAGGCTATACACATTCTCAAATTTTGCACCAGATTTTTCTCCAATAGCATTTTTGACTCATTCAGATGGAGTTAGCAAATTATGGCATGAGTGGTTTGGCCACTTTAACTACTGCTACCTTGAGCAACTTTGCAAACATGACATGGTCATTGGCTTGCCTTGTGTCTAATTATCAAAAGGACTTTACAAGGGGTGCTCCCTTGGGAAGCATCTCGAATAAAAATTTGACAAAGGCTTAGAGGGCTTCACAACCTTTGGAGTTAGTCCACAGTGATGTATCATGACCTTTTCCCAAACTATCTTTCACAAGGGCCAAGTACATCCTCACTTTCATTGATGATTTCTCTAAGTACACTTGGATATATTTTCTCAAACAAAACTCTAAAGTGTTTGAAAATTTTCTAGACTTCAAGGCTCTTGTTGAGAAATAGAGTGAGAAATCCATCAAAGTTCTTCAAATTGATAATGGAGGGAAGTATGTTAGCAAAAGGTTTGAGCAGTTTTTCACCACAGAGGGGATTGATTTACAGTGCATAGTCACTTACAGTCCTTCATAGAATGGGGTTGCAGAATATAAAAATAGATTCTTGAAAGAGATGGGTAGCTATATGATTCATTCCAAATCCTTAGCACCATAGTACTGGGCCAAAGCCATCAATTGTGCTTGCTACATTCAAAATAGGGTTCCTCACAAAGCTTTAAAAGGGATAACACCCTTTAAAGCTTGGCATAAAAGGAAACTTGATGTTGAGCACCTTAGTGTTTTCAGATCCCCAGCCATGGCCCACATTATAAATAAGAAACACAAAGCTATAGAATGTTAGTCCAAGCCTTGCATCTTTATAGGATATTTGGATGGTATTAAGGGGTATCACCTTCTAGATCCAATCACTCATGAGTTGTTCATCGAGAGAAGTGTCCATTTTTAGGAGAGTCCTAGAGACTCAACACTTGGCACTTCTTCTCCCTCATTAGATCTACTTCTTCATGATGATTCCTCATTAGATTCAGATCAGCCATAACAGGTTCTTGAGCTAGAGACATTTTCTTCTTCAAGTTCAGACAATGAGGATAGTGATGCAGAGTCATCCTCCTCTAGTCAGTCAGAGGATGAGGAGTTAGCACCTGACTCACCCACTTTTGGGCCACTTTGGGCCAGATAGACACTTGAGAGTGCTAACACTTGGGTAGGAGATCCCATAGATGATAGACATACTAGGGGGATTTTTAGAGAGATCCACATGCCTTCTTTGCTTCAGTTTTGGTTCCATAGACTTTTCGAGAGGCATTAGGGGTACCTAAGTGGAATAGTGCTATGGAGGAAGAATACTCTTCCTTAATCAAAAATCACACTTGGGATTTGACTTCACTTCCTAAGGGAAGAAAGATGATTTGATGTAGGTGGATATATCATACCAAGTTTGTAGCAGATGGGTTGGTTGATAAGTATAAGGCACGATTGGTCACCAAGGGTTTCTCACAGGTGGTAGGCATTGACTACTCAAAGACCTTTGCACCCATTGCAAAGATGACTTCTATCTAACTCACCTTGGCTATTATTGTAGCACATGGTTGGGATATGCACCAGATTGATGTGAAGAGTGCCTTTCTTCATGGAGACCTAGAGGAGGAGATCTACATGGAGTAACCACCAAGATTTGTTCAAGATTATTCCTTATTATGTATACTTAGGAAATTTATCTATGGCCTCAAATAGACCCCTCAGGCTTGGCATGCCAAGATGGATTCCTTCCTTCTCACAGTGGGTTTCACTAGGTGCCATTCTAACCCCAATGTCTACTTCTTACAATAGGATGATTTGCTCCTGATTTTGGTTCTATATGTTGATGACCTTTTGATCACCAGGAGTTATTCATCAGTTATTACAGTGGTGAAGGAATCTCTTTAGGATAGATTTGACATGACAGACTTGGGTTTGTTGCACTACTTATTTGGCATCAAGATCTTACATTCAAATTCAGGAATTTCTCTTGCACAACCTAAGTATGTTTTTAACTTATTGGCTCGGTCTCACATGGCTGATTACAAGCCATCTCTGACTCCCTTTCTATCAGGAGTCAAGCTTGAGGCTGACTGTTCTTCACCATTGGTTAATGTCACTTAGTATCAAAAATTTGTTGGTAGTCTCATCTATTTGACTCACACCAGGCCCAACATATCATATATAGTGGGACTTGTCTCCAAATTTATACAAGAACCTCATGAGCTACATTGGAAAGTAGCTAAAAGGATATTACATTACATACAAGGTTCACATAGATACGTGATTCATTATAGATTTTGCATAGAGGTTAACTTGATTAGATATACAGATTTAGACTAGGCTGGCAATTCATAGACTCACAAGTCTACTTTTGGTTACAATTTCTCTCTAGGTTTTGGTCTTATCAGTTGGTCTAGAAAGAAGCAGAATGTTATTGCTATATCATCCATAGAGGTAGAGTACAGGGGAGTTATTAATGCAGCTACTAAGGCTATTTGGCTTCAGGGGATACTTTTTGATTTTGGCATTCCTAACAGGCAGCCTACCATCATTTATTATGACAACTAGAGTACCATTCAAATTTGTAGGAATCTGGTTCAGCACCAACGGACCAAGCACATAGAGATTCACATGCATTTCATTCAGGAGCTTATTCATAGTTAGGTCATTGACTTGATTTTTTCCAGTCTTCGAAGTAGGTTGTAGACATCTTCACCAAACCTTTCACTAAGAGCAAGTCCATTCATCTATGAGCTCTTCTTGGGTTATGGTCTACATCTACAATAACATCATCTTTAGGGGGGCCTTTTAGCCTCTTCATTTCTTTTATGTCTCTCTTTTGGGGGGGGGAGTTTTTTTCCTATGGGTTTTCTGCTTTTCTCTATCTTATGAGAGATTGCATTTGTACATAGGTACCTCATCAGGCCTAGTTGTTGGGACCCATTTTTATATTTCCACATTGCCCACCTAAGATATGCTTATGGGGGGTATTAGTCTAGGTTTTTATTTTTCCCTATTATTTAATTAGGGAAAATATATATTTGTGCATACATGGAGTTTTCCTACATTTTTGGGATAAGCTAGCTTATGTGGAGATGTGTGTCATAGATGTGTCATAGGTGTCATAAGAATGTCATAAGTAACTCCCTTGATGGGAGTTACTTCTCTATTTTTATCACCTTGTCACCACCTTTCATGGAGGAGTTACAGTCTATTCTTGGGGTTCCTTGACCACATTTTGTGGAGGAGTTACTTACGTGCTCTCCTATATGTATTCTTCACTTTGGCCATCTCATGTTAATTAGATTTTAGTTTTCTCCTATTTTGTCTTGTGTAATTTATCTTCTTGTATAATTTCAAATTGCTTTAGCATCTATGTGGTGTGCACTTGCTTCATCTCATGTGATCACGTCTCTATTACATTCGTATTATCTAGATTCTGGCAACAACTCTAATAATTCCCATATGTTGGTATTAGATATTGGAATATTATCATTGATGTCAAATTAATTGTAACAAATATGAATGGAAATGTCAAATGGAATTGTTGATAGAAGTGAATAGAATTGTTGTCAAAAGTGAACAAAACTATTGTCAAAAGTGAATAGAATTATTACTTGAACAAAATGGAATTATTAATAGAAGTGAATGGAAATGTTGATATAAGTGAATGAAAATGTTGATGGAGGTGAACAAAAATGTTAACAAAATCATCGATGGAAATATCAACCTTGGCTGACCTATTGAGAGGAGTTGTGACTATTTGAATGGACCTTTTCACTTGAAGAGTTATGACCTTAATTTGTGGCTTTCCATGGGTTATAAATAAGTGCATAACAAGTGGACAATTTTGAGATTCAAAAAGTGGAAGACATAAAATAAGAGAATAAATATTTGAAAGAATATTTTTTTGAGAATAATTGAAAAGAAAAATCAGCAAGTATAAGGCAAATCATAGCAGTGAAAACACTCAAGCGTAGATCAAATTGAAAGGAAATAAATTAGTGTTATATCATTAGTTGTGTTGAAAATAAATCAAAGATAGAAGAGTGATTTTTTTGAGAAGGTTGGTGCCTTTGTTTCAAATAGATTGGTATCTCTTGTTGAGTTAGTGCTCGGTGAAAGGGTTGGTGCTCCTATAGGTTGGTGCCTAAAAATTATTTTTGGGGTTGGTGCTCTACTAGGTTGGTGATATCAAGATCTATTTTTCATGGTTTTCTCTCGAAAGGGCTTCCACATATAAATCTTGTGTCACTATTAATTTATGTTGTTTGAGTTATGATTTAACTATATTACATATCTTAAGTGGACTAATTGTTTAAACAAAAAGTGTAAAAGATATTTATTACTAATTCACCCATTCTCATTAATAGACTATGATTAACAATTGGTATTAGAGTGAGTTCCTTTAGATATAGTTTAACTGCTAGAAGGTAGATCAGGTAAAGCACACATGGCTAGTTCACAAGGTTAGGAAGGTTTTTCTATAAATTATGCTTTCTGGAGAATATGAATGAGGACATATATAATGGCCCTTGGGTTTGACATTTGGAAAATTATTGTAAATAGATGCACAAAGCCACAAACACCACCAACAAATCTTGCTGAAAAGAAAGCTAGCAAAAACAATCCTAAAGGAAAGAATGCTTTTCAGTGTGGTATTTTTAAATCTTAGTTTGTAAAATTTATGCAATGTAAGTTAGCACATGAGATTTGGGAGAATATTAAGACTATCTATGAGGGTGATGGTAAGGTTAGACAAGCCAAACTTCATACTCACAAGAGATAGTTTGAGAGTCTCAAAATAAAGGAAGAAGAGAACATTAAAAGTTATCTTCTTTGAGTTGATCAAATCATGAATGTGATCTGAGGACTTGGAGAAAAGGTAGAGGAGTATACCATAGTCCAGAAGATGCTAAGGTCTTTACCACTAAAATTTTATGAGAAGCTATCTACCATAGAGGAAATGAGAGATCTTGATAAGCTATAGATAGATGAGCTACATGGAATTTTGATTTATTATGAAATGAGGATATAATCTAAGAGACCATCTAAAAATGAAGTAGCCTTAAAAGCATCAAGGAAGGAGAAATCCAAGGAACTAGATCCAAGTGATAGCTCAAGCAGTGAAGAAGATGAAAAAGAGGATTTATTCATTAGAAAGCTAAAGAAAGGCTTAGGAAAATATAAAGGTAAGTTACCATTCAAATGTTTAAATTGTAATAAGATTAGTTATTTTGTAGCTAAGTGCTTAGATAAACAAAATAGTGATGAAGAGAAGATAAAACTAAAATTCAAGAATGGATTCTAGCAAAATAAAGATAAGAAGAGATTTGAGAAACAAAAAAAAGGTTATACTCTAGGAGGAACTATAGCTCATCTAAGAATAGTGGAGCTAGTGATTATGACAATAATGATGAGGAAACATTGTTCATGACCATAGAAGATAATGCTTCCACAAGTAAAAACAATCAGAGGAATAAGAAGACAAAAGTGAGGTAAATATCAAAGAATATCTTATTTGTGCCTTAGGATAGATAAAATATCTTAAGAACAAGAACATGAAACAAAATATTTTGATTCAAAAATATGAAAAATAGAGTGAAGACTTAGAGGCCAGAATATCACAAGGTCTTGAGGAATCAAAGAAGATAATTGTTGATCTTGTTGGTTGAATATTTTGTCAATCAGCGTACTGATAAACAAAATAGGTCTGATCAGCCAAAGTAGGAAGATTACTCATCCAAATGTGTAATTTTACCACATCAGAAGGGGACTGATCTCTCCTCTCATCAAGGGGAGGTTCCCTATATATATACATATATATACATACATACATATATATATATATATATATATATATATATATATAACAATAATACTCAAGGGTAGGACAAATCATCCATCTCTATTTTTTCAGAGATGATGCATGTGGATCAAAGGAGAAATCTCAAGGGA
Source organism: Torreya grandis (assembly GCA_037957365.1). NCBI lineage: Eukaryota > Viridiplantae > Streptophyta > Pinopsida > Cupressales > Taxaceae > Torreya > Torreya grandis. Next base: position 226,125 of record JARHVA010006291.1, read on the forward strand.
AATGATAGACATCATTCCTCTTCTTTCAAAAGTACTATTCAGCCAACCACAAGAGTACTCCTGGTAGTAACAGCAAAATGTAGCAAAGGATGTAGTAACCAATAAATCAAGATGCAACACAAAGTCTCCACCTGGATTGCTCAAGAGTAAGATATGAAGGACAATAAGGGCACAAAGTTGTCCCAAGGTCCTTTACATAGAAATGAATGGAAAACACACTAAATGCAATTATGGGGTCACAAAGTCTCTCCACACTTGACTCTTCAAGACACCTTCCTAACTGTTGTCACTAATTCTACTTATTGAATTAAAGGAGCACAAGATATATTAAGGAAAAAGACATAAGAACAGTTTCCCCAAAAACAAAGATATCACAGCACAAAGTCTAAAAAATCACTTGCTTTCTTATTCCAGTAACAAAATATGATCAACAAACTAAGCTCAAAGTCTTAGAAGTGCCTTTCAATTTGGGCAGAGTTTCATTCTAATTGTCAAAAAGAGATCCATTTGCAATAGAAGAGAATCCCTTATATAGCCACTTCAAGAAGGACTCGAGAATAGTAACACATCATGTTACATTGAATTCCATTAAGAAGACATGTTGGAATTTAGGGGCATTTACCCATTTGCTTTTCTCAATGCAGAGAAATGGGTCACGCTATTGAATGTTTTCATCTTCAAATGTCTACCTGGTGATTTGCCTCTTAGAATCATATCTAATGCACAAATGTTTCTGGTCCTTCATCATTCCTCCTTTTCTAGTTATTTGAATTGGGTCCTAGATTTAATTTGATGCTTTGTTCCTTAGTCACTTTCTATTGGTCTTTAGCAATTGACGCATGGCACATTCTGCTACTAAACAAGTGAAGACAAGTGGAAACTTCCACGGGACTCTAAGAAATGTTTATTGATAGAGGATTTGAAACCTATTAGAAATTTAGAATCATGGATATAGACATGTGTCACTCTCTGTGGAGTTACAACAGAAAAGGTGGTAGCTTCTACTTACCTCTTGAGAATCCTATGGAGGATGACATGTGGTGACTTTTGCTAAGCTTGTAGCTACCTTTGAAAAGTCTTCGAGACTTATATTAGTTTCTCATGGAGGATGACACATGGCGGCTTTCATTGCATTTGATGAGAGACATGTGGCAAGTTTCACTTCTTTGATATTGTGTCTCAATGGATGACACATGGCAACATCTGATGTGACTTTGACGAAGGACACGTGGCAGCATCTATTTAACTTGTAGAAGCTTTGGATGAATTTTGAATGTCCTATGGAAGATGACATGTGGTGGCTTATATCACATTTTAGAAACATTATAGAACTATTCAAAACTCATTTAGATTCATGCGGATGATGCCACTTAGCGTGTTCCACTTAAATTAAAAAGGACACATGGCAGCTTCTACGGCTTTTAGAAATAAAGTGAAATGAGGCTTAAAATATGACACTTGGTAGCATCCATGGTATTATATCATGCTTTTGTCTCGATCTATTTGTTTGCCTTGGTCACTTTTTGCCATGGGAATTCCTTTCACAAGGGCACTTGTGTCTTTGACTCTTAGGGCAATCCTTTGAACTTTGTCACTTGAGCCGACCGATTGAACCAACTTTGGTTTAAAGGTTCAATGGTTCATTCCCTTCTTTCAACTGAGTCCTTTTGATCTTTGTTGAACTAAATGTGTTGAACCTGTTGAACCTTGAACCCATTAAACCTTTGAAACAAAGTGGTTCAATGGTTCAACGGTTCAATGGTTCAAGTCTTCTTCTATTTGATAAGTGTTTTGAAGCCATTGAACCTTGATGAAGCGCTTAACTCTTGCTGATGATGTTGAACCTTTGAACTTGTTGAACCTATTGAACTAAAATGGTTTAATGTTCAATGGTTCAATGGTTCAATGGTTGGATCCTTGCTTGGATGCTTGTCGATGGACATTTTTGATTGAACCAAGATGCTGAACCAATCTTGAAAATGACTAAGTGTTAGAAATTGATTCTTTTGATTGAACCTCCCTATAGAAACCTTTGAACATGTAGAAGTGAACCTATCTACAGAGTCCATAGAAATCAAGTCTATAGAAATCAACCTGTAAAGCTTGTAGATTTCTGAGAAGCTTGAAAAATGAAGAATTTGAATGCCTAGGACAAATTTTAAAAAGGGAAGAGACAATTTTGGTTTATAGGACCAAAATAGTTCAAATGTTGTCCCAAAGATGAGTGATATTTTTTGGGGGACAACAATTGGCTCCAATTGGGGAACTTTTGTCAATTGCAAAAAGAATTGAAAGGAGTAGAATCTAGAATCTCTAGTGTCTTCATGTGTACCATTGGGTTATAGAGTCATGCTACCCAAAAATGAAAGGCATCAAAAATGGAAATAAACAAAACAAAAGAGAATTAAAAACTATACAAATATACTTATGTATAGATGGAATGATCTGATACTTCAAGAATTGAAGTATTTTAGATGCTGCTTCTTAGGAGACAATGAAAATAGTGCCCTATTATGATAAACTAGCAAGAAGACATTTTTCCCATAGAAATAGTGATGGGTGAATGGAGTTCTCCACTAGGGAACCATTTTTTTGCGTCTTCCTCTTGGCCTTTTCTTCTTCTTATTCCAAGGTAGGATGTGGTCTTCAAACTGAAAACCATAACTCCTTGCTCTCCCTGCGAAGGGTTCCTTTGCCTGATTTTGATTTGCAACATCATGGTCCATTACCATAATTGATTGTTCTTTTGGTTTAGTCTAGCATATGATTGGATTGTCCATATCAAACTCTTGACAAATTATTAGCTTAGCATCTCCTTTGATGTGAAGGAGTTTGATCTCTTCATCTTGATCAATCTTTAATCTGAGCAACAGAGATTCACATCCAACTGTGTTGTTAGTGTTGCTGACTTGCAAATTGCATGAAGGAAGAATATATCCTTGAGGAGATATCAACACAGTCCCAACTTCATCATTGGTGGAAGAATTGTTGTCATCATCAGAAGCTGATCTCCTATTAGATTTCTTTTCATTAGAGATGGAAGATCCTTCCTTACCTGTACTTCACCCTACCAATTCTCCTGAAGTCTTGTTTGGATCAAATCTTGGATTGTTAGCTATAGGAATTTCATCTGTAGAAACATGAACATCCTCTATGGTAAAGAAATAATTACCCCTGTTTGAAGACTCAAATAAAATTTTTGCTTCAGGGGTTGATGTTTGGGTGACCACATATTTTGCCTCCTTTTTAAGGAGCAATCTCTTCATTACGCCTTGGATAGGTATCCTTGCTTTAGATAGGTCCATGCTCAATTCTCCTCTCATGTCCTTGCAAAAAAAATTTCCAAGCAAAATGCCATAGTATACTGGGACGTCATCCACCAAGATAGTCATCTTGATTCTCTTGTCTAGAAAAGATGCCAATGCAAATTGGGCATCTTTGATTTGCCCCAGTAGTGGTACTTGCTTGTTCTCCATGGAGAGACATCTCCAAAATGTCTTGGTCAGTGTGAAGCCTAGAGACTCAACTACTTTAGCAGGCATGACATTGTTAGATGCCCCAAAATCAATGATGCAATTATTGAGCTGATAACCATTTATTAATAGGGAAACATAGAAAGGTCTTATTTTCCCAGGGGCAGCTGGAGGAGTAATGACAAGATTATTTAGAATGGGCATGTTCTTTGAAGAATCATGAATTATTTTCTTAACCTCTTGTCTTGCAGGGACGGTTTGGTTCTTAACACATTGGGCCAACCTATCCAATTGATCGGGATTAGACTACAAGTATTCAAACTCAAACATTTGTATTTTTTTCTTTTTGACATGATCAATTATGTTAAATGGTTGAATTAGACTAGGAATAGAAGAAAGCATTTCAACCTTCTCAGTTTTAGGAGGGATGGGAGGAGGGCTGGTTTACGAAATTAAAGTAGAAGGTGAAGGTGAAATTGATGTACTTACATTTTGAGTGATAACCAGATCCTTTGACTGAAAAGGAAGAGGGGTTCCATGCTTAGCAATTGTAAATTTTGGTTGAAGTTGCTCCTCTGTCTTCCCTTTATCATCTTATTGAACTAATTAGTTCTTGGCTCTGGTAAACACTGCATATGATCCATCAATAGGTTCTCCTTTGCTTCTGGGTTCATCTTGGTAGTTCAGGAAATCAATGTAAGAGTCACCAGCTAATTCTTCTTGATCATCTTCAAGGAGATCAACATTATTTTTTTGATTCAATTCAAGCTAGAAAGAGAACTTTGATTCTGCTTCAAGATATCCCATTGCTGAATTGGTTGGAGGAACTTCTAGGGCAAGTTTCCCTTGTGGGGGGGGGAGGAAGGTGATTCTATTGCCCTTGATTTTTGGTAGCATTGCCCTGATATGACTAATTTGGGAATGTTCTTCTGTATGAAGGAGCAAAAGATATTCTTTGAGCCATTTGCTTTTTGAGAGCAAGCAACTCATTTGCCAATTTCTACACCATTGGATCTGTGGTGCTTGTAGATGAATATTCAGAAGATGATGAAGCTCTATTCTTATTTGGATCTCTTCTTATCTTCCCTGCTAAGATGAGATCATCTTCTACCTCAGTGGCCAAATGTTGAGCTACAGTAAGATCTATTTAACCAACACATCTCAAGAGAAAACATACTTCAGGTAATTGAGAATTAATGAAAAAGTATTTGAGATTTTCAACTGTAGGTCGAGAAATTACAAGAATTTTATTTCTTAGTTTGTCAAATTTGGCTATGAAGTCTCTCATAGGCTCATAAGGCTATTTCTTCATCTGTGTAAGTTGAGCCAGAAGTGCATGTGCATCTTCTACAGGTTTGAATCTAGCTTCAAACTTATCTTTGAGAGTATTATAATCAGTTACTGACCAAGCCTGTAGATGATAAAACCAATCTACAGTAGTTCCTTGTAGTGTCTCCACAAAAATCCTGACTATTACATCTTCAAATTCTACTCTGATTACTCCACAAGCTATGTTGAAGGTTGCAATGTGTTCATCAGGATGAACTTTCCCATCACCATAGAATTTGGGGAAATTCTTTCTTAAACTGTGTGGAAGCTCATGTAGAGGTGGAGTAAGATTGAGAGGACCAAAAGCATTACCCTAGGGGCCTTGAACTACCATTATAGGATTATGAAAAAGAGGGATAACAAATCTCAGAGGGGTAATTATAGGCAAAGCTTTATCAACAACAAAAGTAGATACTTCATCTGGCAATGGAGATCTGACTTTAGTAGGAGGAAAGCTCTTGGTTCGTTGGAGATGAGATGGTGAAGGAAACAGATCAAAATCACTTTGGTGTACCAACTCAAATACAAGGTCAATAATCCCTTTAGCCCTTTAGCTTCGTGTATACCTTGAATCTACCAGATTGTGAAACAAAAATGGGAAAAGAATTGACCTTGCTTCAATTAAAGCTTGAGGCTTTAAATTGTGCATTCTTTCCTAGTTAGTTTGGAGGTGAATGGATAGATTATAAATGGATAATGGATATTATATCCCTAGTGGAGTCACCAAAAACTATTGGTTGAATATTTTGTTGATCATCGTACTGATAAACAAAATAGGTCTAATCAACCAAAGTAGGAAGATTAGTCATCCAAATGTGTAGTTTTACCACATCAGAAGGGGACTAATCTCTCCTCTCATCAAGGGGAGGCTTCCTATAGGTATGCTATATATATATATATATATATATATATATATATATATATATATATATATATATATATATATATATATATATATATGTAAACAAAAAATAATACTCAAGTGTAGGACAAATCATCCATCTCTCTGTTTTTAGAGATGATGCGTGTGGATCAAAGGAGAAATCTCAAGGGAAATGACAGATAACATTCCTCTTCTTTTAGAAGTACTATTCAGCCAACCACAAGAGTACTCCTGGTAGTAACAGCAAAATATAGCAAAGAATCTAGTAACCAACAAATCGAGATGCAGCACAAAGTCTCCACCTAGATTGCTCAAGAGTAAGATACAAAGGACAATGAGGGCACAAAGTCATCCTAAGGTCCTTTACATAGAAATGAAAAGAAAACACACTAAAGGCAATTATGGGGGCATAAAGTCTCTCCACACTTGACTCTTCAGGACACCTTCCTGACTACTGTCACTAATTCTGCTTATTAAATTAAAGGAATAAAAGATATATTAAGGAAAAAGACATAAGAATAGTTTCCCCAACAACAAAGATATCATATCACAAAGTCTAAAAAATCACTTGCTTTCTTATTCCAATAACAAAATATGATCAACAAACTGAGCTCAAAGTCTCAGAAGTGCCTTTCAATTTGGGTAGAGTTTCATTTTGATTGTCAAAAAGAGATCTATTTACAATAGAAGAGAGTCCCTTATATAGCCTCTTTAAGATGGACTCAAGAATAGTAACACATCATGTTTCATGAATTTTGTTAAGAAGACATGTTGGAATTTAGGGGCATTTACCCATTTGCTTTTCTCAATGTAGAGAAATGGGTCATGCTATTGAATGTTTGCATCTTTCAATGTCTACCTAGTAATCTACCTCTTAGAATCATATCCGATGCACAAATGTTTTTGGTCCTTCTTCATCATTCCTCCTTTTTTAGTTATTTGAATCGGGTCCTAGATTCAATTTGATGCTTTGTTCCTTAGTCACTTTTTGCTGGTCTTTAGCAATTGACGCATGGCACATTTCACTACTAAATAGGTGAAGACACGTGGCAACTTCCATGGGACTCTGAGAAATGTTTATTGATAGAGGCTTTGAAACCTATTAGAAATTTAGAATTGTGGATGTAGACACATGTCACTCTCTGTAGAGTTACAACAGAAAAGGTGGTAGCTTCCACTTGCCTCTTGAGAATCCTGCAGAGCTGCAGGATGACACATGGTGGCTTCCACTGAGCTTTTGGCTACCTTTGAAAAGTTTTTAGGACTTATATTAGTTTCTTGTGGAGGATGACACATAGTGGCTTCCACTGCATTTGATGAGAGACACGTGGTAGGTTTCGCTACTTTGATATTGTGTCTCAATGGATGACAAGTGGCAACATCCACTGTGACTTTGACAAAGGACATGTGGTGGCATCTATTGAACTTGTATAAGCTTTGGATGCCTTTTGAATGTCCTATAGAAGATGACACGTGGTGGCTTCCATCGCATTTTAGAAACATTATAGAACCATGTAGAACTCATTTAGATTCATGCAGATGATGCCACTTGGTGTGTTCCACTTAAATTATAAAGGACACATGGTGGTTTCCATGGCTCTTAGAAACAAAGTTAAATGAGGCTCAAAATATGACACTTGGTAGCATCTATGGGATTTTTTTAAGATTTTGTCTCGATCCATTTGTTTTCCTTGGTCATTTTTTGCCACAGGAATTCCTTTTGCAAGGGCACTTGTGTCTTTGACTCTTGGGGCACTCCTTTGAACTTGGTCACTTGAACTAACTGATTGAACCAACTTTGGTTCAACAGTTCAATGGTTCATTCTCTTGTTTTGGTTGAGTCCTTTTGATCTTCATTGAACCAAACGTACTGAACCTGTTGAACCTTGAACCCATTGAACCTTTGAAACAAAGTGGTTCAATGGTTCAATGGTTCAAGCCTTTTTCTATTTGATAAGTGTTTTGAAGTCGTTGAACCTTGATGAAGCGCTTAACTTTTGCTGATGACATTGAACCTTTGAACTTGTTGAACCCATTGAACCAAAATGGTTCAAGGTTCAATGGTTCAATGGTTATATCCTTACTTGGATGCTTGTTGATGGACATTTTTTATTAAACTAAGGTGCTAAACCAATCTCAAAAATGACTAAGTGTTGGAAACTGATTCTTTTGATTGAACCTCCCTGTAGAAACCTTTGAACCTGTAGAAATGAACCTGTCTGCAGAGTCCATAGAAATCAAGTTTGTAGAAATCAACTTGTAAAGCCCATAGATTTTTGAGAAGCTTGAAAAATGAGGAATTTGAATGCCCAGGACAAATTTTAAAAAGAGAAGAGACAATTTTGGTCTATAGGACCAAAATAGTTCAAATGTTGTCCCAAAAATGAGTGATATTTTTTGGGGGACAATAGATCTAAAAGTCAAAATTGAAGAAGTAAAGAAAATTGAAGAAGATCTAATGGATCAACTAAAAAAGAAAGGAGAAGACTATGAAAGGTATGAATTTGAGATTGCTAATTTAAAAAGGGATCTAGAAAAGGCAAATTCTAAAATAGCAAGTGACTTGAAATCTAAGAAAAGTACCCAAGTTTTGAATAAGATTCTAGAGAGTCAAATATCACCATATAACAAGTCAAGCATTGGGTATGAGAAGGAAAAATAGAAATCTAAGATCTATGCTAAAAATCTTAAGGAGCTAGTGCAAAAGGAGACCAAGAAGGAAGAATGCCAGAATACAAAAACTAGCTCTATCAACAAAGAAAGCAAAGGAGAACAAAATTTCAAGATACTAGTTTCTCCAAGATATGCAAATAAAACTAGGTTTGGTAATTATTTTGATGGATATTGTTACTATTACAATCATTTTGGTCATAATAAATTAGATTGTAGAAATGGATCCAAGGATATTGAATTCATGAGCAGAAACAAAGGAACCTATGGAGCTTCAAATAGAAACTAAAATTCATTTGCTCCCCTATCAAACTTTGATGAAGAAGCTAAAGTATATTATGAGTGCAAAAACTATGGATATATAGCATGTTATTGTAGAATTGGTTTCAAATATATAATACAATATCATAAGTTCAAGGTTATAGTGATAAAGAAAAGAGAACCAACAAAGACGTGGAAGAAGCAAGAAGAATCTATGATCATTCAAACAACATTCCATGATAGAGATGAAGGACAACAATGGTTCATTAATAGTGGATGTTTGAGACACATGACTAAAGATAAAATCAAATTCATCTTGTTAAAAAGGGTAAATGAAGGAACAATGAAGTTTGGAGACAACACTATAGCCAAAATAATAAGAAAATGTACACTTAGTCTCAATAATGGAAGAACACACTTAGTCTCAATAATGGAAGAACCAAAATAGATAATGTGTTATATATGGAAGTGTTAAAGTATAATATTCTAAGTTTTATCCAAATGTGTGATCAAGGACACACACTCAAGTTCTTTATTGAAGGTTGTGAGATCAAAAAAAGAGACATGAGAGAATTGATTGGAGATGCTCACAGGATAACAAACAATCTATACATGCTTACATAAGTCAAAGGAGAGAAGTGTTATCTTAGTTAAGTTGAATAAAATTGGCTATGCACAAAATAATGGGCTATATAAATTTTTATAAGCTTTTGAATGTTAGCAAGAAGTAAGATGTAAGGGACATTCCAAAGATAACAAAGCCATCAGGCACACTTTGTAGGTAATGTCAACATGGGAAGTAGACCAGGACAAGATTCAAAATGAATCAATATTCCACCATGAATAAATTAGATCTCATTCATATAGATTTGTGTGGACCCCCCAAAACACAAAGTATACAAGGTGAGAGGAATTTTATGTTGTTAATTAATGATTACACTAGAATGACATGGATTGCATTTCTAAAAGAAAATTTTGAGGTCTTTAGCAAAATCAAAGCATTTAAAGCATTAATTGAAAATGAAATCATTGTAAGGATCAAATTATTAAGTTTAGATAGAGGAGGTGAGTTCAAGTCAAATGAATTCATTGAGTATTATGAAGACCATGGGATAAAAATATAGTACTTAGCTATAAGAAACCCACATCTGAATGGGGTAGTAGATTCAAAGAATAGGACTACCTAAGAAATGGGTAGGATAATGTTGAAAAAATCCAAGTTATCAAAAAAATATTAGAGAGAATTAGTCCACATAACTGTATATATCCTAAATAGATGGTAGATCAGAGTCAATAATGACAAGACCCCATATTAGTTATGGACAGGAAGATTAACTTCCATCAAATATTTCAAAGTATTTGCAAGTGAGTGCTTTATTAAGAGGACTGAAGATGATTTGGGGAAATTTGACTCAAAAGCTGATGAAATAATTTTTCTAAGATATTCCACCAAAAGCAAGACCTACAAATGCTACAACAAGAGAACACAAACTATTGTAGAAAGTGCCAGTGTTAGAGTAGATGAAACTGAAACTTGTAAGTGAAGTGATCCACTAGATAAACTAGATATCATTAAAGAAGAAGATGTTGAAGTAGATAATATGGATAAATATGAATAGTAAGACACCAAGGCTCCATCATGATTTGTCTAAAAAAATCATGCTGAGAGCTAGATTATTGGAAATTTAGATACTAGAGTGTAGACCAAAAGAAGGTTGGTAAGTAATCTTGAGCAAGTAAATTTTTCATTATTATCTAAAATTTAGCCTAGAAACTTTTTAGAAGCTAGCCATGATGAACATTAGGTGAAATCAATGGAAGAGGAGCTAGACCAGATTGAAAAAAATGAAATTTGGGAGTTATTGCCATGACCAATATATTAGAATGTGATTGGCACATAATGGGTGTATATAAACAAATTTAATGAGGATGGTCAAGTGACCCAAAATAAAGCAAGATTAGTGTGCAAGTAGTATGCTCGGATTGAAGGAATTAAATTTAAGAAACTTTTGCTCTAGTAGCTAGGTTAAAAGTAATCAAAATATTTGTAGCGTATGTGGTATTTAAATTTTTTAAAGTATATTACATGGATTTTAAGTCTATGTTTTTGAATAGAAAACTAGAAGAGGAAGTCTATATTGAGTAGCTTGAAGGATTTATCCTTTCAAATGATAGTAGATATATTTGCAGATTAAAGAAAACCTTGTATCGCCTGAAGCAAGCCCTTAGAGCTTGGTATGTGAGACTTGAAAAATATTTAAAAGATCAAGGTTTAAAAAGAGGTTTCACTGATAACAACTTATATATCGAAACTAAAGGTGAGCATCAGTTGATAGTTGTTTTCTATGTTGATGACATAATATTTAGAGGATATAGTGAGAAGCTAATGAAGGGATTCACTAAAGACATGCAAAAGGAGTTTGAGATGTCCAATCTTAGAGAGTTATCTTTCTTTCATGGATTACAAATCTCTCAATCCAATAAAGGAATATTCATTTCTCAAACCAAGTATGCCAAAGAAATGTTGAAGAAGTTTGGTTTTGAGGACTATGCACCTATTAACACACTAATGGCCACAATAAATAAGATAAGTAAGGATGAGGAAACATCATATGTAGATCAATATCTATATAGATCAATGATTAGTAGTCTTATGTATTTGATGGATTTTAGGCTAGATATCATACAGGTGATAGGCATTGTGGTACGATATCAAGCAATGCCCAAGGAAACTCATGTACAAGTTGTGAAGAGGATATTATTATATATAAAGGGGACTTTGGACTATGGATTATGGTATCCTATAGGGAGAGATTTCATTTTATTGGAATATACAAACTCATATTGGGAAAGTTGCATAGATGACATGAAGAGTACAAGTGGAGGTGCATTTTTCTTGAATGATAGCTTAGTATCTTGGCTAAAAAAGAAATAGAATTCAGTTTCACTATCCAAAGTAGAGGTAGAGTATATAGTGGTAGTTCTGTGTTGCACTCAAGTGCTTTGGATGAAGTAGACTCTAGAAGATATCAAGGTGGAGTATGATTAACCTATCTCCATATATTGTGACAACACTAGTACCATCAGTATTTCAAAGAATCAAGTGATGCACTCTAGAATGAAACATATTCTAATCAGATATCAATTCTTAAGAGAGCAAGTTACAAATCATCAAGTTAAGTTGTGATGCATTAATACAATAGAGAAGATAGAAGATATTTTCATGAAGGCACTTTCAAAAGACACATTTGAGCACCTATATGAGAAGTTGGGAGTACTTTCTTTTTCTTCTTGTCAATTAAGGGCAGAATCAGCTAAGGGGGAGCTAAGTACTAGCTTTTGGATAGACCCTTTACAATTGATGTCAAAGGGTGAGAAGTACAGAAAGAGGATTTCATATAAAGGGGGAGATACAATAAAGAAGGATTCAAATAGAAGAGACAATGTAGCAAGGGGGAGAAATTTTAGTATGTGGTTGCCATCAATGATAAAGGGGGAAATTGTTGGAATATTATCATTGATGTCAAAGGAATTATAATGGATATGAATGGAAATGTCGAATGGAATTGTTGCCATAAGTGAATGGAATTGTTGCTGGAAGTGAATGGATTTATTGTCAGAAGTGAATGGAATTATTGCCAAAAGTGAATGGAATTATTGCTAGAAGTGAACATAAATGTTGATGAAAGTGAACAAAAATGTTGATGAAAGTGAACAAAATTGTTGACAAAAATATCAACCTTGGCCGACCTATTGGGAGGAGTTGTGACCATTCAAATGGACCTTCTCACTTGAAGAGTCCTAACCATAATTTGTGGCTTTCCATGTGTTATAAATAAGTGCATAACAAGTGGAAAAATTTAAGATTCAAAAAGTGGAAGACATAAAAGAAGAGCAAAAATATTTGAAGGCAAATTTTTGTGAGAATAATTGAAAATAAAAATCAGAAAGTATAAGGTAGAGCATAGCATCAAAAACACTCTAGATTTAATCAAAAGGAAATAATGTAGTATTCTATCATATGTTGTGTTGAAAACAAATTATAGATAAAAGAGTGATTTTTGTGAGAAGGTTGGTACCTTTGTTTTGAAGAGATTTGTGTCTCTTAATAATTTGGTACTTGGAAAAAGGGGTTGGTTCTCTAGTAGTTTAGTGCCTACAAAATTATTTTTTGGGTTGGTGCTCTAATAGGTTGGTGCCTATGAATTTTTATATTGAGATCTATTTCTCTATGGTTTTATCCCAAAAGGGTTACCACATATAAATCTTGTGTCAATATTACTTTGTGTTGTTTGAGTTTTGATTTGATTATATTGCATATCTTATGTGGAATAATTATTTAAATAAAAAGTGTAAATGATATATACTACTGATTCACCCTACCTCTCAGTAATAGCCTATACTTAATAGTAGATTAAATATTCATCTCTAATTTCTTATTCTCCCACCACGTAGATGCTTTACCAGCCAACTATTAAGATCCCCATACTAATTTTGTAACTTTAGAGTAATTCCAAATCTTGAAATACTTTTCCATTTTAGTTATCCATGCTTCATATCCATCTTCCAAAATAATTCCATCAAACTTGGGTGGATTAACTTTATTTATATCTAATGCAAGAATATAAGCTACACGTGCTCTCACATCTTAAGGTACCTCTTCTTGTTTAGGTTCTTGAGGAAATTCTTTCTCAATAGGATGGTCTCCATGTTCATTATGATTATTTTCCTTAACATGGCCATGAACTTCATGTTCAAGGAAAGCTATTTAGTCCCTAGTCTCATTCATAGATGAAAAAAATTGATCAAGATTTGTAACTTGTTCAGTATTAAATTGATTCAAGTCAACTAGAGGGTTAACATTATTGGGATTTATTATACCCTCGTTATCTTCCCTTTGATGAAATTTTTTTCCTTCTAAATAAATAATAATAATAATAATAATAATAATAATAATAGTCAACTCATTAAGCCTAATAGTTTGAACCTTAGCTTTGATACCACAATGTAACAACCCCTTAGGGTTAACTAGCATTTAGTTGATTTTTTTAATTTGATATTAGAAGTAACTCAAAATTAATTATCCTTAACTAAATGCATCACTTAATTTAAATAATGTTAATATAAAATAGGTTAAGTGTTTGATTAATTTATCTAATGATCATAAAAACATATGTATACTCCAACTTAATAATTTAGACACTTCTGATTAAATAGTAAAAAAAGTACTAATATATATATATATATATACATATATACATATATACATATATACATATATACATATATACATATATATATATATATATACATATATATATACATATACATATATATATATATATATACATACATATATATATATATATATATATATATATACATATATATACATATATATATATACATCTATATACAAATATATATACATATATATACAAATATATATACATATATATACATATACATATATACATATACACACATATATATATATATACATATATATATATACAGATATATATATATATACATATATATATACATGTATATATATATGTATGTATATATATATATATATATATATGTATATATATATCCAATTATTGTTGTTATGGAATTAACGATAAATAGTAAAAGTATACAATATCACATATATGAATACCATATTAAAATTATATAATGTTTCATAGAACATACGAGTCTCAATGAGCTTGTTAATATCTAAAAATAATCTTGAGTAAAACCTCTATTAGTTTACTAATAAAAGGGAAGGGAGAGTATCATTCAAGTGATTTTATACAACATCCATTGACCATTGATCTCCCACATAATCTCCCAACAAGGGAATGGCCGTCTATTCTAGAATGGGCAAAGAGTGATAGTGTAAAATTGAGAAAGTCAACTAGAAATCTGTGTGCTGTAAGATAAATATTACATACAACATATCGTAAAGATTTTTTTTTAAAGATGATATCTTTTAATTCATAGAAACTAAATCAAGAAAGTGAAATTATAATGTTCAAACCATCAACATTACTTTGGCTAAAGTTTTAATAAAGTTTTTTGGATCAGAAAATCAATCAAATTCACACACACAACTCATTTGAATAACTTCATTCTACCTATTACTGGAACTAACTAAGTATAAAATTCCATCTCCCTAATTTATTAGAGTCATTAATACCAAATTTATTCATATATATGGTATATTTAAATCATCATATTCAAATACTAGGTTTCCATTAAAAATGCCACAACACAAAATAATACAAATAAATTATTATTATTTATCAAACACTTTATCTCATGTTTTTAACAAATATAATCCAGCTAAATATCATTTATATGTATCCTTATAGCCAAATATTTGACTTAAATATAATTTAAACAAAAATATTTTACATTTAATTCACTACAAAATTGATAAACTCTTGCATACAAACCAAATCTCTTCTAGGTTCATGTTTAGCACAAAATACTATTTAACACATACTAACTTCTTATCTCTAAAATAGTCATGTAATAGTTAAAAATTGTATTGCAAAAATCCTTATGATATATTATGTAATGAAAAATCCTTTTTTTATAGTAAAATCTTAGTCATAATTATTTTATAAAAATATCAACAAAACTACTTTTAAGTAATCATTTAATAATTACCAACACAACAATCAGTGTTTAATTCCAATTAAGTTTTATGTTTCATTAAGGAGAAATAAAATGCAAGTTATAATTTAAAATATGATCAATATGTAACATGATAATAGAAATGTCATGCTAGAGAAGGCATCAGATAACAAACAGTCACACCTATTACATATATGACTCAACTATACACATATATATGTGTATGTGTGTCTACACACACACACACACACACACACACACACACACACACACACACACACACACACACACACACACACACACACACACACACACACACACACACACACACACACACACACACACACACAAAAACAAATAGTGTGATTTTAATTCCATAATTAGATAAGTTATATATGTATATGTTATGGCCCTAACCTATTAGGATGGGAATAACTGACTTATGGCTTACTTATCCCTCTTTGATGTTATATCATATTTATCTATGCTTTCATTAGGTTAGCAGGTTGACCTATGGAGTAACCATGGCCTATGATACTATATATGAAATGTTATGGGTAGTTGTTTTTCATCATATTTGATTATTTATTTCTTATTACAAGCATTTTGAAAGTTTTCCCCTTGAAGTGGCTTATATATTATTCATATTTTCTACTATATTTACATATCATTGTGACATGTTTTTGTTATTATGCTTATTTGGTGAAGTAATATCATTACAGGTGGTATCAGAGCATCGATTTGGGCCATAATCAAGTAAAAACCCCTAGATATTGTAATTTGGCTATATCTCTTAAACAACTATGAATTCATATTCAATGTTTTTACTGAAGGTGAAAAATCATTCAAGGAAGCTTACATTCAAATTTTAGATCAATTGGATTTGTTTTTAAAATGTTATTTTGATTTTAGGGTTTTTAACAAATTCACTCTATAGTGCATAATTCAAAGAGTGTTTTAGAGTTTTTTACATTTTTGGAAATCTTATAAAAATATAACTAGGTATGTTATTTGTATTTTTTAATTTGAGGCCAAGATAATTATAAAATCTCTTGGTCAAAGTTAGGTCAAAAGTGCCAATCGGGGTCGACATTGCCAAGCCCTTTTATGGCATGACTGCAAACTAGGGGCCAAGAAAAGGGTGATGAAACCCTAGGTAAATTACTCACAGGGAATATATGGATTCATAATGGGGAGTTACTAGATCCTTTATACCAAGTTTCTCTGATATAGATCACAAAGTAAACCAACTTGAATACAATGTGCAAAGCATTCAAAGAGAGATACAAGGCATACAATTTGATATAAAATTTGTAAAATCTAGTTTGAAAAATATTATGATGGATTTAAAAAATAATTATTCAAATTACACAACCCCACCAAGGTGGATCTCCTAACTAGCCTAATCCAAATCTAAGAAAAGTGCCAAAACAAAACCTATTACCAAAGGCAGATATGCATAAATTTGATGGAAAGGATCCACCCAATTAGATCAACCAAATGGAGAATATTTTTGATCTACATCATATCCCATGTGGATAAAAGGTTACCATGGCATCCTTATATCTAAGACCTAGACAATTCATTTGGTATCAATGGTTATGTGCTAAAAAAAAAAAGATGACTCTCAATGTCACCTGGTCAGTTTTTACATAGAAGCAACAATTACACTATAACAATAGTGTGAAAAAGAATTACTTCATCCAACTGAAAAAATTATGACAAATTATTTTAATCAAGGATTATATTCATACTTTTTAGAACCTATATTTACATGGGAAGACAATTTCTAATGAGAAATTGAATGACCTATTTTTGGGAGGCCTCAAGGACCACATTCAACATGAGGTAATCATTTTTAATTCACTTAAGGTTTATGAGGAAACATTTATAGCCAAAAATAAGTAGTAATTCACTCACTTTAGAGATTGTATAATATCGACACCATTATTTCCTCCACCTACCAAATTGACCCATTAACAAATTAAAGAGAAACATGAAAAAGGATTATGTTTTAGCTATGATGAAAAGTGAATCAAAGGACATATATGTGTTGAGAATAAATTATTCTACATTGAGGTATCTAATGAAGATGATGAGGAAGAGATAAAATATGTATCTGAAGATTCCAAACATACAATCTTTTATCATGCACTTTCAAGTATTATCACTCTTGAAACACTTACGATGGTGGGTTTCCTCAAGAAACATAAGGTGACAATAATTATTGACTCAGAGATCACAAACAATTTCATCAACCATAAGTTGGCCACTTTATTGAATTGTTTTATTTACCCAACACCTAAATTTTATGTCATGATTACATATGGTGTCATAATCAATTATTCAAGTAAATGCCATTGTATTAATCTTGTTATGGGTGAGAAAAATTTATATTCTCTTATGTTTGTTATTCCCATGGGTGGTGCAGACATTGTTTTGGGAGTCTAATGATTCACAACCTTGAGTAAAACTGATATGAACTTCCAAGAACTATCTATGCACTTTTATTCTAAAGGTATAAAAATTAAACTACAAGGATTATAGGAAAAATCTCCATAATTTATTAGTTCACATCATATGACAAAAATGCTAAAAAGGGGGACAAAAGTATTTATACCATGATTATATTCCATATAAGTTCAACCCATAACATCATCTCCAAATCATAATATATGGATGATTATTGATGACCACCCATCTATTTTTGAGGCCATCCCAAAAAATACTACCACCAAAAAGAGAAAATGATCATGTCATTCAACTACTTCTAGGAAATCAACCACCAAATATCATACCATATAGATATCCCTATGTGCAAAAGAGTGAAATCAAAAAGATGGTCCATGAGATGCTAGAGGTAGGGATAATCAAGCACAACTAGAGTGCATATTCATCACTAGTGATCATGGTGCATAAGAAGGACGATACATGTTGAATGTGCCCAGATCACATGGAACTCAACAAGTACACCATTAAAGATAAGTTTCATATTCTAATAATTGATGAGTTACTTGATGAGTTTCATGGTGTTGTTTATTTCATGAAATTAGATCTTTGTTTATGGTACCATCAAATTAAAATTAGGGATGAAGATGTTCATAAAACTACTTTTATAACTCATGAGGACCATTATGAGTTTTTGGTAATACCTTTTAATCTTACAAATGCACCATATACTTGTTAGAGCTTGATGAACATTGTTTTTAGGCATTTTTTAAGGAATTTTGTGCCATTTTTATTTGACAACATATTAATTTATAGTTGGAGATGGGAAGAACACTTGAAACATGTGAAATAGGTGTTTATAGTTTTGGAATAAGTCAAATTTATGCAAAGACATCCAAATGTGCTCTTGGAGTATAGGAGGTTGAGTACTTGGGGTAATATTGTATCCCATGAAGGTGTCAAAGTTGATCCTCATAAGATCAAAACTATGGTGGAGTGGTCAATTCCCAAAACTCTCAAAAACCTCTAAGGGTTCTTAGGACTAATAGGTTACTACCAAAGACTTGTGAAAGGTTATGAAAACATAAAAGCTCCACTCAGTGCATTACTAAAGAAGAATGCCTTCCAATGGAATGATGTAGCCACTAAAGCATTTGAGCAACTAAAAGTAGATATGTGCACCATCCTAGTTCTAGCTAATACATACTTCTCAAAGACATTTATTATTGAATTTGATGCTTTTAGATCAAGGTTGGGAGTAATACTAATGCAATAAGGAAGACCCCTTGCATTTGTGATTCATCAATTCAAAGGTAATAATCTCCAAAAACCCATATATGAGAAATAAATTTATGGCTATTCTTTATGCAATAAACTAATGGAGTCCCTATCTGATGGGTAGACATTTTAAAGTGAAAATATATCATGATAGTCTCAAATACTTTTTAGAGCAAATATTATCATCATAGGAACAACAAAAATGGGTAACAAAAATGCTGGGTTATGATTTTGAAATGGTATATAAGAAGGGTAAATATAATGTAATAGAATATGCACTATCTAGATGATATACATCCATTGAAGCATTACTTTGTGAAATGTCCATGTTGTAGGTAGATTGGATAGATGCAACTAGGTTAGAGTTGGGGCATGACAAGGATACATAGGTTTTGATTCAAACTATCCAACAAGGTTATATATCTTCTAAAAAATTTGAATGGAAAGGTAATGCCATATGGTATAAGGATAGGTTATATTTGTACAAATATTCAAAGTTGAAGCATAAGATTCTTGTAGAGTTGCATGTTTCTCTAATTGGGGGACACTCTAGGTTCTTGAAAACTTATCACAAAATCAAGTGAGAATTATTTTGGGAAGGAATAAATGGATATGTACAAAATTTTGTGGTATAATTCTTGAGATTACAATAGAATAAAGGTGAGATAGTGAAGACCCTATGTATGTTACAACCTTTAGCAATTCCTAATCAAAGGTGGGAGGAGGTTTCTATGGATTTCATCATGAGGTTTCCTTATTTTGAAGGTAATAATTTTATCTTGGTGATTGTGGATAGGATTAAAAATTATGCCCATTTTTATGCCCTATCACACCCATTTATATCAAGTACAATAGTGACTATTTTTTGGAGCTAGTTCTAAAATTATGTGGAACCCCAAAAATAATTATAAGTGATCATGATCCTATTTTCACTAGTAAGTTTTAGACTGAACTATTTTCTTATTTGTGTACTTAGATATCTCATGTCTCATCTTACTACCCCCAACATAATAGACAAACATAAGTGGTCAACAAATGTTTAGAGGGGTATATTTGGTTTTTTGTATCAAATAAGCAAGAATGTTGGGTAAATGGCTACCACTTTCAGAATGGTGGTATAACACATCTTTCCTTACCTCTTCTAAAATGTCCCAATTTCTATCACTATATGGTTACCATCCACCTTCCATCACTTCTTTATTAAGGGTAAAAACCAAGGTTCAAGATGTGGAGGAGCACATTCAACATTAATAAAAGGTTTTGGATGGTTTGAGAGAGAATTTGGCATTGGTATAAAATAGGATGAAGAAGCAATCATATCAACACCATAATGAGTGACATTTTGACATGGGTGACTAGGTATTTGTAAGTCTATAACATTACAAGTATATTTACTTGAAGTAATAAAAAAAAGGAAAATAAAATTTCTCCTTAGTATAATGGCCCTTATCAGGTTTTGAAAAAAATTGGAAGTGTGGCTTACAATCTGGAGTTGCCTCATTCATCTCTCATACACTTAATATTTCATGTTTCCTACTTGAAGGTCAGTGGATACAAAGTTTCAACCCAAAAAGATCTACTAGAACTAGATGAATAAGGATGCATAATTTTGGAACTAGAAAAGATACTATAAATACATACTGAGAGGTTGAGAACTAGAAAGATTAATTAATATATAATCAAGTGGAAGAACCTAAGTAGTGAGAATGCAACTTGGGAAGGTGAATATTTTTTGTAATAACATCTAGATTTGTTCAATGTTAAGGACAATATTGGTTCAAAGGGGAAGGGCATGCTATGCCCCTAACCTATCAAGATAGGAATATCCAATTTATGGATTACTTATCCCTCTTTGATGTTATATCACATTTATCTATGATTTCATTGGGTTATTAGGTCACCTATGGAGTAACCATGGCCTAGATAGACTATATATAGGAGGTTGTGGGTAGTTTTTTATCATCATGTTTGAGTATTCATTTCTTATTGAAATCATTTTGGAGGTTGCCACATCAAAGTAACTTATCTATTATTCATATTTTCTACTATATTTACATATCATTGTGATATATTTCTATTATTTTTCTTATTTGGTGAGCTAATATCATTAAAGTTTTACAAAAAAACACACACACACACACACACACACACACACACACACACACACACACACACACACACACACACACACACACACACACACACACACACACACACACACCTACACACCTATATATATATATATATATATATATATATATATATATATATATATATATATATATAATTTGCTTCATCTTGAAATTCAAAAAATAATATACATATAATTCAAGTCACCATATAAAATATCCATTTAAACTTTAATCTCTTAGTTATAAATAGATGACTCAACATAATTTCCCAAACATCAACTCTAATCCCAAATTTCCAATAACCACCGAAATAGCTATAGGCTCAACTATTTTTACTAGTTGATCCTCTTAAATTTTTTTAACACTCAAATTTTATATATTCCAACACATTTATTTCAATGAAATGAAATCATAAAACACATTTTAAAAAATTTCAAACCATTATGCCTAATGCACAGTTTAAGTTTAGAATAATATAATTTGGATCAATATAACCTAGTCTTCATTGAGTAAGTTAACTAAACATAAATATCTATTCTATTAAAATCCCCATGCATCTTATGAATTAGCTTAAATCAAAACCTTGAACCAATATCAATATTAAAGTAATCATTCTCATAAACAATATACTCAACCACTAAATAACTAAAATATGGGTTCATTCATATTTAGCCCTATGGATGGGTCGAACCCATCCCTAGGGTCATATATAAATGATCCATATATATATATATATATATATATATATATAGTTGGAGGATTGTTTATTTGAAATTTTATGTTTTTTAAATTTCTACCTTGCCCTATTAGATGTCTCTTTATAAGAATAACTGTGTATTTATTTTGTGGCAATAGGGTTTTGTGTTTATATAACACCAAACCCTATTACCACAAAATAATACATAATTATTCTTATGCACAGACATCTAATAGGGTAAGGTATAAATTTAAACCACATAAAATTTCAAAGAAACAATCCTTCAACCAAATACTGGCAAAGAATGAAGAAAAATAAGAAGCATTGATTTTCTCTTCTACATCTATAAGAAATATAGTGAAATATATTTTATTTGAGCCTTGTGACATTTAAAAACAATTAAAAAATAATAAAACTTGGAAAACTCTACTATATTTATCATATTGATAAATATAACCTATCAAACAAAAAAACCCTGAAACTTTTGAAAACCCTAGTTCATAATATAGGTTTCATTTTTAACATTGTTAAACATAACATAATGAGAACACACAATTTTTTCCAATGGAGAGGGTTTTATATGTGCTCAAACCTCTAGATGGGTCATACCCATCCTTAGGGTTGACCACATATAACCGCACATATATTTAAAAATATATATAAATAGAACTCCAAAGATCCATAATAATTATACAATGAAAAATTACATGGAATTCATAGAATGTTTCAATAATAAAATCCAAAAAATATTTTATAGTAGACCCTACCTCCAATTCTTTTCTAATGGAGTAATATCAAATTTATTTTAGTCTTTTTCTCTATTCTCTTATCCATGATTTCTCTACTAAATATTCTATTCCATTGTCATATGTTTCTCTCTATTTTACACACTTGGATTTCATTTATCTCCATAGCTTTCCAACTTGCATGCCAAAATTTTAGCATGATCATTTTCTCAAATTTATCAAGAGTCAAGTTAACCAGTCAAAGAACTCCTCATGAAAAAACCATGTAACACAAACAGTCTACCAAGATTCACATTATGACTTGAATAGTCTAGAAACCCAATGACTCAAAACTCTAGGTTCCCCCTAAATATTCCAAAGTTAATAATCATACAAACATTATAATATGCATGGTGGTATTTAACCCAAACAATGCCAATAAATTACTATGAAAAATGAATATAATTTGAAATAATTTTTACCAACTATATAATTGTGCATTTAACAAAACATTCAAACCATGCCTTGAACTATACCACATGGAATATCCCTTTATCCAATACAAAAACACCTTGTTTTAAATTTCAAAACCTTCACTAGTTTTAATATGGCCTAAGGTAAGCCATTGTTAAATAACACAATCAAACCCCTTTTCTTTATAAACTATGATTTCCATTTATCTTTCCTGAAAACCACATACATATGCTATCTATTTTATAAACAACATATTAATTAAATAGTATATAATCCTATTAAACTACATATTTCTAGAAATAAGTGTAAACATTATCAAGACAATGGAATTAGAATTCACATCACAACGATATCATACAATGAATTTGGAGCATAAGTTTAAATGAATATATAATTGGATTTAACCAAGAAAAACATTTTAATTTATGTCTACAAAAATATGCCACACTCATTTGACCCATATGGTACACAGGTGTAGACAATAGAGTAAGACAACATACAAGAATATCATGTTAATTATAGTATTATACTAAGGGGGTTAAACTAGTATAACATAATCTTTTAATCTTTTCAGATTTAGTCAACCACAACAATCATAAACATTCAATCTCTAGTTTTTAATAACATAAGAGAACATAGGATTTACATGGAAACCCTTTCAAGGGAAAACCATGGAAAAATATTGCTTATATATATACAAATATTTTATAATATTTTTTGGCACCAAACTAATGGAGACACCAATCCCCAAAATAAACACCAACTTGGTCAATTTGAGAGCACCCACCCACTGAAGAAATTTATCCCCTTTGTCAAGCACCAACTTGGCTAATTTGTGAGCACCGACCCATATGAGCACCGACTCCTAGACTATGAGGCACTGACCCTAAGCTAAATCAATTCCATCATATGTGGTTGTTTATTCAATCAAATGATGGATTTTATTCTCTTACACTTTCTCTCTCATTAATTTGTTTATATACTTTCAGCTCTCCTCTCGTTCACAATTCTCAAATAATATTCTTCATTAAAATAAATCTACCATTCACACTTCTTTTCTAAAGAGATATTCTATTTCATTTTCTACTCTTCATTATCTCTCATAATTATATGATATTCATTAAAATCTAATTATTGTAATACTTCCACATACATTCTCCCTTATATAACCTTTAAAGGATATGTCCCATCCAAGAGGTACCTCTTCACCAAGAGATGTGATTGTTGACAATTCCATAGACATTTCCATCAACATTTCTGTTAACATTTCCATTGACATTTATCTTCACTTTCATTGACATTTCAATTAACTTCTATCAATAATTCCATTCACTTTTAGAAACAATTCCATTAACATCTAAAAAAAAATTGTTTGACATTTCTGTTCATAGCCACTACAATTCCTTTGACATCAATGAAAATTATTCCAATAATCTCCCCATTTTTCATTAATGGAAATCCCCATGAATTAGTATATGAACTCCCCCTATCTTAAATTTTCACCCTTTGACACCATTGGAAAATTTTTGTACACATTACTCCCCCTAAGTTGATGCTTCCTCTCATAGTCACTAGATGAAAAAGATATTATCTTCTTCTATTGTCTTCATTGTAATCTTGAATTTATTTTATATCACTTATTGTAATATCTTCTTTTATTATTCCTCTTTATATCATCTTTCCACTATGCACATCATATCTCTTTCACTTCTACATGGTTTTCACTGCCATTTCTTCTTGTGTTTTATGTTCCATCATCGCCTCCTTGCCATTGGTCCTTGTACCTTTTGCACAAGCACAAATTACTCCTTTTAATTGTCTATTTGTTGCATTCACTTCCAAACTTGCATATTTTTTTTTGAGTTTGGTTTGAGCATCCTCTTTCTTGTTCTAGACTATAGGATTACTTCCACGTTATCTTGTTGTATGCCAATAGTTGTTTTACTTATAACATAAAATGTATTTAACAATGGAGTAAATTAATTTCTACCTAAGAAACCATATGAATCTTTTTTTCCATTTTAACCATGTTCATTCCTCTCATGTCCTTTACTTGTGGCATAGTTCTATGCATACTCATTTCTTTCATGCCCATTACTCATATATACATTTATACCATTGTTCCATGCATATCCATTCCTCACATGTATTTTAAACTCATTTTATCTATGAACAAAAATATTTTATTTAAAGCAATAGACATAAAATGATCTTTGGTACTTGTTAGATTGTTTTGGAAAGAATGATCTTTTATCATGCCAATGGTTCTTTCCTTTGTCTGCTACTTATAAAAATTCATTCTTTTGGGAATTATTCTCTTCTATCTTCATAGGTTTAACAATTTTAACATCCTCCTTCATAACCTTTTGTTCATCTCCATAGCCAATACCTGACTTGTTGAGTAGTGACCTCTAATGATCTAGAATCTCAGTTCTCTTCTCAAATCTTAAATTACTTGTCAATTAAGCATTATCCTTTTATAAATCCTTTCTCAAGGAAAAAATCTTAGCCTATATATTCTCACATTATTCCTTCTTTGTCTTTAATTCAATCTTAGTCACTTCCTTTATTTTATTTGCCTCTTCAACTTGAGCATTTAGACTCATGATGACCATTTCTAACTCCTCTCAAATTTTTGATAACTCTTCTTCTCTATCTTGATCATCTTCTTTGTATTTCTAAATTTTTCTATTTTTTTTATTCTCTTTCTTGAGCATTTTATTTTCATTCAAGGCACTTAAGAGTTCTCCTTCAAGATCTACTTTTGCTTCTCTAGCTTTTGAATCACTCCAATATTGTCCTCTAGCTATCTAGTCATCACCATCCCAATCTTCTATACCCATGAACAAAAATTCACCTCCATCACTATATGTAACACCTTCTTCAATCTCCTCACTTGAGATATTAGCCCTTTTTGAATAAATTATTTTCTTTTCTTTATTAGATCTCTTCTTTTTCTCATATTTCTTTAATTTGTAGTTTTTCTTAATCTTGTGATACTTTTTTTCTCATCATGTTCCTCTTCATCATTAATACTCTCTTATTTTGAATGGGGGGACATTTATTTTCAAAGTGTCATATTTTTATACAATGGAAACACTTAAAAGGTAACTTACCTTTATATCTCCTCAATCCCTTTTTGAGATTTCTCAAAAATAAGGCTTCTTCTTTATTTGCCTCTTCACTTGTGTTATAGCTTGATTCATACTTTTCCTTTTTCACTTTCTTTGATACTTTGAAAGATACTTCATTCTTTGTTTAAAATTCTACTTCCATCCTCATTTCTTATGTTGTGAGAATTATATGTAATTCATCTATTTTTAATGTGTCCAATTCCTTCATTTCTTTAGTAGCTGAGACTTTCACATCATACCTCATAGGAAATAACCTTAGTAATTTTTGTACTATCATAGATTCTTCCATTTTCTCATCTATAACTTTGATGGTGTTGACTATCTCATTCACATGGAGAAGATAGGTTGCGTTGTTGTATTCATCTTTCATCTTAAGACTTTCAAACTACCTTCTATGCATTTGATACTTTGCCTTCTTGACCTTGTTATCACCTTCATAGATATTTTGAAGTTTATCCCATATATCTTTTGTTGACACACAATGCATTACTTTTACAAAATTTTATTTTTATAAGCTACACAAAATGTCATTAATCACTTTTTCATATTCTCACATGTCTTCTTTTGAACCTAATCCATTGGCTAATTTATTGGTGCTATGTACCTCATCACTACTGATAATCAAATATCAAACCCTAGACCCATAAGATATGTTCTCATCCTTATACTCCAAAAATCATAATTCATTTCATCAAACAATGGTGATTTTTTTGTGGAGAAACCATCCTAACCTTGATGACGATCCATGTGTGCTCCTAAGATCTACCTTCTAGCAGTTAGACTAATTCTAAAGGAATCACTCTGATACCAATTATTAAGCACATGCTTATACTGTGAGGGGGGTGAATTATTATAGTATACCATAAATAATCAAGATCTAGTAATTAATAACATAAGAGAAGACATGATTTACATGGAAACCCTTTCAGGATAAAACCATGATAAAATATTACTTTTATATATATATAACTCTTTTACAATATTTGCAAGCACCAACCTACTAGAGACACCAATCCCCAAACCAATGACCAACTTAGTCAATTTTTGAGCACCCACCCACTAGAGACATTGATCCCCTTCGTCAAGCACCAACCCAACCAATTCATGAGCATCGACCCATAGGAGTACCAACCCCTAGACTATGAGGCACTAACCCCAAGCCAAATTGATTCCACTATCTATGATAACTTATTTAATTGAATAATGAATTTTCATCTCTTACACTTTCTCTCTTATTAATTTTCTTATATACTTTCTTCTCTCCTCTCTTTCAAAATTCTCAAATAATATTCTTCATTAAAATAAATCTACCCTTCATACTTACTTTCTTAAGAGATATTCTATTTCATTTTCTAATCTTCCTCTCTTCCTTCTCTCTCACACTTATATGATCTTCATTCAAATCAAATTCTTATAATACTTCCACATCTTTTCTCCCTTATATAGCCTTTAAAGGATGTGTTCCATCCAAGTTTTACCTATTCACCAAGAGATGAAACTATTGACAATTCCATCGACATTTTCATCAACATTTCCATTAACATTTCTTTCAACATTTTCATTCAATTTCATCAACATTTCCATTCACTTCCATCAACACTTCCATTCACTTCCAGTAATAATTCCATTCACTTTCAACAACAATTACATTCACTTGTAGAAACAATTCTATTTAACATTTCCATTCATATCTATTACAATTCCTTTGACATCAATGAAAATTATTCCAACATCTCAGCCATTGTATGATCTTATAAATACAAACACACTATAAGGGTTAAATAAATGTGTGAAATATAATCAATAATACCAAATAAGAAAATATATTAATAATATGATGCATGCTACTAAAATCAATATTAACCACCTAATAATTAACAAACATATTTTTATTCTATGTTGTGTGTGCAGGGTTCCCAACTCATTCTCTTATGCCCCACTTATATACATTTGCACTATCCTCTCCAATGATACCCTCCCTCAGTCATAGTTAAGAGGGTAGAATCCATCCTTCATCCACCTTGTACAAATGAAAAGTAGTTAGAGCATATCATGAAACAATCATAATAAACTAACATAATAGAATAAATTGCATAATCATGATCATAATTTATCATAATCAACTATAAATAGCTAAGTACCAGTTAACTATCTTGATCACAAGTAACAAACACTGTCCATAATCAACATACTACTAATCTAATTATTTAACACATTAAACAAATCAATCACTAACCATAAAATCAGTAATAAACATATCAATAATTCTAGAGGAAAATTAGTATGTAACACAATGCCACTTAAGTATGTTAAGTGATCACCACTATATAGTTAGTTAATGCCAATTGGGCTAGTCTAATTAGTCAGTACCATAATGTTTTCAATCTCAACAAAATATAAGTTATCAAAAAAAATTATTACTCCCTATTTCCCATATTAAAAAGAGTATTCCCTTAAAAAATATCTAGTAATGTAACCATTTACATGGTTTAAAACAAATTTAGGTCATAATCAACAAATGAAAAAAGGTAAGATCAAATAGTACCACAAATATATCCTACACCTGTAAATATTTCAACTAATTATAAATGAATAAAAAAAACCAATACACTAAGATATTAAAAAATTTGAATGAAGAAGAATTAAATGAGATATTAAAAAATACATAATAAGAAACATTACTTCAGATGATCATTAATTCAAATGAAGAAAAAATAATTGAGATGTTCAAAAATTAAAAAATAATAAAAATTCATTGAGATGTTTATAAAATTAAATTAATACAAATTCAGATCAAAATGTTTGAAAAATCTAATGCATTTTGTTGAGAACTTGAGGATTTAGTTTCATTGCATATCTAATATTTATCAACTCAAAAATGCAAATTCATGATAGGATTGTGCAGTTTGTGGAGTTTTAAAAATATCTTAATATTAAACATTTAATATGTAATGTTTAATATTGAGTTTCAATAATATAAGAAGTAGTTGTAATTGATATTGGTTAAAAGGAATATAGTTACAATAAACTTCATTTTCCTCATTAGGGAATGGTTGAGCTTTCAAGTAAGTAGCATCTAACTATCCCACTAGGTAACTATTAGATTATAGGCTAAAAGGTATCACTTGGAAATAAACATGGTTAGATAAGGTTAACACATGGATGTGCTTGAATTCTGACAAGTATAGGCATGCAAGTTCATGTCTAGGTTATAGTGAGGTGCATGGGATTGTGTGTGAACCTAACATAGAAGGAGTGTGTAGGATACCACTTGGTGTGATTTAGGTGGATAGGTATATGTATATTTCAAGACTAATGTGTGAGGTTGAGTCCAAAATCATCATGGATAAATTCAAAGTAATTCCTAATAAGTATGAGCATACTACAAGAAGGTAAATTAGAGTTGTGTGTTATGTAGAAGTTGTGCATGGATCATTCACACTTTCATGAAGAGAAATGGTCTCCATTGTGTCCTTATGTAAATTTAGGAAATACACATTAAGTTACTTATATTTTTACTACTTATCTTAATCAATATACTACCCCACTTTGACCACTTAGAAAATATGATGTATGTAATGGCAAGTGTGTGTGTCAACCACTTTAATAATTTAATCCTTATATATGAGGCACAAGTTTTTAGTGTAAATATCACAAGGATAGTGTTTCATTACTATCTCTATAAGTGAAGGAATATAAGGTAAGAAGATCTCCACATTGAAGGCTAGGTGCATTCCAAATTATAGAGGTAGATCAACAATGAGGGCATTCTCACTAGCTACATGTAAAATGGTGTAAGGATCATGGTGCATAAGATTGGTATTCCTATGTGGAATTTTGAAGTTCTCTTTATGAAGATTCAACCTTAATTTATCACCATCTTGTAATACATGAGGTATGTGATGTGCATCATGGTATTCCTTATACTTTGGTTGGGTGTGAGAAATAATATATTCAAATTGAAGATGAACATATTCTATGTGGTACAATAATTTTTTAACTTTGTCTAATTCCCATTCATGTGCCCATGACTTAATACTATCTATTGTGTGGTATGATATGTCTAGAGGTGATAAAGGCTGAAATCTAAGACATGTCAAAAATTGATTATGTCCCATAGAGATATAAATGGATATATTCCAGGCATGTTAAATGGACAAAAGATTATTATCCTATGTGCAAACATGCATAAGTGTTCCATTGAAAACTTTGGTTTATCCATATTTTTATGTATGAAATGTTGTTGACCATTCCAACTACATCCCCATCAAGTCCCATAGTGATTTATAAAAATGACTTACAAAACATGGATATATATCAAAAATAATTAAATTAGGGATTATAAAGCGAACATAAACATGGGTGAATAAGGCATATGTAGTGCTAACTACATAAATGTATTTTTTTAAAGTTATTATGATAAGAATATTTGAAAACCCATCAACTAAAATGAACACAACATCATGTTGGTGTCTCATCATAAGCAACATAATCTTGAAACCCATGTTGGTAGATTACCATGGTCAGGATAGAACTGATAAAGGTGTGTAAATTCCTAGATTCATGTTTGTGGGATTGTAAATTCAAAAATAAATGTAATAATTGATGAAATGCTCCACATATATATGATTTTATAACTAGTATAAGTGTGACTATAAATAATTTATATTATTTTTCATGTTGAAGTGTCTTGAGGTCTTGGTGTAGTACTCTTCTAATATGAGTCTTTAGAATAGTGTGCCACTAGGAACATAGATGTTCCTAAGCTTATAAAGAAGCTATTAGACAACTATAAATCCTAAACTTGTCCACCTTATACAAGGATAGTGCAAGTGTTTGTGGAGTCCTGATTATATGAGTAGAGATACAAAATCTATGAAGTTATGATAGCATTTATCTATCATTGTGATGAGCATGTGAACTAGTTTTCTAATAAGGCAATATAATACCTTATTGTCCTTCCATTTATTGTGATTGATTATCAGATGGAATTGTTAGAGGTAAATCATCCATTTCATGTGGCACACATTCCCCAAATTGGTTTTTATCTATAAGAACTAAAGTGGTTTATGATAAGAATGAACAACTATCTTTTTCCCCAAGATTTAATGATGTTATTTTTTAATTGCTCACATAATAGATTACAACTCTTTTCCATAAGTGGAGTATGTTTACATAATGTTTATAAATGTTTATGAATGATATGTGACAAGATGTCCATGTTTATTGATTACTTCACCAAGTATATCATCACATGAACCAATGTGAATATTTAAGTGATGTTCTATGCCAGGAAGGCTAATTACATGTGTTGTGTAAAGGTGTTTCTTAAGTAATTCAAAATCAAACTATTGCACATGAGTCAAATATATTAGGGTGTGGAGCTAAAAGCTTCAACTATTTCAAACATGAAGCAATAGGAGGTTGCTGAAGATTTAGAAGTACCGGCATCGGCAGCATGACTGACGTCGGTCATTACCAATGCAGAAGGAAACTGGCATCGGCAGGGAGTCAGCTGACGTTGGCAACACTGGGCAAGCAGGGACTGACGTCGGTTGCCTGTGTGTTCCAAAACTAATGTTGATGAATAGTCAGTTAAGTGAAGCGAGTGTTTGCATGTTTAAGGACTAATTATAGTCACGAGCTGCGTGTCTAATTATTGTAATTAGATTTCTATTTTTGTATGCATGGGATTCTATTTAAAGACCCATGAGGCATGTATTGTAAATCAAGCAAGCAAGTAAAATCATTGAAGCAAGGTGCAAGGTTAAGGAGATCTACAGGTGTAAGGTCAAGGAGATTAGCTGAAGCATTCAAGGAGGGGATAGCAACTCAGGTTGTTGAGTTTGTTGTGTTGAGCAAGAGAGAGAGAGGGAAGAAGGTCTTGAGGTGTGGCAAGCCTTTGAGGTGGAGGAAGAAGTGGCATCTTCCTTATTGTATTTTCTTCTAGTAGTATTTAATACAAGAGTGTGTATTGTCTCTCAAATTCTTTGTTGTCTCAAGTTTCTAGTTAATCATTCTGGTATAATTTCATGTTTAATTGCTTATAAGAAAGTAATCAATTGTGCTTCCGTTGGATAAGGGATTCCTAATAGTTGGTATCAGAGCTACAGTTTGTAGGGAGCAGGTTATTTTTTGTTGATTATAGGTCATTCATAGGGTTTCTAATTGAGTGGGAGTTTAGCAATGGCAGAAGAAAGTAAGCTACGAATGGAGAAGTTTAACGGCAAGAATTATCAACATTGGAGGATGTAGATAGAGGATTATCTGTATCAGAAGGATTTGTAGCTACCATTGGGTGGGGTTGCATGCAAGCCCATAGATATGAAGGATGAAGAATGGAGTGTTCTTGATCAAAAGGCTCTCGGTTCCATAAGGTTGAGCCTTGCATCGTCTATGATTTCCAACTTGTCACAGTGCAAGACAATGGAAGAGTTGATAAAATCCTTGGCAAATTTATATGAAAAGCCCTCGGCTTCTAATAAGGTATTTCTTATGAAGCAGTAATTTACTTTGCACATTTAGGAAGGTGGATCGGTACATAGTCATCTTAGTGATTTCCATGGTTTGGTAAATCAGTTAGCTTCAGTTAATATTGTTTTTGATGATGAAGTAAAGGCTCTTTTAATTTTATGCTCCTTACCTGAAAGTTGGGATAGTTTGGTTATGGCAGTAAGTAATTTTGCATCTGCTTCTAAAATCTTAAAAGTTGATGATGTTGTGAGTGTGATCTTGAATGAAGAAATATGTAGGAGAAGCACAGGTGAATCATTAGGGAATGCTCTAAGTGCAGAAAGCAGGGGAAGGTAAAGAGAGAAGGTAGAGCAAGGGAAATCAAGGTCAAAGGTGGGAAGGAGATCCGAGTCTAGAGGTGTTACCTGCTAGTTTTGTGGAAAGAGAGGACACACAAAGAAGGAGTGTTGGTTGAGGGATAAAGAGAATCAACATGAAGGTAATGAAGAAGCAAAGGATGCAAATATTATGGTATAGGACGCTCTCATACTTTCTTTGGATAGTCAAGTAGGATCTTGGGTTTTAGATTTTGGTTCTTCTTTTCATGCTGTAGACACCTAAATAGTGTCTAACCCTTGGTCACCTTCCCCCTTGGTCCATTCCTAACCCATTCCTAAAACATGCAATTACTAATTTAAAATAATAAACTTATTTTGAATTAACCCCCCTCCTTGGACACATCACCCATGACACCTCACCTAGGACACCTCGCCTTGGACTAATTCCCATCCTATGACTCACACAAGACCTATTCTTACTTCTCTCTAACTGCCTAACAAACTCTCGTGCATATTTAGCCCAACCTTCAACATTCTCCAATAGATAGTACACTTGGTGGATGAAAAATAGGCTTGGTGGCTCTTTTTGCCCATTCTAAACCCACTAACGTCAGTCAAATGTCGGTCGATGCTGGCAAAATTGCTGATGTCGATTATACTTAACCAACTTTTCTGACTCTTTGACGAGCCCAATCATAATCAGCTAATTTTCGAAGTCATGAATCCTTCAATCTTCAGTCTTCGACCATCCATCAATCTGCCAAATCTCTCAGTCAAGCCTCTCACTCTCTCCCTCAAGTGCAGCAATAGCTTCAGGGTTCTCCATCAGCAATAAGTTCTCCACACAGGCTACATCAACAGCAGGTATGGGAATCATTAGTAGCACACCTTCAACAAGGCACATGTAAGTATATTGTCTGTGTTTTGTTTGTATTTTCTAGTCATTCGCTTCTAAGTATTATGAATTAGATTCAGCATTCCCTCTCCCCAAACCAGATTGTTAACCAAGCTAGACCTGAATCTTTACTTCTCCATCTCCCTATTGCCTCTGTCCTCTGTCAGACCATACACTCTGTCCATTCAACCAGACTCTCAGACTCAGACCCCAGACCATTCAACCAAGCCCAAAACTTTGCCTCAAGACCACTCAAATAAACCCAGACACTGACCAGACCCTATCCATGGACCACAGACCTAACTAGACCTCATCCAAAGACCTTTGCCTCTACTGATGCCAGTCACTACCCCAATCGACGTCGACAGATTAACCAACGTCGGCACCTTGACCAATCGACGTCGGCAACTGTGACTAGTTTGACAACTTCTTTCAAGTAAGTCTTTGCTTCCCTTTTTCATTCCATCTTTCATCATTTCAATTCTTTATCATTCTATTGTTTATCAGACACTTCTTTTTATTGAATAGTGGGTTTATATCCCTTAAGGAAGTATTCATACTTCTGGGATCAAGCTTTCACTTGGCAACCCACCATCTATCCATTTAACACCTTCTTTTGTCCAAGTTTCTTTTCTTTACAGGTGTCATTCCTCCACAGCCAAAGAGGAGTACTCACAGTGTCTGGATTACGGTGCGCAGACTATATCTAGGTACATACAAGCCTTAACCATTCCTTCTTAAGTTTCTCATTTTCTCTCCTTTGAATTTGAAACCAAAATTTGAATAGAAACATTATGGCACGCCCGGTGGGACCTTAGGGCCTTCCTTGGGTTATTTTCCTTCTTTATTCATATAGGTCCATTAGGTTTCTCCCTTTTCACCTCTTTCTTCTCTTCTAAACGACATCATAAGTAGGAATAAAAAGAACTTTTCTTTCTTTTCTTGCATTTCTAGACTAGTCAAAAATCATTTTCTTCAACCCTTTCTCAAACTTGTTTTCATTCCAATTTAACATTTCAATTTGGGGCTTTAAAATATACTACATTCTATTTCTTGCTTTCTTGCATTTTCTTAGTCCACACTTAGTAATTAGTAAAACACATATTGAATAAATCGTAGATCACTTGATGTTACACAACCAGACCACGTGCACTCAATTAAACATAAAACTCACTTGAGACAAGGCCCAACTGGGATTTCATCACCCAGCGGATACCTTACCCATCCTAGCGATCCTACTTGGATTTCACCACCAAGGGGAAAGCCAACTCTATTCTTTGGTAGAGTCTAAACTATAGGGAAAGTATATTTTGGCTAAGCGAAACCAGCTAACCACTGGAATCGTGAAGTGAGGGGAGCTTGCTCCTTAGCACCAGGCCTGTACGGAACCTAATACAGACTTTTGAGCACCTAAACATACCTAAAACCATCTTTAGATTACCTATTCTAGGACCCTTCTAACAACCAACTTCCTCAAACATCACATTAAGGCATAAGCCACATGATCTTAATAAAATTGTTTCTAGGGATTTAATGCTAGGATCTATCTATCATCATCATATTTTCTATTTTTATCTATTTTTTTTGAGCTGGTAAGGACGTCTTCTTCATTTCCAAAAACTTTTTTTATGAGTTTTTGGAAAACACAGTAACCGACATCGATCCTGTAACCGACGTTGGCAAGTTTTTTGTACCGGCATCGGTCATCTGACCGACATCGGCAGTCTCCTTCACCGACATCAATTTTTATAACGATGTCGGTCTCTGTCCATTTTCTTTTTTCCAAAAATAGCAAGCTTAAAATCTAACTTTCTGGCTGTCTAAACATCTATTTTGGTTTTCTGAGATTGACAAAACATAGTTTTCTAAAACCTGATCCTTTCTTGCCTTGAATGGTTTTGACATGCAGTCAAACCAAGGCCCTTCTTAACCACGCTAGTCAACAACCACTTCCACCTTCACCATCTATAACTAGTCTTATAATGGGGTTCCACTCGGAGACTGAAAGAACTCTTACTCACCCAACTGCGCCTCAGACTCCTATTGTCCTAGAAGGAGACCAAGATTTTACACGATTCTTGGACCTTAACGTCAAAGCCTTACAGCACTATCTCGCACATAGCCAAACACGAGACTCCCTAGGCAACCCAATCTATGGGATGCCGACTTTCTTAGTTGAGACAAGAATCACATCAACTACACCTACAATTCAGCCACTAGACAACACTTCCACCAATAACCCAACCGTGTCTTACCTTCAAAACATAGCCACTCCATCTAAACCTACCTCCATGGGGGTTCCGATACTCCCTCAACCTCAAGTCACTCAACCAAACCCCACACCTTTCCAAAACCTATTAGTCTCTATTCCCCCTACTCTTGCACCTATCAACACAAGAGTAACCGTTTACCCGTCAACAAGCGTGGCTACTCCTCAACCATCCTTGACGGCCCCTATCCAACTTGTGCCTACCAACCCCATAACACAAGTGCCTTTGGCTTGAAATTTTGCTCCAATAACCAGCTACCCATATGTTGCGTCTACGCAACCAACCACGTCATACGCCCCTCCCAATATCTTTCAAGCACCTTATAATCTTGGAGGCACTCCACCCACCAATCCGTCAGCAGATATCATCAAAATGCTGATGGATAAGATGTCTAGCTTAGAGACCTCTGTTTCTGGCTCACGTAATGCTCTCTCATACGATCAAATTTGCAATGAGCCTATTCATCCTTCTGTCCCAATTAGACCATACCCCAACTAGTGGGAGCTTCCCAAATTTTCTCGCTTTCAAAGCAAGGAAGACCCACAGCAACACTTATGGGTATTCAGACATGCCTGTTACCTTATTGACCATGACAATGCATTACTCTTGCACACATTTCCTATGTCCCTTTCTAGCACTACACTTGACTGGTACAGCTCTATTGCCAGCCATTCCCTCTTCACATTTACATAGCTAGCCCAGCTCTTTCTTGATCACTTCTCCATTAACATCACCAAGAAGGTCTCGATCACGAACCTTTACACTATCCGCCAATTTGAGGATGAATCAATAGACAACTTCATTACTCGCTGGAGAGGCCTCATCAATCAACTCTCCTTTTCCTTACCTCAACCTGAACTTATTAAACTATTCTCTCGAGCTTGCACCAAACATATTTCTTCCACTTTAAGGGTTCAGACCTTCTGTACCTTCGACAAAGTCTTCACGATGGCCCATAAACTTGAATTACGTGCCATCGAGGAGAATAAATTCAAGTTGCAGAGCAAGAATCCCAACTCTAAGACCAATGACTCTTCTTCTTCTAAACCTTCATCATCCAATCCTAAGTCTAAAGCTTCAGCTAACGCTATGATCATTAGACCTTCATCCTCTTCAACTAATCAACCTGAGCCATCCACATCTCAGAGCGCCACCCGTCAATTCCAGCAGAGATACGTACAATGAAAGTATACTCCTCTTGGAGAATCATACGCGTCTATACTAGAAAAACTTGTTAAACAGGGGATTCTCAACCTCCCCCAGATTCGACCACCGCCACAATTTGATCCCTCACGCGCCATCCCTGCGTGGTATAGGAAAAATGACTTCTGTAATTTCCACCATGTCAAAGGTCATGATACGGGAAATTGTAAAACCTTTAAAAACATAATCTAAGACATGCTTGAAAAGGGAGAGCTCATTCTAGATAATCGCAATGCACCTCCTAACCAGGGCATCAATATCTTCAAGCAACCATTCCCCAATCATCCACCGACCCAAAATAATGTCTAGACCTTGATTGACAACACCCATGAACATGACATTCAAATGGTCAATACGGTCTCGCCCTTCATCCCCAACCAACTTCAAGAGGTTAGTCTATCTACCAGTCCATCATGTGTGGACGAACCTCTTTCCCTGGTTAGTTCTCCATCAACTTTTCTCATCTTGGAGGATGCCTCAACCTTACCGACACCACCGGTCTCACCATCCTCCTTTCTTCTACCTATGGAGGACTTGACCTTACCTACTCCTTGACCGCAAGTGGAGGGCACCATAATCCCTACCCTTTACCCGCTTGAGGAGCCACACTCTCTAGTTCCTTCTCCACCAAGAGAAGAACCTGACTCTCCATCTTCCTCGACCAACAAAAATCCAGTTATAACTCCCACGCACCTTGGGTCCAAAACGACTGCCACACCTGACACATCTTCTCAAGAATCAAAACCTCATCCAACATCCTCTCAACCATTTTCCCAACTAGTGAAGAAATTAGAACTTCTCCCTTCAAGGAAAGTGGAGCATCACAGATTGTGGGAGCATCTTAAAGTTATTCAACATTCCCATGCCCTCTCGTCTCATGCTGCCAATTCTCCCAAGGCAGAATCTCCCAAGACTCCTAACAAAGACCAGAATCTTGCTTCTAAACCTACATCTACCCAATCTAAACTGATCAAGTCACTTGGCATTCATCCTATTTTTACCCTCACTCACCCACAAGTGAAGGTGGACTTAGACCAGACCTCGACCAAAAGTAGTCTTCCAACCAAGTCAAAGAAGACTACCAAACCACATAAGCGAACCCCTCCTCCACTGTCAACATTACCCTCCATTTTAGGTCCTCACCCTTCTACCCTAATCGGAGTGCTCCCTACTCTAACCCTTAACCAACACAAATTACCTCCATTACTTCCTTTGCCAACCACAAGTCAACCCCCTCTCAAAAATTTGGCACCTCTCACAAAGAAAGTGCCGTCTCTGCCTGTCACCACACCATCAAACCAAAAGGTGGTATAGAAACCTTCTTCAACATCTCCCAAAAAAAAGTCACCAGCGCGTCATGCATCAACAATCACGGACCCCTTAGTAGGTTCATATGCTTTGATATTACGCCAATTTTTGCAGACTTCTAGCATTACCCTTCCTTCCATCAAGCCATTCCAACCTCTCGAGTCAAAATAGTCTTGGTTCGATGATATGAAGATTTGTTTATACCATCGTATGCCAGCTCACGATACCGAGACTTGTTGTGCCCTCAAGGCAGTCATTCACCACTATATGGAGAAAGACACTCTTCTCCTTGAGGACACTCTTGACCGACCCTCGACACCTTCCCATCCAATCTCTTCAACCACGTCAACATCTCATCAATAGGCCATGACCCCTTCTTCACCTCCTATCTTTGAAATCAATGCTATCCATATAACCACTAGGTCACAAAAGGACAAGGTGAAAGAAAAAGTTGCTATTCCTTGGACCTATCCTTTTGTCCAAGCACCTCAACCACCCAAACCCAAGATTTCCATCTTAGGTGCATCTCAACCCCCTTCTTCAGAGGCAATCAAAGAATCTATGATAAAACAACTTCACCAAACACCTATGAAGATCACCCTATATGACCTTATCCAAAACTCCCCCAGCATCACCAGGCTCTAATCAAAGCCCTACAGGTAGTGGAAGTCCAACCTAAAGATCCTCAACCACTAGCTGCCCTAGTCCATTCTTTATCCCCTGTCACCTCTATCACTTTCAGTGATTCTAAAATTCCTACCTCTACCTTGGAAGATCAAGATGCTACCCTTTTCATTACAGCCTACATTGATCGAACCCATATTAAACGAGTTATGATCGATAGGGGTGCCAGCATTAATATCATTTCCACCCATGCCTTTGATCAATTAGCTCTTCCCAAGAATTGCGTATCAAAAATTGACGCAATCCTTAGATCCTTTAATGACACCACTACTAACACTATTGGCACTATTGTCCTCCATATCCGCATTGGTCCACACACAATCCTAGAGCTCTTCTACATCAGTGAGGGAGAATTCCAATATAACATGCTATTAGGGCGACCTTGGATCTGCACCATGGCTTGCGTCCCTTCAACACTTCACCATTGTGTCAAATTTGAACACGATAAACAAGTCCATGTCATTCCTACCGACCCATCCCCTTTTAAGACTTGTAACACAACCTATCAACCCAATGATGTTCTTATCCTGCTCAAGGCATCAACCCAAACATCATCTCCATCCGCAGAAGCGTCAACTAGTACACAAACAGCGATTGCCACCACATCATCTTCTCAATTAACAACTAAGGACCCCATGGACGATATCTTCCAAAGACTTTCACTGGGGGAATATCGCCTACTTACCCTAGACATGTTCCAAACTCCTCAAGAGTATGGATAGCTTCATCAAAACCCAAGCTATGACTGTTGGATCGGAATGGTCATTCCTTATGGTCCTCCTAGCCTTCAAACCAATCTCGTCTATGGGGGGCTGGATCAAGCTCCTACTGAATCAAATCCTTCATCCTCACCTCAAATATTCACATCCAATTTCTCCTTTCTTAGCAACCCCACCTTTGCACATACCTACCTTTATAGGTGTGCATGGAAGGGTTTTGGCTTTGGGCATTACGAACAAGGCTCCCATCGGCCTATCGAACCACCCAATGATGATAATGCCAAGAAACGGTATGGACTGGGTTTCCAAGAACCCATTGAGGCTTCCACAAACCTTTGCCCTGAACCAACCATCGACCAATCTCTTCCAGACTCACATATTCTTCCATCCTCACCTATGGAGTCGGTGGTTTCCATCCCTCCTAGTTTTTTTTTTTGCATAAACACCATAGGCTTGGAACCCCTAACCTATCAGCTCAATGGGATTCCCAAGTCTCTCCCTCTCATTTATCCTAGCATGATAGACAATGAATTGGCAACCATCAACACAGTCTACTGCACAGACGATGATGCCATTCTTACCTATATGGGTGCTGATGATTCTTTCATTTAGCACTCCCTCCCCTCTAAAACATAGGTTATGTTAAATGAATCAACCATTGACATTAACCTTTCATCTTCTGATGTTCCTCATGTCTTAAAGATTGGTCAATCTTTAGACACTCAGGAGCAGATCGACTATACTACATTTCTCTCAGACAATCACAAAGCCTTTACCTAGACCTACGCTGACATGCTTGGAATTGACCCTAACATTGCCACTCATAACATTGTCACAAACCCAGAGGCTAAGCCTATTAGGAAAAAGCTTTGCAAAATGCATCCTCGTGTTGCACTTCTTATCAAAGAAGAGCTTCAGTGCCTTCTTTCTGTCTCCTTCATCTAACCCATTGATTATCTGCAATGGGTCTCTAACATCATTCCTATCACCAAGGCAATTGGGGGGATTCAGATCTACACAAACTATCATGACCTTAACCTAGCTTGTCCCAAGGATGACTTTCCTCTTCCAAACATTGACCAACTTGATGATCTTATGGCTGGCCATGAGATGTTATCACTCATGGATGGGTTTTCAAGATATAACCAAATCCTGATTGCATCGAAAGATCAGCACAAAACCACCTTCATTACACCATGGGGAACTTTCTGCTATCAAGTCATGCCTTTTGGTCTGAAAAATGCAGGTGCCACATATCAACGTGCCATGACTTACATCTTTCACGATATCCTCCACAAAATCATGGAGGACTATGTCGATGACCTGCTTGGCAAGTCTAAGTTGCATCGTGACCATTTGACTATCCTCAAAATCATCTTCTCTCACCTTCTTCAGTACCAGGTCCATCTTAACCTCAAGAAATGCGTCTTTGGGGTCCTCTCTGGAAAGCTCCTGGGATTCATTGTCTCTTTTCGTGGCATTGAGATAGATCCTACCAAAATTTGCGCTATCCTTGAAATGCCACCTCCAACTAATCTCAAGCAACTTCGCAGTCTACAAGGGAAGCTCCAATCCATCCGCCGTTTCATTTCATAGCTTTCTGACCGTTGCCAACCCTTTCATCACCTCCTCAAGAAGGACATCTCCTTCAAATGGGATAAGATTGTACCAAATGGGATGAGATTGTACAAAATCATCTTCTCTCACCTTCTTTAGTACTAGGTCCGTCTTAACCCCAAGAAATGCATCTTTGGGGTCCTCTCTGAAAAGCTCCTGGGATTCATTATCTCTTTTCGTGGCATCAAGATAGATCCTACCAAAATTTGAGCTATCCTTGAAATGCCACCTCTAACTAATCTCAAGCAACTTCGCAGTCTACAAGGGAAGCTCCAATCCATCCACCATTTCATTTCACAGCTTTTTGACTATTGCTAACCCTTTCATCACCTCCTCAAGAATGACGTCTCCTTTAAATGGGATAAAGATTGCCAAGAGGCTTTTAAAGCCCTCAAACGCTATTTGGTTTCTCCACCAGTCCTTATTCCACCAAAAGATGACCAACCCTTCTACCTCTACATCTCAGCAACCAATCATTCGTTAGGTGCCATGATCGCGCATCGAGATGAGCAACACCGTGAGTAAGTAGTCTATTACATAATCCAAACACTTGTCGACTATGAAACTCGATATACTCATATCGAGAAACTTTGTTTATCATTAGTCTTTGCCACTACCAAGCTTCATCACTATCTTCTCAATCACAAAACCTTTTCGTCACCCACACTGATCCCCTTAAATACATGCATTCAAAACCATATCAAAACCAGCGTATGGCTCGTTGGCTCATGCTTCTTGTTAAATTTGACTTAGAATTTGTCTAGCAAAAATCTATCAAAGGGCAAACAATCACTGACCAACTAGCGGATGCCCCTCTTCCCAACAATCAACCTTCTCAGTGTGAGTTTTCTGATGAATCTATCGCCACTCTCTCAACTGATGACACATTCTACCAAATGACGATGTTCTTCGATGGCTCTAAATGTCAACTCGGTGGGGGTGCGGGGGTCATCCTCATTCCCCATGAAGGTGAACCCATGCCCCTATCTTTCAAATTAGACTTTGAATGTACCAATAATATGGCCAAATACGAAGCCCTAATTTTGGGACTTTAAACTACCCTTTCTTTAAACATCAAGACTATCAACATCTTTGGTGACTCACAACTTGTCATCAATCAAATCAATGGTTCATATCTTTGTAAAAATGAAATTTTACAAAGGTACAAGCACCGTGTTGACACTCTTCTAGCATCTTTTGACCATCACTTATTGTAGACTATTCCTCGATCAACGAATAAGTTTGCTAACACCATGGCTTCCCTCACCTCTCATATTCCTTCTTCATCATCATCTTTATCACAAATTTATGTCATGGTAAATTGTGTGCCATTGCCTTCATACATTTCCACTGACATCAATCTCATCCACACCATAGACTCTAGTTCACAAGATGTATGGTATAAACAACTTGAGGACTACTTAGCTCATTCTGTCATTCCTCCCAACCTCTCTAGCAATGCGCGGTGGGCTTTCATCAAGCACACCACTCGCTATACCATGCTAGGGGGCCTTCTCTATAAAAGAGGTTTTGACAGCCTTCTTCTTCACTGTTTAAACTCCACTAAAGCTTCTCATGCTGTTAAACAAGCCCATGACGGGATTTATGGTAGACACTTTAGTGGTAACTCAGTTGCCAAGTGCATCCTTCGCCTGGGTTATTATTCGCCCACTCTTCATCAAGACTGTAGCGATTATGTTCAGTGTTGCATCAAGTGTCAGCAACATGCTAATTTGCTTCATCTCCCCAGTCACGCCTTATAAGTCACTCAAGATTTTTGGCCTTTTTCACAATGGGGCTTAGATCTCATCAGCGAGATTAACCCTCATTCGTCTCTTCGTCATCAATCCATCATCACTGCCACTGAGTATTTCACTAAGTGGGTGGAAGCTATTCCTCTTGTCTCCACAAAAGCTGACAAGATTGTTGACTTCATCAACACCCACATCATTTGTTGTTTCGATGTACCTCACA
The DNA here is from genome assembly GCA_037957365.1 of Torreya grandis. Taxonomy (NCBI): domain Eukaryota; kingdom Viridiplantae; phylum Streptophyta; class Pinopsida; order Cupressales; family Taxaceae; genus Torreya; species Torreya grandis. The sequence goes on from JARHVA010006291.1 coordinate 269,720, forward strand.
AAATCATCACCAACAATGGCAAGTCCTTTAAAAACAAGACCGTCTAAAAACTTTGTGACTCATTTGGCATTAAACTCAGCTTTTCTTCGCCTTACTACCCACAAGCAAATGGGCAGGTCGAGGCTTCTAAAAAAATCTTAACTAAAATTCTCATGAAGGTGGTCAACAACACTGGAAGGGATTAGCACGCTCAAATACCCTTCGCTTTATGGGCCTACCTCACTAGCATCCAAACCTCTATGGGTGTTACCCCCTTTTCTCTAGTGTACGAAACAGAGGCTGTCTTACCTCTCGAAGTATAGATCCCGTCTCTTTGCATTTCACTCCATGACATTCTTTCTAATGATGACTTTCATCAAGATCGATTAGCTCAACTTGAGTTCCTCGATGAGCGTCGTCTCACTGCCCTCAATCATCTCCATGTCTATCAAAATTGCATCAAGCACGCCTATAATAAAACTCTGAGAGAATGAGATTTCAATATCAGAGACCTCGTCCTCAAAGAGAACCAACATGTGACCAATATGGAACGGAGTAAATGAGGTAAATTTGCTCTTAATTGGCTTAGACCTTATATCATCACGCACAAGTATGGATCAGGGACTTATCGTCTATCTTCTCTTGAAGGCCGACCAGAACCTAAGCCCCTTAATGCTTTGCATCTATGACCATTCTACTGTTAGTCAAGTACTCATCCACTTGACATTTAACTTGAGCTCATCCCTTGAGCAACCTGTGTCCTTTTAATACTCAATCCATTCCACCCTTTTTCCCTTACCAAAATCCTCTACAACCCTTTTATGATGTATGGATGCTTCGTCCTAATAAAAGGGATCCCTTGACCTTCTATAAGTCTTGTCCATGACTCAATATTTTGTCAAAACTAAATCAAGATGTCAAAATATCCATGGTCACAAAACCAAATCAAAAAAAAAAAGCAGACTGCTCCCTTGAAGGACAGCTGCACTATCATTGCTGTAACTAATAGACTGCTCCCTTGAAGGACAGCTATTCAAAAGCCCTTAAATCTATAAAGCAAAGTATAGACCACTCCCTCGAAGGATGGCTATGACTAAGTCTTGCTACAAACAACACTTTCTTAAAAGCTTCCCGCATCGATCAGCTTCACAAATGACCACCAAACAAATGACATCTTTTATGTGGACTTCCCGCATTGATCAGTCCGCTCTAAAAAATTTAAAAAAAAAAAAGAAAAAAGAAATCAGGTCATGGACTTGACTTGTAGTTGTCTCAAGGTCCCCTCTAAAAAGGGGCAAAGTTATCCATACTCTAAAAAGGGTTACCCTTTCCTCCTATCATATCACCTACTCAAGGGACTTCAAGCTCACTTTAATGTCAAAAGTGATTCGATTACCGCTCTAACATAACTATGGTCAATGATGCAATGCATAAATGGGGCTCTTGGTTCTAACAACCCCTGTCTATGTTGTTTTTTTGGTCCTTGTCAATAAAAGGGTGCTTATGCCTTTTACTTTTTGCCTACACTTTGGTCACATTCAACCACATCATTTGTCAAGACGATTCAATCTGACTCTTTTCAAACCACTCACATAGCCTAATCATTTTGGTTTCCATAGACATCAATACACATGGAAACTATCAACCACCCAATTTATGTCAAGCATAAACCATTACTTGCTGAAACATAAATTGACCTGCAATTAATTTCTAGCAAACATCCATCATGAATATGGATAGTTGCTAGGGATGAAAAACCCTGACCAATGTTACAGCTTACACCATTTGGAACAGGCTGTAGCATCATCTTCTCTTTATCATTTTCAAGCATGTACCCTTAGACATATGGGAAAAGCTATATCTTTATCATGACCAGCATCAACCACTTCAATCTTTTTCCTCCCTTCTTGGGAGAACTACATTGGCCTGAGGCCCTAATGACATGGGCTATGTAGGCAGCACTCAGTTGACATGGGGTCTTCTGGGGTTAGCTCGGCCATTCTCTTCGTCACTTTCTTCCATCTCCTTCTCTCATCACCTACCAATCACATCACAAACAAGCACATATTTTCATAATCTTTAGCATAATCATTTTCATCATTTACATCATAATCATTAATCACAACCACATTATCATCATCACACACTTAAGCATTCATATCATATAATCCGCAAGTCATAACATAAAATATCACTATCACATATCCTTACGCATCATCATCTAATCTAAAAGTCATGACCATTCTCATTATTAGCATTATCACAATGCATCATTATATTAATCATCATCATTATAATCATTGACCATAACATGGTCATCATCACATTTAATCATCATCACATTATAATCATAAACATAATATCAAAACATGCATCATCATCATAATCAAAAATGATGAATACATTAAACATTAAATAGCATCCATAACACATCCATGATCCAAAACCATCATCATATATATATCAAAATAGTTTTTACAATGGCACAAATCTGTGCCTCTCTCTCTCTCATACATCTCGCGTCAACGGCTCGTAGGCTGGTATATACATCAAAAATGAATCTCTAGGTCTGCCCTCAAGGCTGTGGCTATGGTGGTGGTGGCAGTGACCAGGAAGAGGCTATATCCTCTCCTCCCTCTAATTTGTGCCATCTATGAGACCCAAAAGCCATCGCTCGAGACATAGATCTCTGTCAGCTCTACTCTGCATGCATCTTTGAGTATCATTGTATCTAAGGGAACCCCCTGATGGCCCTCTCATAATAAGCGATCTCGTCTAGTGCATCACTGTATCTAACTATGGATACAGTCTATGGTGGACCCATCTGTACTACTACCATGCCCTATAATGACCCCTATGACTGTGGCTAACCTAGATGCACTGATGTTGATAGTCTTGCCCCCTGTGAAAATGCTGGCTATTGATATGGCTGCTGCAATGGGCCCTACCCTCCAAAGCTCTGACCTGCCACTACTTGTGCCTGGGCTGTGACCAACTGTCCTTGTAACAAAGTGACCTACCCTGTCAATGCTGCCACCTGACCTGTCATGTTTGTCAGCTACCCTATAACCCTTGCCAGCTATCCCTGCAAAATTGCGACCTGGGCCTGAGCCGCGTCTCTCTCCTGTCATGCAGTGTCCCTCTCCTCACGAGCTATATTCCACTCCCTGGTAACAGCCTATAGATCCAGCTGGAGACCCACCTGTATGCCTGTGTACTGCCCTATCCACCACACTGTGTAGGCCTCTATACACCCTAGGTTGGCTATCCCAGGTCCTGCTAGCAACTCTTCAAAATTTGGCTCCTCTGTCTCCTCTGGCAGTGGGAGTGGTGCCTCTATGTCATCCCGCCTATACTGTGGGAATGCAGGAGGTACATCCTATAGCAGCCCATACTAGCACTACACTCTCTCTATTGGGATCCTCTCAAGCTCACTGGCTCACCTACCTCTGACCCATTGCATGCTCTGAGTCCCGACCATCTGCTCGCCCTAGTCTCTGAACGCTGGATACACCAAGTATGGTCTCCAGATGATATCTACTGGAATCAGGGCCTCCAGTACCCCTCAGTAGTGATCAATATCCCTGACCACTCCATCCACCCGCATCTATGCCATCATCTCACACCATCGCCTAAATTCGACCTTGAAACTGGCCTGGATCGCCACTGGGAGGCTGAGAGGTCGGGTAACCACAATATGCTCGTATGCCCAATAGTGCAAAAGGTGGCCTACACACAGGCTGTACTGCCACCACCGACTGATGCCCCATAGCTCTCTATATACCTGGGCCAAAAGGATGGGCACCCAGGTGAACACTGTCTGCTGCTCTAGCATGTCCATCAAAACCCTGGTCATGGCCACTGGGAACCTGCCTCCCTCCACATCTAGCAATGCATAGACTGTGATGCCGATCATCATCAAAACCGCTAGCCAATGTGTGCCCTCATCCGCCATATACAAAGGCTCATAAGCAAAATTGGCTGAATGGTAGCTCATCTCCATGATGTGCTCCCTAAACAACGTGACCATGTGTATATCATGTGCCTCTCTCGAGCACACATAGATGTTAGCTCTGTGTACCGATAGCTACAAAATTTGGTACACGTCCTCGACTGTGACTGTCATCTCGCCTATGGGCAAGTGGAAAGTATTGGTGGCATGGTCCCATCGCTCGATCAATGCCACCATGAGACTCACATCCCTCACCACTCTATAGTAGAATCTCAACCTGCCTAGCCCCACTATGCTCATCTATGCCCACTCCTCGACCGTCACGCCTCTACACATCTACGTCAGCAAGGTCAGGAGGTGATCCCACAACATCAGATTTTGCCTCGCCTGCATCCATCCAAGGTCAATCTCATGTTAAAACTATTCCTACTCTTCCTATTTTACCAACCATTCTAACCATATATGCCTAACCTGACACCCGAGAAGCCCTTGGCGTAGCTTCGACCTTTCGACTTGACCATTTTTCACCACCCTTTCTAACTAGGCAGCCACCGACATCAGTTAATGTGCCAGCGATGGCACTCACCTAATCGACGTCAGTCACTTAGTGACCGATGTCGGTAGGTTAGTGACCAACGCCGGTCACTGGTCGGTCGATGCTGGTAGACCCACCGACGTCAACGACTGGTTTGGCCCTAGGGCCGAATGGTGTAAGCCCTAAAAATTAGGGCTTCCCCTCTAAACCCCCTTACACCCCCCAAAACCCTCTAAAAAGACTCCTAATCTCTCCTAGACTCCCCACCCACCTTCTTAGCTACCTCCCCCCTTGATTTCTACATAAAGCAACCAAAAATTCAAAAAACTAAATTCAAAACAAAATCAATCAAATAGGGTTTAGAGACCCTCCTACCTCGTCTTAGCATCACCAGCATGGTGGCACGATGGGTGCCGTTGGTGGTGGTCCTCCCGTGGGTCCTCTACTCCCCTCTGCCATCTCTTCCCTGCCAATGACTCTGCATGCTCCTATTGGCCCACATGCATCCCTGCAGCATCCAATCGACTCCTCTTCACAAATGTTCCTCTGCCACCTCGCACCGCTCCTCGATCAGCTTTAGGTCACTTTCACTCAATCAACTCTAGAACTCTTTTTTCTCTCAGTCAATAAGTAGCAAATGACTTTTAGTGGGCTGCCAATCTAGTTTTGTCAGATTTGGCAGGCTGTCGACGTTGACATCAGCGTGCCCTAATTTGCCAATGTTGGCCAATATCTGTAGATGTCAGCTGATTTTATCTACTGACATCAGTTTTTATCACTGACATTGGCGTCCTTCCAACATCTTTTTTTCTTCGTTGCCCCAAAATCATGCCCCCAATCAGTCAATCCTCCAGACCACGTCATTTTGGCCCCCTGGGGCACACTTGGATCACTTTTGCCTCCATCCATCGACCATTAGACATTAAAGATCATGACCATCTCCTTTAACCACGACTACTTCCAAAGCAATTCTGCCTTGGTTGTTTTTGCATATATGCTACCTCATGATTAGCTAGCAAAATTGTGCGCAAACTTTTGACCTTCACAAGTATAAGATCGCAAGCCAGTTGATCTGCACTACTTGTGACTTTTTCGTGTTTTCAGGAGCACTTCCTAAGGTTGGGATACCTGGAACACGATGACCATTGGAGCTTCAGCTTAAATTGAATAACCCAATCAGCAGATGACTAAATGCTAGGGACTGATTATTTCAATTTTGGCACTCTTTGACCCTCGACCTGTGATAATTTGACCTGACCATCCTCGTGAAGTGGTGTACACACAATCATAACTTTTGTAGTGTTCTCCCTCTATCTTCACCCTCTTCATTTACTCTCTATCAAATTAGAACCCGATTCCAGGTTCCCTTCTCTCGACTCTTGCTTTGAGGGGGGATACCTCATCCATAATTGGGGAAACCAACCCTCAAATTTTTTTGTCTTGCAGTTCACTTGAACAACTAACAAGACAAAATTAACCTTATCCCATACCTGGGGCAACCAACTCCTATTTTTTATCTTGCAGTTTGTTTAGAGCAACCAACAAGACAAAAAGGGGCAAATGTAGACACCTAAATAGTGTCTAACCCTTGGTCACCTTCCCCCTTGGTCCATTCCTAACCCATTCCTAAAACATGCAATTACTAATTTAAAATAATAAACTTATTTTGAATTAACCCCCCTCCTTGGACACATCACCCATGACACCTCACCTAGGACACCTCGCCTTGGACTAATTCCCATCCTATGACTCACACAAGACTTATTCTTACTTATCTCTAACCGCCTAACAAACTCTCGTGCGTATTTAGCCCAACCTTTGACATTCTCCAATAGATAGTGCACTTGGCGGATGAAAAATGGGCTTGGTGGCTCTTTTTGCCTGTTCTAAACCCACTGACATCGGTCAAATGTCAGCCGACACTGGCAAAATCACCAACGTCAGTTATACTTAACCAACTTTTTTGACTCTTTAACGAGCCCAATCACAATTGGATAATTTTTGAAGCAAATCACGAATCCTTCAATCTTCAGTCTTCAACCATCCGTCAATCTGCCAAATCTCTCAGTCAAGCCTCTCACTCTCTCCCTTAGGTAGAGCAACAGCTTTAGGGTTCTCCATCAACAACAGGTTCTCCACACAGGCTACATCAATAGCAGGTACGGGAATCATTAGTAGCACACCTTCAACAAGGCACAAGTAAGTATATTGTCTATGTTTTCTTTGTGTTTTCTAGTCATTCACTTCTAAGTATTATGAATTAGATTCAGCATTCCCTCTCCCTAAACCAGATTGTTAACCAAGCCAGACCTGAATCTTTAATTCTCCATCTCCCTATTGCCTCTGTCCTCTATCAAACCATACACTCTATCCATTCAACCAGACTCTCAGACTCAGACCCCAAACCATTCAACCAAGCCCAAAACTTTGTCTCAAGACCACTCAAATAAACCCAGACCCTGACCAGACCTTGTCCATGGACCACAGACCTAACCAGACCTCGTCCAAAGACCTTTGCCTCTACCGACGCCAGTCACTACCCCAACTGACGTCGGCAGATTAACTGACATTAGCACCTTGACCAACTGACGTCGGTGACTGTGACCAATTCGACAGCTTCTTTCAAGTAAGCCTTTGCTTCCCTTTTTCATTCCATCTTTTATCATTTCAATTCTTTATCATTCTATTGTTTATCAGACACTTCTTTTTATTGACTAGTGGGTTTATATCCCTTAAGGAAGTCTTCATACTTCTGGGATCAAGCTTTCGCTTGGAAACCCACCATCTATCCATTTAACGCCTTCTTTTGTCCAAGTTTCTTTTCTTTACAGGTGTCATTCCTCCACAGCGAAAGAGGAGTACTCATAGCATTTGGATTACAGTGCGTAGACTATATCCAGGTACATACAAGCCTTAACCATTCCTTCTTAAGTTTCTCATTTTCTCTCCTTTGAATTTGAAACAAAATTTGAATAGAAACACATGCATCCCCAAACAGAGATTTGTTCCATGAGTATGAACAGGGAGACTTTGGAGTGCTTTATTTAGGGGATGGTATGCCTTGTCAAATAGTTGGCAAAGGGAAAGTCCAGTTGAGATTACAGATGGACAACACATGGGTGTTGAAGGAGGTCATGCATGTCCCAGTTCTAAAGCAGAGTTTGGTTTCTGTAGGAAGGTTGGGTGATGAGGGATGCATAGTAACCCTCACAGCAGATTCTTGGAAGGTTACCAAGGGAGCACTTGTTTTAGAAAGAGGTAAGAAAGTAGGTACTCTTTATCTATCTACTTTTATTATTGATTCTACTTTTGGTTTATCTACTTCAGCTATAGATTCAAAGATGTGGCTTAATAGGCTTGGTCACATGAATAAGAAGGGAATGGACATTCTTGATTCAAAAGGTATGTGTTTAGATTCAAAAAACATAGATAGAGTTCATTGTAAGAAAAGGAAATTTGATGCTTTTGACAGGAACAAAGAAGCCTTGGTGTTTATGGAGGAGATGAAGGACAAAGATCAGTTACGGGCTAAATAATTATGAGCAAGGTAGTATGGATAGAGTTTTGATCCAAGATGAGCTTGCAAATGAAGATTTCATCACTTACAAGAACACACAGACACTGATGTCAGTCACTTGGGACCAACGTCGATCAGGCAGATACCGACATCGGTCATGTGCAGACTAGCAGGGTCAATAGAGTCAGGCAGTAGAAGTTTGATGTCCATCAAGTAGGGACTGACGTCATTAGGGGGGACACCGGCGTCAGCCAAGGAAATGACGTCGACATTCAGGGCCAGTGCAGGGAACCAACATCGATCGGGAGCAGACTGGGAGATGGCCGAGATCGGTCACTAAAATGGATGTTGGGTGGATAGAAAGCTGTCAAGGAGTCTCAAACACCCATATGGAGGTCAGAAAGGGTAAGTGAACCTCATATTCATTATTCACCTTCTTTATATTGCTTACTAATGGTCAATAACTAGGAAGATGTGAAGAAGCAATGTAGGTAGAGTCCAGAAATAGTGGGAGCTTGGCATGGATGAGGAGTGTGAGTCCTTGGAGAAGAACCAAATAGGTATTTATTGGTGGAGTTGTCAGCTGGAAGAAAGCACTGGATGAGGGATGGATTCCCATGTTAGAGAAGAGAGTGGATGGACACATGAGACAGAAGGCTATGGTATATGGTCTTGATTAGGCTATAGAACAATGGAGGTTTGACCATTGTATTTATCTTTACCAAGTTGGATAATATTAGCTACATTATCCTGTTACTGTATTGTGTTGCTTGTTGTAGGGTTTCATATATAGGGAGTTTTCTGAGCTAAGGGTAAAGTTGGTTCAGAAGTATGTCATGAAGAATTTGGGAGCAGCAAAATTCTTTTGGCATAAGTGATAGGTATAGCATCATAGGTCTTGTGGTGGTTGGTCTTCACGAGTGACTTTGAAGAGGGATACAGAGCTAAGGGAACAAAGTAGATGGTGTATAGGTACAGGTACAGTTGTAGTTGTTTATCTCCAAGTGGGAGATTGTTAGGGTGTGGAGCTAAGAGTTTTAACTATTATAGACATGAAGAAATAGGAGGTTGCTGAAGATCCAAAAGTACCGGCATTGGTAGCATGACCGACGTCGGTCATTACCAGTGTAGAAGGCAACTGGTGTCGGCAGGGAGTCGGCCAACGTCGGCAGCACTAGGCAAGTAGGGACCGACGTTGGTTGCCTGTGTGTTCTAGAACTATTGTTGACAAATAGTCAGTTAAGTGAAGCGAGTGTTTGCATGTTTAAGGAATAATTATAGTCACGAGCTGCGTGTCTAATTATTGTAATTAGAGTTCTATTTTTGTATGCATGGGATTCTATTTAAAGACCCATGAGGCATGTATTGTAAATCAAAAAAGCAAGTAAAAGTATTGAAGCAAGGTGCAAGGTTAAGGAGATCTACAGGTGTAAGGTCAAGGAGATCAGTTGAAGCATTCAAGGAGGGGATAGCAACTCAGGTTGTTGAGTTTGTTGTGTTGAGCAAGAGAGAGAGGGAAGAAGGTCTTGAGGTGTGGAAAGCCTTTGAGGTGGAGGAAGAAGTGGCATCTTCCTTATTGTATTTTCTTCTAGTAGTATTTAATACAAGAGTGTGTAATGTCTCTCAAATTATTTGATGTCTCAAGTTTCTAGTAACTTGATCATTCTGGTATAATTTTGTGTTTAATTGCTTATAAGAAAGTAATCAATTGTGCTTCCATTGGATAAGGGGTTCCTAAAAAAATCAAACATGGATTTTGCACATGGTATTTTGTTAATGAGATAATAGACATGTGAGGACCCAATTACAAACCTACAATATAAGTTTTAGAGTCTAATAAAAAAAATTTGAGATAGCATGGAGTAGGCTAATCTTAGATTAGTTTGATCATCTCTATATATACCTAAATTCATGTGTGGTCAATAATGTATTCTAGGTACTAGATTTATGTAGTTTAAAATGTTAGAGAGTTATTAATGATGTCATGGTGATGTCATAGAGGTGTCCATGGAAGTGGATGAAGTGCCTTGATATCCTAAGTGATAATGACAAAGTGTGTAATGTGCTTGTCCTAATATGCTTGAAGGAGGATTAGTTGACATTCAGTTTTGACATAGATATAGATGTTCAGGGATGAGTATGGAGTATTGAGCATGTGAAAGGGGTCCTATAAGATATTTTAAATGATGTGTGTGCTTGTGTGCATAAATGGATTTCCTTTGGTTGATCATTGTTTTCATCTAGACCTTTTAGGTCTAATGGCAAAAAATTTGAGTAGGCAATTTGTTGACATCACCATTTCCATGTGTGGATGAGTTAGGGGGAGTTGGTCATATAATTATGATCACATTTTACTTAGTTGTTATACACTAAATATTAGGCCATCTAATGAAGTGTGATAAAATATATGCAAGTGCAAATTTGGGATCCTAGGTAGTTTGATAGTGTTTTTGCATAGCCAAATTTGCATGAGGTAAGAAAGAGTTGAGTAAGAATTTTGGTTATGTAATATGTTACACGTGTGCATGACTTAGGAGAAGTTGATCATATGGGTGTGTTTAGTTTTATTCCTAGTTGATATGCACTAAATTTTAGGTCATGTGATGAAGCACATCAAAATATATGCATGTACAAAGTTGGCTTTCAAGACAACTCTTGACATAGTTGACTCTATGGAAAAAAATATGAATGAGTAGATTAATGGTATTTTATAATGCATGTGTGAAGGTTTTAAGATCAAATTAATATATGGTTAGATTCTCTTATTTGAGGAGATCATATTATCCAATTTTTAGATCATGCATCCAAGCATAAACAAATTTATTGAGGATCAAAGTTAGCCTTCTAGGTAGATGTAAATTGTACCCATTGTCTATTTTGTATGACGTTAAAGATCATGACCAAATGAAGATCCAACAGTGTGTGGGCAATCATACAAGATTGATATAACGGTGTGTATGCAATGAGATGATAAGAATTGTATGATGTTTAATAGTAAAAGTGTTCAAAAGGCATACAAGGTTGCCAAGTGTCATGATCATGGGGCTTTTGAGAAAGATCAAATGGTGATCACTATAATATAAAGACCTAGTTGATCTACAAAGATTGATGGTGAGCATTGAGTTAATATTTCAAGACTACATGAGATGAGGTCAATTGTTCAAGGTTTAACATTTGGCAGTGGCACACTATGACTTAAAGGTCAAGCTTCATATAATAAGATCAACGGTGTGTGGTTTATCTAAAGCAATGAGGACATGAGATATGAGCATAGTGTTTGATGTTTAACTATGACCATTTTAATTCAAATTTTTGAATTTAAAAAAGGAAAGACCAGTTCTTAGTGTTTGAGCCATAACTTTTGATCTATGTAAAATCTGACCATGTAGTAAAAAGATAATTTTTAGAGGACTCTAAGGTGCATCTATAAATATGAATTTCAATGTCTAAGAGTGCATAAAATAAAAGTTATGAAGTTTATAATTTGACTATGTGCTCAAATATTTTCTACAAATGACCCAAGAAGTATATTTGAGATCATTCTAATGATATTTTGATGTCTCATGATGACCTAAATATTTAGGAATGATTTAGACTCCATGAGGATAATATTGAATTATGAAGGTTTTACCAGTCATATGTAGTATGAATAAAGGTTTATAATTTGACTATGTATTCGTTCATGATGACTACAAGCACAAAGTTTTGTTTGAGTAAATTGTGCATTAATAAAAGAGTGTTTTCAAAACTATTATCATTTGAGGATGTGAAAGGAGTCATGTATAATGGTTCCATAAATTTTTAAGTGGTTCTATGTTCTTAGTTAGCTTAGAAATGTGTCAAAGAGCTAAATGGGTCATCATAGGACCTAAAAGGTGACTTAGGCCTATTTGAAATTATGTTGTGCTTAAGTGTGACCCATATTAGATGACTTAAGGGTGAAGGCATATATCATGGCCAAAAAAGAAAGATTATGGACTTGATAATCATGATATCTATATAAATATTGAAAAAACATATGATATTTTGTATAATTTTGAGAAGACTTGTGCAAGGTGTGCATGTGAGAGTTGTGGAGTGAAAGAGAAGTAGATGTGCCTAGTGTGGACACTAGAAAACTACACACTTAAAATTTTTTATGACTAAATGCCTCAAGAGCCCTTAGACCTTATTAACCCTTAAACAACCCCTCTTAACCTATCCAAATCACTATTATCCTATTTACATAGTATTATTCAAAAATACTAATTGAAAATACTATTCACTATGGAACCCAATATAACTATTCATGATGACATGGTAAGTGACATGGCATGTGACATGGAAGGTGATTTTTGAGGTGATATGGAAAGTGACATGGCTTAGAAGTGAGATGGCTTGATGTATGACATCATACCCCACTTTAGACCCTTTCTCAAAGTGTTTAATGACCTCATTTAAGCATCACAAGGGTCTCCCCTTGAAATATGGTGAATTTACCCATAAGAGGCCATAATTTAACATGTATTTTATATTCACACATGAAAGTGTATTTCAAAATTAGATGCCCACCTCTTTAGTTCTTTGGAAAACATAAAGGGCACTATATCCACCCATTTTTGACTTTTCAACCCAAATGGGAGACCCATGAGCAAGGTGGGAATCCCACCACCCTCATATTTTGACTCATTCATGCATCAAAATGGAAAATAGTGTCACATTTTTTGTATCATCTCTTTAAGTACTTGAATGAAGACAATAAATGGTGGTGAAAAGTCTTTTATCCTCATTTAGGCCCATATGCATGGTTCCCATTCAAAATTAGACTCATGTGCAAGGTGGGAGACACAAAAACCCAAATGGGAGACCCATGATCAAGGTGGGAATCCCACCACCCTCATATTTTGACTCATTTATGTACCCACATATAAAATGGTTCCACATTTTGTGGGTCATATCTTTAAGTGCTTAGATGAAGACAAGAAAAGGTGGTGAAAAGTATTTTAGCCTCATTTAGGCCCATGTGCATGATTACCATTAAAAATTGGACTCATGTGCAAGGTGAGAGACATAAAAACCCAAATGGGAGACCAATGATCAATTTTTTAATCCCACCACCCTCATATTTTGACTCATTCATGTACTCCATGGGAAATGGTGCCATAATTCTACTATTCCCTCTTTTGGCATGGTTCTTGACAAAAAATGCTATAAATACCCCCTCTCCTTCACTAAAGGTGAAGTTAGAAGTAATTATTTGGTTATTAACATATTTTTTTAGGTATTTGAATGATTTCATCCACATATTTTATTAAAATAACTCAAAGGAAAGAAGCTTTGCTAAAATTTCCATAGGATTCCTTCATCACATCAGCAACAACATCAACCACATCAACAAGCCTCAAGGTAACCTTATTTGGTCTTTTTTTATTTCAGTTACTTACTTAAATTCTTGCTTTTATTACCTTTAACTCTACCCCTTAATCCACTTTACATCTTAATCCATTGACCTCCTTTACCACCTTTACCATTAGAATTACATTTACCTCATTTGCCCTCTTTGCACCTTTTCCACCTTCACCCTCTTTGCCCCCTCATCTTTTTGAAACCCTAGTTACTTGATGTTTTATATTTTTCAACCATCCATCACTCTAATTTTATTGTGTCAATCAACCCCACCCAAACCATTATTTTGACCCTTATCAAATTACCAAACCCAAAACCACAACCTTGCCTTAACTTATTTTCTGCATTAGTATAATTAAACTAGTTGCTTCATTTTAGCTAACTTAGAAAAACATCTAATGTTATCAATTAATTGATTGTAATTTTATGTATTTTATTTTATTTTTATATTAATTTAAGTCAAATATATTTATTTTATCATTTCCACTTAAGTGTTTTAAACAAGGTGGATTGACAGCTTCCTAGAAAGCTTTCACTTCTAGGATCTAGCTCATGCTAGGCAATCCACCCATCTACTTGTCTCAAAAACAAGTTTTTATTTTCAGGTCATCCTTCAAAGCCAAATATTATCTCTCCAAAATCACTTATATTAAATTCACACACATTCAACAGGGATTCATCCACATCCTTCTTAACTAGTTTCTTCTTTTCACACTTAAGAAAAAGAGAAAAGTAGATAGAAACATTTTGGCACACTCGGTGGGACTCTTGAGTTTTAATGGGTTATTATATGTTTTACAACATTTATAATTACATTAGTGAAATTAATATAGTTTAATTATTATAAAATTAAGCTTCTTTCTTTACATAAAAAAAGGAAAAAAAGTTTTAGTTGTATTTTTTAGAAAATTAAATTTTATTGCATTTCTAAAAAGAAATAAAAGAGCATTCATCCTAGGATTAGGATTGAATTTTTATGTCACATTTAGGTGAATTTTAGTTTTCTTATCTCTATTCAAATAAATCCAAAAAAAATTGGTTAAAATTGAGTGCATCCATTGACTGATTACTTGATTTTAGCTTACCTAGTTTAATGAAAAGCATTATGAATTAATAGTAGTTCACAAATGTTGCACAAACCAAACCACTTGCACAAAAAAACATCAAAACACACTAAGACAAGGCCAGACTAGGATTTCATCACCTAGTATATCACATTACCCTTTTCTAGTTATCTTACTTGGATTTAATCACTGAGGGGATAAACAATTCAATTGTCTGGATGAGTATAAACTCTAGAAATTGGTACATATTGGCTAAGCACCCACACTGGCTACAAGATTATGATGTGAGAGGAGAAAGCCTTAAGTACTAGGATGCATACTTAGACCAATACATAATTCTATTGAGTTCCTAAACATAACCTAATACCAAGCATAAACTACCTTGTTTAGGACCTATTCAAGCCAATTTCCTCTTCACACTTTTCTAAGGAATAAGCCAAAAGAGAGATTAAAAAGAATAATAGAATTTAATTCACTCTTAGTGAATACATTGTTTACCTTGGCATTTTTATTTATATTTTTATGAGGTGTGATAACGTATCATCCTTTTCTTATCTTCTCATATGGTTCTCACTCACCAACAATAAAAAGACCTTAAAGAACAAAACCCACCACCAAATCAACCATCACCAAATTCCACATCTTCATCTATGGAACACATTTTTAAACTTGTAGACTCCCCTCACTCTTTGGAAATTCCTACTTAGGTATTCCAAAGAGATGGATATTTTACCACTTTCCTAAACAATAATCATGCAACCTTACAACATTACCTTAGAACCACATCTTACTAAATCCTAGTTTTAACCCCACTCATAGATCCACCTTATGGCATGCCTCTACACCTCATGGGAAATACCTCCACTACCATAGGAACTACTCAACCTTTAGTTTCCTAAACATTATCATCAACCAACAACTCTCTCAAAACTAACCAACCAACCCCAACTACCACTACCTTATACCTCTTACTAATCACTCCCCCATAATAGGAGTGCCTACCTATAACGCTACCCATCTTCCTCTAGTTACCTCCAATACATCAAAAAATACTCCACTTCTAAGCTGTGTAATGTCCATACCCTCCATGTTACCACCAATCAACACAAGAGTCACCACCCTTCCATTGGACACTAACTCAACCACCACTCTAACCCAACACACAACCTTTAGCTATCTGTATAGCCCAAAAGGGCATATACATAATATCCAACCACCTGCCTCTACCCAACCATTAACATCCACATATCAATATATATCTTCCACCCAACCTCCAAAGATGACATACTAATACATGGAGTCATCTCAATAATCTACTGGCTATTCATACATTTCATAACCTCAAAAAGAATACCATATAACTACGCATCCCAACAACCTCAATAAAACTTCATGAAGTTGATCATGGATAAGATGACTAACCTTGTGTCATCAATATTTGGAACCCATAATCTCTTATCCTCTGATCAAATTTACAATGAGCCTATTCACCTTTCGGTCCCCATCAAATCTTATCTGCCCTAGTGAGAACTTTTGAAATTTACCAAGTTTAACAGTAAAGAAGACCCTTAACAATGCTTAAGAGTATTTAGGCATTCATGATACTTGATTATCCATGATGACGCTCTTCTCCTCCATACCTTTCCTATGTCATTGTCTAGATCAGCATTGGATTGGTATAGTGCCATACCCAAATATTCCATCCTCTCTTTCACCCAATTATCCCAAAAACATTTGGTTCACTTTTCAATCAATATATCCAAAAAAGTTTCTATTACTAACCTCTACTCTATTTTGCAATTCAAATATGAATTTATTACCAATTTTGTCTCATTGGAGGAGTCTAATCAACCAACTTTCTTTTTTATGACCTCAACTTGAGCTTATAGATCTCTTCACCTGAGCATGTGCAAAACATATTTCATCCACATTTCTTGTCTAAAGCTTTCAGACCTTTGATGAAGATTTTACCATGGCTCATAAAATAGATAATAGAGCCATTTATGAAGGAAGGTTAAATTTAAATAGAAAGAACTCAACTTATAAACCCAATGAGCCATTTTCTTCCAAACCAAATAACCAAACCAATCCCAACATTAAAAACAAAGAAACCACCAATGCCATTGTCCTCAAATCCACACCACAACCATCTACCAAGCAATAGAACCCAAGAAACCAAACCTCTAACTCTTCTAATTATTCAAACCAAAACCAAAGGAATGAAACTTGGAATAATCATAAAAAAACAACTCTACTTGGGTATCCCTATCCTTATCATTTGGAGAATTTAGTAAAAGCCAATATCATCCAACTTTCACTAATTAAATCACCTCCAACAATTTGATGTTTCTCACCCCATACTAGTTGGTATAATGAGAATGACAATTATGCCTTTCACCAAGTCATAGGACATGACATCAATAGGTGCAACACTTTCAAATACCTTATCCAATCTCTCATTGATAAGGGGGAGCTTACATTGGATAATCCCAATGCACCACCAAACTAGGCCCTTGACATATTCCACAAGCCTCTTACTAATCATGTTCCTTCTTCCCCTTATTGTGACAATAAACTAGAACCATCTCATGAGGCACATACTATTAATATGGTTAATAATGAATCCATTTTTGAAAAAAACATCACCTCAACTACCTATTTCCCCATTCCCCTAATAGAAGGGGATAAACTGACTTCTATTCCTTTAGACACCCAAACAAAGGGAACCACTATACCCACACCTCCATTGGAAGATACCACACCTACCTCCCATATCATAAAACCATCCTCTCCTTCTTTGGAAGATAGATCACAAGAGAAGATAACTTCATCCACCCAACCTCTAATTTTAGAACCTTCTATCAAAAACTAAGAAAAAGGTAAAGAAATCATTCTCTCCTCCACCCAAGGACTTAAACATTAAAAATAAGACCCAAGTAACCCACCCCCTTCAAAATTGGAGACCAAAAAAACCAAAGAGGTAAAACCACCAAAAGGCCCAAAACCCTGAATTTTATCTCCCTCAAACTTGCCTTCCATTTGGGGTCCTCATCCCTTTACCTTGAGCATGAAGATCATTATTTTTACCAAAACCCCACCACCTTTGTTGGTCACACCTTCATACTTGATTTCTAAGACACCTCTCCTCACTACATTGATGATTCCTAAGTTATGTATTTTGCCATTCTCTACCTCTAACTCATCAGCCATCTTGCCTTAAAAAAACCATAAAAGTGTACCACCTTACCTAAGACACCTCTCACCAAACCCACATCCAAACAAACTTCTACCTCAACACCCAAAGAAAAATTCCTAAATCTTTACCACTTTTAGCTGAGTCATATTCAACCATTCCACAAAGGTTGTTATGAATCTCTTCCTTGGCCTTACCACCCATAAAATGATTTTAACCTTCACATCCTAAACCATCATGTTCAATGATTATTTTATTTTCCTATATCACAAGACACCTAACCATGACATAGAGAACTATAAAGCTCTCTAAACTCTTATCCATTAGCTTTATGATAAGGATGATTTGTTAATAGATGAACCTCATATGCCACCCCTATTAACCCAAATAACAACCATACCTACCCAACATGTACCCACTCCTCCACCTTCACCTAAGAATAAAGGTGAGTCAGACAACTCCACTACCTCAACCTCTCTTATTATCTATACAATCAATGTGATCACAAGATCATAATAGAAAGATAAGGAGAAGGCTAAGGCATCCATTCCTAGACTTATCCCTCCCTAAACTCCCAAACCAACAATACCTAACCATATCCTTCATCAAACAAATCCAAGGTGTCTAAATTAAGTGCCTCCCCATCTAACCATCCATACCCTAACCCATATGCAATATCCATCCAGAAATCTATCCTAAAAAACCTTCACCAAACTCTAGAAAAAATAATATTGTGTGAGTTAGTCTCTACCTCTCCCCATCACTACCAAGAACTCATAGAAGCCTTGTAATCTATTTAGGTCAAACCAAATGACCCTCAACCTATAGCCACTTTTGTTGGTGCCCTTTGAACTTCCAACCTTGTCACCTTCAAAAAATTTAGAAAATACCTTCTATTTATTCAAAGGATCCTAATCCCCCCCTCTTCATTATAGCATACATTAATCAAACTTGCATCAAAAGGGTGATGATTGATAGAGGAGCCAACATCAATATTATCTCCTACCATGCCCTTGACTTGCTACACTTACCCATGAACATCATGTCTAAAATCATAGTGGTCCTTCATTATTTCAATGATACCATGGCTACTACCTTGGGTTCAGTTGTCTTCTATATCTATGTAGGACCCCATACCACTATCAAACTTTTTTATGTTATAAAAAGATAATTCCAATATAATGTTTTACTCAGGCACCCTTGGATTCATGCCATGAGTTGTATCCCTTCGACCTTACATCAATGTGTCAAATTTGATCACAAAGGGCAAGTTATGACTATCCAGGTTGACCCTAGTCCTTTCACATTTTGCATATGACATATTAGCCTAATGACATCCTTCTTCCTCCTTCATCCACCTCATAACCATCTACTAATGATGCAACCCCACCAACCAAAACCCATGACACTTCCACACCAAATATTGATGAAGCTTCCACTAGCTCATATGTCCCTTCTTCCTATATTATTGTAGAAAAACCCATGGTAACCACATTTAATTGTCTTTCCCTTAGGGAATATAGACTCTTATCATTGTATGCCTTCTCTACTCCCTAAGAATATGAGAATCTCAGACATGACCCTTCCTATGACCCTAACATTGGAACCATCATCCCCTTTGGGCTCCCTAACCATTAAACAAATTTCATTTATGGGGGACTTGATCAACCACTTCTAGCCCCTACCACTACTTCATCCATCCAACCATTTACCTTTAACTTTTCTTATCTTAGCAAACTAGAGTTTGCTAAGTTGTATCTTCATAGATGTGCTTGGAAAAGATTTATCCTTGGTCACTATGAACAAGGGCCTCATGAGTTACCCCATCTCAAAACATTACAACCTCATGATTCATTTGGCCTTGGATATGAACCACATGAAGAATCCACCAATTAACCCAGATCCATTGCCACTATGGAGGAAGATATCCCATCCTCACCAACCCAACCACTTTCCCTACTTGAAGATTCTGACATCATCCCCCCTAACTTTTTTTCTGGTCAACACCATTATTTTAGGCCCTCTCATCTACCAAAAGGGTGTCCAAAACAAATTCCTTCCACTCATACACCCTGAAATGGTAGAGAATGATTCTCCTACCATCAACACCATCCAACATAAAGAAGATAATTCCATTATTATCTATCTTAGTTTGGAGGATTCTTCTATCCAAAAATATCTTCCTCTTGAGGCCTTGACCATGTCAAATGAATCCACCATGTATATCAATTTGGGCATTTTAGACAACCCCCATAATGTCAAATTAGGCCAATCATTGAATGCTAAAGAACTTTGGGACTTATCCTCTTTCCTCCAATATTGTAGCATAGCATTCACTTGGTCTTATAGGGATATTCTTGAGATTGACCCCACTATTACCACCCATAACATAGTCACTCATCATGATGCCAAGCCTATTAAATAGAAATTTCAATGCATACATCCTCATATAGCCCTTCCCATCAAAGAAAAGCTTTATCATCTCTTATCTGTAAACTTTATTCAACCCATTTACTACCCCCAATGGGTCTCAAATATCATACCTATCATCAAAGTCATTGGGGGTCTACACATTTGTATGGACTTTCATGACCTTAACCTCACCTACCCCAAGGATGACTTTCTTTTACCTAGCATTGACTAGCTTGTTTATCGTATGATTGGCCATGAGATGTTATCTTTCATGGATGGGTTTTCAACTTACAATTAGATCTTGATTTCTCTTGAAGATTAGCACAAAACTACCTTTACCACCCTTTAGGGAAATTTTTGTTATAAAGTCATGCCTTTTGAGTTAAATAATGCTGAGGCAACCTACCAATGTGCCATGACTTATATCTTTCATGATATAATCCAAAAGTTTGTAGAAGACTATGTGTATGACCTTCTCAAGAAATCTAAACTTTGGAAAGATCACTTGACTATTCTTACAAACATATTTGACTGCCTCATCCATTATCATGTTTTCCTTAATCACAAAAAATGAATTTTTGGGGTCCTTTTAAGAAAGCTTATTGTCTTTATTGACTCTCTTCATGGAATCAAAGTATAACTTTCTAAATTTAGAGCAATTTTGGACATGCCTTTTCCAACCAAAGCTCTGTAGCCTATAGGGAAAACTTCAAGCCATTCACCATTTCATTTCCTAAATTTTAGACTGGTGCCAACCTTTCCATCACCTTCTAAAGAAGGATGTATCTTTCAAATGGAATAATGATTATTAAAAGGCCTTTAATTCACTCAAATAGTACCTTTTGTCACCACTTGTCCTCACCCCTCCTAAATAGGACCACATGTTTTACCTATATATCTCTACCACTGACCATTTCCTAGGGGCAATGTTGGCTCACTAAGATGAACAACACAAAGATCAAGCCATAAACTACATTAGCCATATGCTTGTATAATATGAAACTCAATATACACATACTAAGAAACTATGATTAGCATTGACCTTCATGGCCACCAAACTCCACCACTACCTTCTTAACCGTAAAACCTATGTCATAACTAATACCAATCCACTCAAGTAAATCCACTCTAAACCATACCAAAATTACAGTATGGCTAATTGGCTCATTTTCCTAGCTAAATTTGACCTTGATTTCTTTTAGAAGAATTTTATTAAAGTACAGGTCATTACCAATGAATTAGATCAAGCTCCTTTACCAAATAACCAACCACCTCCTCTTGCCTTTCCAGATGAATCTATCATGACTCTTTTTCAAGAAGATGGCATAACCTACTAAATGACCATGTTCTTTGATGGCGCAAAGTGCCAACAATAAGGGGGTGATGGAGTTATTCTCATTCATTTTGATGGTAAGCCCCTTCCTCTCTCCTGCAAGCTTGACATTGAATTCACCAATAATATGGCTGAGTACAAAGCCCTATTGATAGATCTCTAGACTACTCTAACCTTAGGAATTAATAAAATCCATATCTTTGGTGATTCCCAGCTTGTGGTCAACCAAGTCAATGGATCTTATCAATTTAAGAATGATGTCTTGCAAAAATATAAAATTTTAGTTGACAAACTCTTAACATCATTCAAACATTACCTAGTCCAATCCATTCCCTAATCTACCAATAAATTCATGGATAAAATAGCCTGACTTGCTTCCCAGATCCCTTAGCCTTCCAATTCTAAAATATTTGTCACCATTCATCATTTCACCATACCCTCTTATATCCAATCTGACCTCTCTACCATTTTTGATGTGGAGGAATCCCCATCCAACATTTGGTATGACTAAACTTTCAATTACCTCAACTTAGGCATCATTCCTTCCAACCTCTCTAGAAATACCTATAAAAACTTTGTTCAAAGTACACTTTGTTACACCATACTATGGGTAATCCTTAACAAATATAGTTTTGATGGTCTCCTTCTTCATTTTGTATGTATCCATGAAGCTTCCCACACCATCAGGTAAACACATGATGGGCTATATGAGGGACACTTTAGTGGTCTAGATGTCACTAAATGTATCCTTAATCTCATTTACTATTGGCCCACCCTCAACCAAGATTCTTTTGATTATGCAAAGAAGTGTATTAAATGTCAACAACATGCTAATTTGCATCATGCACTAGCTAATGGCCTCTAAGTATCTCAAGAATTTTGGCATTTATCACAATGGGGGATCAATATCATTAGGGAAATAAACCCCCATTCTTTGTATTGGCATAACTCCATCATCATAGCCACAAAATACTTCACCAAGTGGGTGAGAGTTATTCCTCTTATCTTGACCAAAGCAGAGAAGATTTTTGACTTTATCAACCATCATATTATCTATTACTTTGGTGTTCCTCATAAGATCATCATCGATAATGGCAAATCCTTCAAAAATAAGCAAGTCTAATGTTTATGTGATGAATTTGGCATCGATTGAATATTTTGTTCACCTTATCGATCACAAGCAAATGGACAGGCAAAAGCCTCTAATAAAATCCTTAACGAAATACTAACCAAAGTTATTAGTGATTTAGGTTGATATTGGCATTTTCACATCCCATTCACCTTATGGGCCTCTTGTACTAGCATTCAAACCTATATGGGTGCTACTCCTTTCTTTGTAGTCTTCAAAGTAGAGGTAGTCTGCATCTTGAAGTCTAAAGTCCCTCTCTTCAGATATCTTTACAAGATGTTATTTCTAAAGAAGATTATCATCAACACTATTTAGCTTATCTTAAGATACTTGATGAATGTCATTTATTATCCTTTACCCAACTCCATACCTATCAAAATCATATCAAATGTGCTTATAATAAGAATCTCAAACAATGAGACTTCAATATTAGAGACATTGTCCTAAAATAAAATCAACACATGACCAACATGAAGAAGAGTAAACGAGGTAAGTTTACCTTCAATTGGCTTGGACCCTACATCATTACCCATAAGTATGGAGTAGGATCTTATCATTTGTTCTCTCTCAAAGGCAAACCATAACCTAAGCCTCTCAATGCTTCACATCTACATTTGTTTTTCTATTAAATAAGGATCAAGCTCACTCTTTTTATCTAACTTAAGCTCATCCCTTGATTATGATATTTTAACCTTCACCCATATTTCTCCTCTCCTTATAATGATAATTGATTACAACATAAAACCATGTAATTAACCATCATAGTCATAGCTTAATCCTAAATGTGGCTACCATGGCTCTACCCATAATATGGTTCTCATGGATAGTTTTCATCTCTATTAAGATGGAATCTCATGGTCATTATCTCTCAAAAACCACACTTTTTCATATCATTAACCTTCTCGTGTTAAAATTTGTCCTTCATAAAGGTAAGCCTTTGTAACTAATTAGACTTGTCCATGTCTAAAAACATTGCATCCAAAAATAATTTGGATACCAAAATACTACTTGGGTTAATATCTTAAGCATTATAGACTATTCCCTCGAAGGATAACTACCCAAAAAAGAAAATGAAAAATGAAAAATATACGGTAGACTGCTCCCTTGAAGGACAACTATCAAGAGCATTAAAAAAATTTAATAATCTTAGACCACTCCCTTAAACAATGGCTAAGTTAACTTTGTCAAAAGTAAATAAAATTCTTGGAAGCTTCCTACATCGATCAGCTTCCCATATACAACAATAAAGTAAAATACCCACTATCATAACAAAATCTAAAGCTACAATCAACTCTCAAGTAGTATAATAAGTTAGAAGCTACAATTGACTTTCACATGTAGACTTACCGCATTGATCCGTCTACATCTAGCATACAATATGGACTTGTCTATTACTATTTTTAGGCCACCTATAGAAGGGGAAAACTAATTCACATGAGGTTATCATACATATCACCCATTACCCTTCACACCACCTATCACCCATTTTCCCTTTATACTATCTATAAATAAGGGGATTTAGAGCTTACTTGACACCCTATTATAAAAAAAACCTTTTTTATCAACTCGTGACCACTCATGCATAGTGTTTTAAGGGCTTATATTCATTAATCCAATCCCACTGTAGGTTTGTTTTTAATCCTTATCAAAAACA
The DNA here is from genome assembly GCA_037957365.1 of Torreya grandis. NCBI lineage: Eukaryota > Viridiplantae > Streptophyta > Pinopsida > Cupressales > Taxaceae > Torreya > Torreya grandis. The sequence continues at coordinate 293,873 of JARHVA010006291.1, forward strand.
AAACATCATGCCCTATTCTTATGTTAATGTGCTTGGTTGATGTTTTTATCATGATTTTTACCATATAGTATTGCAACAACAATAATTGTTATTTTTACATTAAGCAAGATTACAACAACCATAACCATACCAATCATAACTATAACCATAACATTTATAAGTTTCCACACAACCTTAAACATGGTAACATTTTACTAGTGACATCAAACACATTTTTTACATTTTTATATCAAACTATGCAATATTTTATTTAGGGTGTGAGGAGTCATACAAAGCATAAAAAATTATCAGACTATCCACACTTCACCTAAGGCCTTTACATACATTATTTTCCTACCTAAAAATTAGGTTGATTATCTGGTGACTTTGGATTTGTGTTTAGCCATCCTTCTACTTGATTTCTCCCTAATCTAACATCTGTAACATTCCCTATCTTATCAATTACTAAATGGTGTACACTATTTTCCTCTTCCACATTCATCCCCACAGAGTGAGTTTCATATTCTACTCTAGGTCTTTCACCCTACGTTCCAATCATATCCATTGCTTCCCTCTACTCTAGTTGTTATACTTGCATAAGTATCATTGATTGTTACCTTAGCACACATCCCCTTGGATAGTGAGGGTTCCATCCATAGATAGGTCAATGGTCATGTTCTCCAGCCCTGTATCTTGCATAGTGAATTTTTTTCCTTCTTTATTACTTTAGAAGTAAGAGTTCAGGCTCAAGCTCAAGTTGTGGTAGCCTTTCATCTTGTTGTTGATTCAATAGTACATCTATTATCACCATTACATGTTGAAGTATTCATTAGATTTCCACATTCACCATATTAATTATTTTAGGTCATAGGGGTTGTTGATATCTCCACCATTATTCCCATTATTCACCATGTTCAACTTTTTGTAGTTATCTGAACTCTTTATAACTTGAAAAAATAAATAAGTCAATGATAGACACAAATCTTTATCATGATTCTTTAAATAGAATACCTGACCATTCTTCCTCATCGATGTGATTCTCCATTCCACCAATAGGGAATGTCATTGATTCCCTTAAATAGTCTTCCCACTTGAAATGGTCATTTCTACTTACCTTTTTGTATGGACATATCACCCTCAATCTGATTGATCATCTTGATAAAGCCATTATGTACCATCATGAGATCTTTTTGTTGCCCTTATCATTTGGTCCACATCTTATGTCTTTCTTTGCTTTATCTTCATGTGGTCCTTGTGGGTCTAGTGGTCATTTGCATCATTGTCACCTTTAGCCTAGTTGACATAAATTGGCTTCTAACCATGGGTCACTGTAATGATCATGCCTTTGAAACTACCAATATTGCTAGTGGTGGTAACTCCCAAATGTTTGTTATTGTAGAAGCTCCCACATCTGATCCAATTATATAACCAATATTTTAGACCTCTTTTTAGTAGAACCCCAAGTCATCAATTCTAAAGAACTGGGATAGAGGATGCAGACATGACTACCTTTCATCTAGCCTATCCATGTAGTTCTTGAGTTAGGCACAATCCATCCTCTATCACTCACCATGATACCAATTTTCTAACTTTTAGAATCGACTTAGACATTAAAGAAATTATTTGTAGGTCATCACTTTTTTATTACCCTTAAAACTTATCTCATAACAATGATGACCTTTCTCCAACATGATTATGCAGATCTTGATAGACACCCACCTCTTAAAACTCAACTCATAATGATAGATGCCAACATTGTACTTATACCTTCACATAATTTTAGAAGGTGCAACCTCCTTATAAAGGCACCTCTTCTTTGGATTAGCTCTATTCAAGGTCATTCGGGGTGCTTATCATTATGTTCCCTTCTAATTTATCCTACCTTGCCCATATGTGTCTCTCATCTTACTAACCAATCTATAGCATACACCTTCACTAAAACCTAAAACCTCTATTTTAAAAAAAAATCTCCATTAGCCCAAACAAACCCATGTGGTCTATCAAATTGGGGCAGCTAATTTGACTGTCATTTTTCAACCCTAGTTGAACTACATTGGCTTGATGTCCATCGACTATGTAAGTGATGCTTGAATACTAAGGGTATTTTGGCTATTAATAACTAATTACTCTCCCATTTTCCTTCTCATTAACTTTTGTTGCTAGCAATTCCCTTTTGTTTATGGTGTCTTTTATCAAAGAATCTTTGGATTCTTCCCAGCATCCTTGTATTCTAGCATCATCTAATAATTCCTCTTTGTTTTTCCCCCATTACTAGGATAACTACATTGGCTTGAGGTCTTTTTAGACTATGTAGGTAGCATTCATTTGATGAGGTCAACTCAACCACATATTTTACTTTATTTTCCCTTCTCACCTAATATCTTTTCCTCCACCCCTCTACCTATCTCCTCACCACCTCCTTCCCTTTAGCTTATCAATCTCTTTTAACACAAGGATTGATAGCCTTCCTCATTGGCCCCTCTTATCTCCCATAAAGCCACCACTTACTCTACTTTATTGGCCTCCCTAACACCTTTCCTTGTACATGCTTCATATCTCACTTCCCCACCCACTTTTTGCATTTTTTACCTCTCTCTCCACTTTTTACCAACCTTTCCCTCTATCTCCTTTGTCTTATTTTTCCATCCTCATCATTTCCCCTTGTCCTTAGCAATTTTTCACACCCTCTTCATCACTCTCATTTCCTCACCCATTCCATATCATACTATGCATCTTGTAAGCTTTATGTTTCTTCTGTTGCTACACTTTTTCTTTATGTGTAACTCCATTCTCTATCATTTCACCACTCTTCCCACCTTTCCCATTTTCCATTCTTCCTATTTGATTCATTTTAATCCCTTTTTTCTTTTTTTTCCTACATAACTAGTTTCTACCTAGGTATTTATCCTTTGATAAACATTCCATAATTTCCCCTTTTCTTCTTATCAGTTCTTTCTTTTTGCCTTTCATATTTCCCTTTTCTTCTTTCCATATTGGTACTCACTTGTATTTTGCATCTATGTGAGTATCCATGATTTATATCCCTACTTCAATTATTCCTTTTTCTTCTTATCATCCCTGATCTTCATCCTTTATCTTCATCTCATCTCATTTTTCTCTTCTTGATGACACTCCTTGTTCTTTTGAACCTTCTTTTTTTTCCTCCTATATGTCTATGCTTAGCTCTTTCCATCCTTCTCCACCTACATATTTATATGCCACCTCATTGTTTTCTTCACCTATCTCTTCATCCATTTCTTGGTCTACCTTCACCTCATCCCTTGTTGGATCCCCTTTATTTTCTCCCATTCAACCTCCACCTCTTTAGAATGTGGTCACTATTTATACCACTTCTATGTACATCTCCTTGTCTACTTCCTTATGTCCTCCATGCCCTTGCTTTAATGCACAAAATATGGCTAGGTTCATTACTTCAAGTGCATCCCTTTCTTCCTTTAATACCTTTGCATGTTCAGATTGGATCCTCTTTTTTTTCCCTATCTAGCTATTCCCTTCACCCTACCTATCACCTTTTTCCCTTTTAAACCCTCTACCCATTTTGAGCTTATATGATCACAACATATAACATGATATGGCCATGAATGTATTCCATTATATTTTGGTTTACTATGAGATATATACCAATCTTATGACTCTATAACATAATGAATGACACCTGCAAGCTCATACAACCCACAAACGAGCATGAGCACCACTAACTATTAGGATACAAATTCATTCCCCATATCCTCTGGTCTTACCTATTTTTAACCCCTTTTTCAAAGATGTTAGAATCAAAACTAAACCCAACTTCAAATGGAAGATTTGGGGTACCTGCATGTGGCTACTAACTATACCCTATAATGCGACCTACCTCCCAACCAATAATTTACCTTGATTTTCCCTATTAACCTAAATATTATTATGCACTGTAATAGCCCTACTCTTTAATTTCATTCCACCTAGTAACCTATTACAAGAATCCCCTCTTCCACCAAACTATTTTCCTCCTTGATCTCTTTTAGACCTACTTCTCCCACCTTCCTTTTCAACTCCCCAATATGTATTTCTTCATACATTCTTCTTTTATTTTCCCTCTCAATTTTCCATTTATACCATTTATTTTCCTTCCTATTTCTCCCTCATTTAATTGATATTATTATTATTCACCTCACTCCATATTCTAAAACCTCTCAGAGTCTTTCTCTGAATTCCCTCAAAACTCAATGCTTACTTATTTTGGGGCCCCATTGGTTCTGGAGTCAAGGGTTCAAATCTCCACCACTTCTCATTTAACCACTCTACTAATTTTCTTCCCTTAATCATTGAATAATAGCCTTACATATCTTGTTAGTGACATTATTGTGGAATGTGCACAATGTCAACTTATTTAGATGGTGATGAAAGAACCCGCCAGGTCACCATGGCAATTTGAGTAGTGTTAGATTTTCTAAATCCTGGTAAAGCATATTTCTCCCTTTTTTAACAAATGGTGGCAAAAATTTCACACTTGAACCTACTTATCCATGGCTAAAAATTCCTTTTACATAGTTGAAGCAATCATCTAATTGCCTCCTAGGTAATCTCATCCACCATTTCTACCAAACCAATCATCAAACTATTTGATAACCATCTTTTCCACCCTTTAAAGCTTCCCTTTCTCCAACATCCTTCAACCAGACCTAACTACATGATACATAAAATTGGGGTAACCAAGTTATCCAACACTCCCTACCTCAGAAGAACTACATTAGGCCTAAAGTTTATTTTAGACATTATGTCCACGAAACTATGTAGGTAGCATCCACTTGCCTAGTGCATATGGAGTCTACTCGGCCAACCCATTCTAACCAAAAAACCCACTTGCCCATATCCACCTTGACATTGGTTATTTTTGACATGACCTATTTGCATGTTTTGTGATGACCTTGGCTTGGTCCTTTTAATTACACCAACTATGATTTCTATGTTACACTTTTTATGCCCTACCTCATGTGTAACCAGACCATTTATATTATTCTATAGGAGTGCTTCCTACCTTTGATACCTATGAAAAACACTAGGCTTCTCTAGATGACTTGATAGGCTTAATCTGATCAACTATGACTAATATTATGGACTAGTTACCTTATCATATGTCCATCTAGAAACTAACCTTATTTTTATCAATATTGGCTACTTTAGTCTTTACAAAATCTTGACTATCATGCTTAGTCACCTTTTGTAAACCCATTGGCATTTCACATGCCTAGCTACCTTGTGCCTCCCTACCAATTGTTTATCAAAAACCTATACTTGGTTTAGCCTTTCCTCATCAACTCTTGATTTCAAGGGGAACACCTCCTCCCATACTTGGGACACCTTGACCTGTGACCAAGCAAGTCATTTTTGTTGTGTAGATTGTTAATTCAAAGTTGCATAACAAAAAGGGGTAAAATGTAAATACTAAAACACTACACATTTATAGTTTTTGATGAATAAATGCCTCAAGATCCCTTAAACCTTCTTAACCCATTACCAACCCCTCATAACCTAACCAAATCACTATTCTCCTATTCACTATGGAACCCACTATCACTATTCATGATGACATGGCAAGTGACATGGTAAGTGACATGGCATGCAACATGGAAAGTGGCATGGAAGGTGATTTATAAGGTGATATGGAAAATGACATGGCTTATAATTGAGGTGGCTTGATGTGGGACATCATACCCCACCTGAGACCCTTTCCTAAGGTGATTAATGACCTCATTTAAGCATCATAAGGGTCCCCTCTTGAAATATGGTGAATTTCCCATTAGGAGGCCATCATTTAACATATATTTTTTCTTCACACATGAAAGTGGCCTTCAAAATGGGATGCTCCACTCTTTACTACTTTGGGAAAAATAAAGGGCACTATATCCACCTATTTTTGACTTTTTAACCCAAATGGGAAATCTATGAGTAAGGTGAGAATCTCACCAACCTTATATTTTGACTCATTCATTGACCCACATGGAAAATGTTGCCAAATTATATGGATAATCTCATCAAGTGCTTGAATGAGGACAATAAAAAGTGGTGAAAAGTATGTTATCCTCATTTAGGCCCATGTGCATGATTCACATTCAAAATTGGACTCATGTGCATGGTGGGAGACACACAAACCCAAATGAGAGACCCATAATCAAGGTTATAATCCCACCACTCATTCACCCAAATGTAAAATGGTTTCACATTTTATTGGTCATCTATTTAAGTGCTTGGATGAGTACAAGAAAGGATGGTGAAAAGTCTTTTAACCTCACTTAGACCCATGTGCATTATTTCCATTCAAAATTGGACTCATGTGTAAGGTGGGAGACACACCAACCCAAATGGGAGACCAATTATCAAGGTGTAAATACCACCACCCTCATCATTTTACTCATTCATACACCACATGGGAAATGGTGACATACTGCTATTATTCCCTCTTTTGGCATGGTCCTTAATAACAAATACTATAAATACCCCCCTCTCCTTCACTCAAAGTGAAGTTAGAAGTGAGTCTTTGGCTATTAACATATTATTTTAGTTATTTGGAGGTAATCATTTTTGATGTCATCAACATCATTTATGAAAATAATTCAAAGCAATGAAGCTCTGTGGAAATTTCCATAGGATTCCTTCATCACATCACTAACGACATCAACCACATCAATAAGCTTCAAGGTAACCTTATTTTTATTTTTTTTTAGTTATTTACTTAAGTCCTTATTTTTATTACCTTGACCTCTACCCATTAATCCACTTTCCATCTTAATCCGTTGATCTCCTTTACCACCTTTGCCATTGTAATTCCATTGACCTCTTTTGCCCTCTTTGCACCTTTGCCACCTTCACCCTCTTTAACCCTTCATCCTTTTGATACCCTAGTTACTTGTTGTTTTACCTTTTTAAACAATCCATACCTCTCATTTTATTATTTAAATCAACCCCAAAAAAACCATTATGTTTAACTTTATCAAATTACCAAACCTAAAATCACAACCTTGCCTTAACCAATTTTCAACATTAGTATAATCAAACTAGTTGCTTTATTTTGGTGAACTTACAAAAACATATAATTTTATAAATTAATTTGTTGTATTTTTTTATATTTTATATCAATTTAGTGAAAATATATTTATTTTATCAATTACACTTAAGTTTTTTAAATAAGCTAGTTTGATAGCCTCCTAGAAAGCTTTCGCTTCTAGGATCTAGCTCATGCTAGGCAATCCACTCATCTACTTATCTAACAAACAAGTTTATTTTAGTGTTTTATGATTTTTATGTCATAATAATAAGATAAAGAGGATATATCCACAATAACTTAGATTCATTGTGTGCACATTCAACATGTATTCTTCCACACCCTTCTTAACTAGTTTCTTTTTTTCACACTTAAGAAAAAGAAAAAATTAGACAAAAACACCCAGTGGATAGGTTGATAAGCAAAGTATATTGTTGAATATGTGTATGACCTTTAGGTCACATTTATGATGTCAAAATATTTCTATTTTAGTTTGAGTATATGTAAATAGGTCTAAGTGTACATATGAGGATAGTTTAAGTGAACGAGAGAGATTGTGGCATGCATATGTGAGAGGCTTATATGAGATAAAAATAGAGTTTGTGTAGGGGTTAGATAATCAAAGATCCATCATCAAGTTTTGAAGATATAAATACTAATTTTTAGGTGTTCAATGGAGGTTCTAAAGGAATTGATCTTCCTTAGGGGAAGTTTCTCCTTGTGAAACAACTATTTCACTAAAGACCTTTGGTCTAAAAGATTTGATCAAGGTTTTCTAGTCTAAGGGATTTGACTAGTCTCTCTTTTTTAATTTATTATAGGATAAGTAGTCCATGTGTTATGAACTTGAGATTGAGTTTTATTCCCCATGATTGTTTCCCATAAAAAATGTGTTATGTGTTTTATCTTATCTATGCATTGAATGAATGAGCTCTTTTGCGAATGTTACATGGTCAAGTTGATATATGTTGATTGTCTAATAGTTTGAAAGGATTGGAATTGAAATTTAAATATATATGCTCACTATTTCATCCCCTTCTTAGTGATTATACCTCTAATAGTTAGTATCATATTAGGTCTTTTGGTAAAGGCTTAACAACTTGAAGGTGATCAAAGGTACAATATGGGTAGTCATCAAGGAAGTTTATTTGATAAGCAAGAACTAATGTTTAATGGATCTAATTATTCTTTTTGGAGTGAAATGATGAGGATATACATGATGTCCCTAGGGTTTTATGTATGATAATATATTGTGGATGGTTATGTTATTCTTACTACTCCTCTATCTAGTGTTATAGATAAAAAGCTATTTGAGAATAATTATAAGGCAATGAATACCATTACTTGTGGTCTTATAGAGATTGAGTTCACCAAGGCAATCCATTTTAAATATACTAGAGACATATGGGACAAAATTAAAATCATTTATGAAGGAGATTAAAAGGTTAAGCTTGCTAAGTTACAGATTCACAAAAGGTGATTTAAAAGTCTCAAGATGAAGGATGAAGATTCTATGGCATCCTTTTTTGTAGAGAGTTGATGAGATTATGAACATCATCAGAGGTCTTAGAGAGAACCTTGAAGAAGCTACTATAGTTCAAAAGGTATTAAGGTCACTATCCATTAAGTTTAATACTAAAGTATCTGTTGTAGAAATGAGTCATGATCTTACTCAGCTTAAGTTGGATGAACTGCATGGCATCCTTACTACCTATGATATGAGGAAGAATGATGATATACCACCAAATAAGGAAGAAACTTTAAAAACTAAAATGAAGATAAAGAATAAGTTTCAAGGTAATAAACCCAAGGAGAATGACATTTCTAATATAGATGAGGATGAACTAATTATTTTAATTTTAAGAAAATTAAAAATAGGTTTAAGTAACTATAAGGGTAAACTACCCCTTAAATGATTAAATTGTGGAGAGGTAAGACATTTTGATAATAATTTCCCTCATAATTATATGAAGGATGATGATGAAGAACATGATCAAGGCCATGATGATGGCAAGAGATTATTCAGGTCTCATAAAATCAAAAAGGGATTTAGAAGGCTTTATAATAAAAAGTACCTCAAAGACAAGAAGAGTCTCTACACCAAAGAATATTAGATTAAAGTTAGTAACTTAGAGTATAATCATGAATATGATGGTCCTATTGAAAATGAATCCCTATTCATGGATGAGGAAGGTAGTTTTTCACATCCAAAGGAGTCTACTTGGAGTGATTTATATGATGATGAATATGAGGTGGACTATGAGACTATTTTGATAAATTATCTTGAAGAACTAAATATTGAGATGAAGATCAATAAGATGAAGAATTATAAACTTAAGGACTATGAGAAATAATGTAGTGTGTTTTCGGCAAGATTAGTTGAATACTCTAGAGAGAATGAAGGTGTTATCATGTTTCTTAATTCTAAGTTGGAATCTATGTATACAAGTCTAAGATCCAAAGAATAAGAATGCTCATGATATGCTTCTAAGATTATCTTTAAAATATGAGTTAAAGAAGTCTGAAAGCAAGGTAAAATAAGTTGTCAAGTTTGATAAAATTTCTAATGATTTATATGATCTCTTAAAGAGTCAAAAGTCAGGTAGTGATATATCTATATTAGGTTTTAATAAAGAGCACAAAATTACTTATGAATTTGAAATGAATGTCAATGAAATAATGGTTGATTAGCCTTTGAATAAAATTCATTAGATAAGGAATTAAGGTGTTGGTAGAATGAAAACAAAATAGATTAGACAATCAAATACCATGAGGTATGCAAATTTCAATGGTTACTACTATACTTGTAATTAGTTTGGGCATAGAGATAGAGAATGTATAAGACATGTTATAAATGATTTTTCATGGAACTATGATGGGGGTCATCAATAAAAATGTGTGAGAAAGATTAAGTGCTTCAACTATCTTAATGAGCGACACTTTGCTAAGAATTATCAAAATAAAGAAAGGCAAGGTAAGTCTTCTTCAAAAGTAGTTTGCTTCAATTTTCATAACATTGGACACATTGATAGATTTTGTCTAAATAAGGTAGGATAAGCTAAGTTTCCATCAAGGAGTATGGTTTGCTACAACTATGAATAGAGAGGTCACATTTCTAGATTCTGCAAGCAAAAGCCATTAAGTCAAAATAAGTTCAATTAGGCTCCTAGAGTGTAAGGAAGAAAGGAAGTTAGCTCATGGAAACCAAAGGTGGTAAGAGTGAGTCATGATGAGTCTACAGATCTAAGTAATCTATTTTCTATGGTGGATAATGCTTCATAAGTTGAAGAGTTCCAAGGGCTCTCATTTTCTTCTCATGTTGTGAATAAAGAGACCAGGCTCAAAGAAAAGACCAAGGTTTTGGTTGAATCTAGTTTTAAGGTATGTATGGATCTAAGTGAACATCCTGCTATTTTTCAAAAACCTTCATGTAAATAATATCAATTGCCAGTGCTTAGTAATGAGGTTCCTAACTTCAAGTTGAATTCTTTAGATGAAAAGGTATGTCATGAATCTATGTTGTCTCCATGTATTATCAATCCTATCTTAGAACAAGAGAGTGATATAGAAAATCAACCAGTTGTCATAGTTCAAACTAAGAAGAATAAAAACAAGAGCAAGAAGTATTATATCTAAAAGAGGATTCCAATGGTTACTAAGGAATGTGGGCCACTCTTGGCTTCACTTTGTTTTAGAGAATTATGGTACAAAAGATGTTTATGTCTATGTTTCTTAAGAGACTCTTTTTAGTGGAGAAGAAAGTGGTGTTGTGGTATTATTCAGATGATCCTAGAAGGCTAGAGATGAGTTTTTTTAGTTGGAACAGGTATGCGCAAGTGGAAAATCTATTCTGGTGATGTCATAGTTGTATATGGTCAGTTTGTAGGCTCAAATTGAAGGTTTTCAAGTGGTAAAAGAGGATTTGTGATTTATCAAGATGATATTTTTTCAAATAAAGGTATGTTGACCTCATTATAGTATGCTCTAGGTGGTTTTGTGTTTTGAAGATTTGTTGAAGTTGAACTAGAGTTTTTGTTTGCTCTTAGGTTTCCTAGTTTGTGCTTAAGAATATGTAAGTCCTAAAATAGGTTATAGGATATATGGGTTTCCAAATATTTTGAAGATCAAAATCTGGTCCAAAATTGTGTAATGGTTTTCTCAAAGTGTACAAGAAGTTTCAAAGGTGGACATTGACCAAAAGGAGGTTTGTTGACTCTAGTTATTTTGAGATTCTAGGGTTTTAGGCTCTACTAGAAAAGTGGTTTACCTTGTAATTTTAGGTTTTAGGTTTATTAATAGGTTTAATTGGCCAAATGGGCTGTCAAATAAATCTTCATATAGATTTTAAGGTTTATGGTTTTAAAATTATTCATGTTTTTTGTCAAGATGGAGGCATAATTAGCAAGTTAGTTTGTGAAGGAATTATGTCGTAGAGGATGATATAGGTCTTTAAAATTGGTGTACTTAAAGGTTAATATTATATTTATACATATATTATGTTCTAGGTCTTGATGGTGTTTCTACTAAAATTTGTGGGCTCTACAAGTTCTAGGTAGGATTACAAGGAGACTAGACAAGTCTAGTAAGAAGAGTGTTTTTTATTTAGAATCTCTAAAAGAGAAAGAGATAAGTATTTAAAGGTGATTTCCCAAGTTTTTTTTATTGAATGTTTCCTATTTGGTGAGTGGCATAAAGTTATTTTGGTGGTTCTTGAGGTGGTTAAAAGAGAAGGCTAGTAAACCTATATTGTGGTTCTTCATGGTGTGTGGAGGTCTAAAGATGCTCAAGAGGTACAATTTCTTATAAATATTAGGGGAAGTCCCTATAAGATGTTTATTGATATGTTTCATCATATTTTAATATTTTTTATTTATTTCCTCACTGGTTTTAGTGCTTGGTTGAAGAGAGTGTTTTCATGGAGCAAGAGGAAAATATCAAGGTAAGAAGAGGTAGGCTCAAGGTAAGGGGGAGTTTGTATCATATTTTTTAAGGTGATCCTCTCCTATTGGTAATATTTTTAAGTCTTATATATAATTTGGTGCCCAATTTTTCATTTTGTCAAAGGGGTAAAAAGCTCTTATTGTAAGAGTGTTTGAAGAGAGAGAAGGAAGGCGAGTTGCATATTAGTATATGTTGTGTGTTGACATCAATGACAAAGGGGTAGATTATTGGAGAGTTGTAAATGATGTCATGGTGATTTAATATAGGTTTCCAAGGGAATGTATTAAGTTCATTTATATTCTAAGTGACAATGACAGAGTGTCCAATGTGCTTGTCTTAATATGCTTGTAGGAGGCTTGGTTGATATTCAGTTTTGACATGGCTAGAGATATTCAGGGATGAGTATGGGGTTTTGATCATGTGAAATGGGTATTATAAGAGGTTTTAAATTATTTGATTTATTTTTTTCACAAGTGTATTTAATTTTATTAATCATTATTTTTATTTAGACCTTTTGGTTCCAGTGGTAGAAAATTTGAGTAGGTAGTTTGTTGATGTCACCATTGTCATGTGTAGATGAGTCAAGGGGAGTTGGTCATATGGTTGCAATAAAATTTTTATATAGTTACTATGTGATAAATATTAGGTCATTAAATAAATCATGAAAAATATATGAAAGTGCAAAGTTAGCCTCCCAGGCAATTTGACAGTGTTTTCCCATACTTGGCCAAATTTGCATGAGGCAAGAAAGAACTAAGTAGTTTGGTGATGGAATATCTCACACATTTTAATTTTTCAAGAGAACATGATCATATGGTTTTGTTAAATTTTATTCCTAATTGATATTCAATAGATTGTAGGTCATGCGATGAAGCACATCAAAAGATATGCATGTGCAAAGTTGGCCTTCTAGATAGTTCTTGACATAGTTGTCTCCATGGTAGAAAAATCAAAATGAGAAGATTAATGGTGTTATATATTTCACATGTAAAGGTTTTAATATAAAATTTATATATGGTTGGATTCTCCTATGTGAGGAGATCATATGGTCCAAATTTTAGATCATGCATCAAAGTGCATTAAAATTCATTGAGACTCAAAGTTGGCCTTCCAGGTAGATAACAATGGTTCCCATACTTAGTCTATTTTGCATGATGTTGAAGATCATGACCAAATGAATATCAAATGATGTGTGGGTGATCATAACAGATTAATATAATGGTGTGTATGTTTTGAGATGATAATAAGTGCATGATGTTTGATAGTAAAAGTACTCAGAAGGCATGCAATGGTGTTAAGTGTCATGATCACGGGGGTTCTGAGCAACATCGAATGATGAGTGATATAATATAAAGACCTGGCTGATCTATAGAGATTGATAATGTACTTTTACTTAATATTTTAAGATTGCATGAGATGAGGTCAATTATTCAAGGTTTAAAATTTGGTAGTGGCACACTATGAGTTAAAGGTCAACCTTCATACAATAAGATTGATAGTGCATGATTGATCTAAAATAGAAAGGACATGAGATGCAATCATAGTGTTCAATGTTTAATTGTGACCATTTTAATTCAAATTTTTTAATTTAACAAATGAAAGACTAGTGCCTAGGTTTTTAGCCATAACTTTATATCTATGCAAATTTTGAAAATGAAATAAAAAGTAAATTTGTAGAGTACTCCAAGGCACATATGTAAATATAAATTTTAAGGTCTAAAAGTGCACATATTCAAATTTATGAAGGTCCAAAGTTAAATATGTGTTTTATTGTGTTCTAAAATTGACTCAAGAAGGATATTTGAGCTTGTTATAATGGTATTTATATGTCTCATGATGAATTATATATTTGGGAGTGTTTTAGACTCCATGAGAATAATCTATGTGAATTATGAAGTTTAGATCAATCATATTCAGTATGAACAAAGGTTTAAAAGTCAATTATGTATTCATTCATGATGATTGTGTGCACAAAATGTTGTTTGAGAAAATTATGCTTTAGGAAAAGAGTGTTTTGGTGGATATGATCATTTGAGGATGTCAAAGGGGTCATGTGGAATGGGTTCATTCATTTGGAAGTGGTCATGTGTTCCTAGTTTTATTGAAAAAGTGTTGAAGAGGTGAATGATTCATCATAGTACTAAAAAGGTGACTTAGGCTTATTTGAAAGTGTTTTGTGATTAAGTGTGACCCATGTTAGATGCCTTAAGGGTGAAGGCATGTATTATGGCTGATAAATAAATATTATGGACTTGATAATCATGATAGATCTATAAATAGTGAAACCAAATATGATGTTTTCTAGACTTTTGAGAAGACTTGTGCAAGGTGTGCATGTGAGAATTATGGAGAAAAGGAAAAGTAGATGTGCCTAGTGAATGGGTTGATAAGTAGAGTAGATTATTGACTATGTGTATTACCTTTACGTGATATTTTTGATGTAATAATATTTCTCTTATAATTCTAGGATATGCAAAGAGTTTGAGTGTGCATATGAGGACAGTTTAAGTGAAGAAGGAGAGAGATTATGACATGCCTATGTGAGAGGACTTTATGAGATAGAAAGAGAGTTTGTGTAGGGGTTAGATAATTAGAGATACATCATCAGGTATTGAAGACATAAGCACTAAGGTGTAGGTGCTCAATGGAGGGTCTAAAGAACTTGATCTTGTTTAGGGGTAGTTGTTCCTTATGAAACATGTGTCACACTAAAGGCTTTTGGTCTAAAGGATTTGATCAAGGATTTTTGACCTAAAAGAGTTAAATAGTCTCTTATTTATAATTTATTATAGGATAAGCAGTCCATGTGTTGTAGGCTTGAGAGTAGGTTTTATTCCCCATGAGGGTTTTCTAAAGAGATTATATGTTATGTGTTTGATCTTGTGTATGCATTGAATGAATGAGCTCTCTTTTTAATGGTGCTTGATCAAGTTGATATATGCTAATTATATAATATTTTGAAAGGATTAAAATTGAAATTGAAATATCTAGGCTCGTTGTTTCACCCCCCCTCTCAGTGATTGTACATCTAACATAAAATGTACACTTTTTTAAGTTGACCTTCAACTTATGTTGATGCAAGGTGTCTAAAATATACATAGTGTGTTATACATGTTCCTTTCAAGTATTTATGAATATGAGAATGTCATCCAAGAAGATGATGATAAAGAAGCTCAAAATGGCCTAAGTAGGTCCTCCATCAAATGCATGAAATTAGTTGGTGCATTGGTTAGGTTGAAAGTCATTAATATCCATTTATAAAATCATTCTCATGTATTGAAGGTTGTCTTCCACATCTATTCATTATGGAATATAAATTTATGGTAACTTGAATTCAAGCTGATCTTGGTGATGTAATTTTTACTTCAAAGTTGTTCCAAAATGTCTTTAATATGTGATAATGGATATTGATTCTTTACTATGATTTTTTTAAGTGCATAATAGTCTATAAATAGTCACAATTTCCCGTATTATTAGACATTAGTACTATAAAAATTACATAAGGAGAAGATTTAGGCCCTATTTGATGATGATAAAGGATATCTTACATTTGGCACTAGATTTTATCATTCTCAAAAATTGATTTATGATACATAAGATTGTTAAAAAGAGGGGATCTAGGGACCATATCAATGTGTTATTTTACTATCTAGTGTATTATACGTCCTTAAATCTTTTTGAATACCTTGTCATGTTGATTTAGTAAATTTTCAAAAAAAAAAATTGATGAAACATTGATCACTTATGTGCATTACCATAGCCTAGTTTGTCTCATGTGCATGTGTATCAGGATGAACCATGAGTAACATAGAATTTTGCATATGGGAAACAATTTTTTGTAATATATTAGAAGAGACCAAGTTGAATTTGGTAATATTATAAACTCAAAGGTTTTTAATAATTGATACACTACACTAACATTCCAACATTGTGTTTTGGATTGATGTGTAGCTTCATAGTCATTCAAATACAACCTTTCTAGAAATATGCCGTAGACCTCCAAAATTTTGATGTTACAAGTGATGGTGTCATCCATATGATTAAGTTCATACTATAAGGTACATTGTTTTCAGACCTATATATCCTTCCCATACTAAATCCACCCCAATGAGTATGCCTTAGGATGATCAGGACTAGTATGACCAAGCAATTATACTATAGATTGTGTGATGCTATTTTTTTTACTACCATTATCAATGATGACATAAAAAGGCTGATCCTTCACCCATAACTTGGTGTGGAAGATAAATTTAGTCTTCTTTAAAAAAATATTGTAGTGGTGTTGGTTTTTAGAAAAGTCACATCTGGAGGTGTCATTCGATGTCATAAGACTGTATGTAGACTAGGAAATGAAGTATTGTTATTCATAACATCCACATTTTTCATGGGTGTGAAAGTGATGGTGATGGAACCACCTATGACCATACTTAATATTTATTTTGTTTGAAGTATAAGGTGTATGAAAATTTGAGTTATGTGTAGTCTTTTTAGATGGATATCCTTTTTAGGAAGTGTTTTGCTTCTAAATAGAAGGTTGTGATGAGGAATTTTATAATAGCTAACCCTTGCATAAAGTTTTGGATGAAGAAGTGAGATGTTTCTTTATATTTTCCATGGATTCTATCTTACAACATTCCTACAGGGTTACCCATAGTGCCAAAATTTAATAATTTCATTTTCACATGAATATAAGGTGAGACTTTGTTTATGTACTTCATCACCATATGTTCTTCATTAAAGTTATCTCATAAGCATTAAAATTAATCATAAAATGTGTTGGTTGAGTATTACATTGACTTATATTTTTGTTAGAACTATTTTTTGAACTTGATGTATTCATCCTCAAAGTGATGGATAGTGTAGTATTCTTCCTTAGGTGCATCAAAAATATTCTACCAAGACTCAATTAAAACACACCATTTTTACACATTATGTGCTGAAGTTCTCCAAATAGTTTACAAATTGAATGGAAATATCTAACACTTTAAAGTTGGTATTCATAGCATCAGTGAATAAATTGATTGAAAATTACACCTTGAGTTGTCAAATCTAGGTAGTTAATATTTAGTTGTCAATTTACCTTTGAAGAAAGGAAATTAAGATTGAATTTTACTTTGAAAATGGTTTGTTTCAAAAAATATGGATGAGTATTATAAGATGTTAGGTTGAGATGAAACATCATATCAAAAAATTGGCCAAAACATTTAGTGCATTATGCCTCTAGTGTGTCAATAATGAGCCTTTCAATATCTAGGTCTATCTCAAGTTACTTTTGGTCATCAACCATATTAATTTTGCTAAGGAATTACTATAGGTATTGCTAATGTGGGTTTTATGTATACCCCATAAACCTTACAAGGTAGCCTCTAATGTTTTAGGATCTATGAATGAAATTCACTTGAAAGTACAAGTTGTGTGGAATTTAGTTTTATAAATACCCCTTTGGTGGGATAGTGGTGAGTAAAGTAGTTTTTACCATATATTAGTAGGATACATATGAATCCAAATCTACTTGAGATGGTAAAATTGATGATGGATCTAACCTAAGGTAGGTAGGACCAAAATAAATTCAAAAAAGTTATAAAGGTAAGGTAAAAAAGAAGGCTTATGGACCAAACCAGATGAAACATTTCTAGGCCAACACTTGAACTAAAGGTTGGACAAGGAATCAATAACCAATATCTATTGTAAGATACTATAGAACACTGACAATAAAACATAGTTAGGATTCAGAGGGAACTAGAATACATCAAACATAAGAACATAAAATTAAAGGTTGCCACATTTGTTAGATTATGTTAGCACATCTACAAGGGGGGATTATGACTAATATGTGAAAGACATTTATATCAAGAATAACTTAATATGAATAATTTTATACTAAAAAAGACACCTCATGCACAAATAAAAGGAGAAAGAAATTTAAATGTTAGACATTCTTTTAAAATCCATAAGCTTGGATAAGAATCAAGATTTACAAATTGATATCAGTTGTATAACATTGCTTAGAATTTCATATTAATTTTAGTTGCCAAAATTATCCTCCCTTTGGTATTGAGAGGATATATTTATATATAATCTTGGGATTGGGAAGGTCTCATCTCTCAAGTAAGTTCTAAAAATACATGTCCAAAAATAGTACTATATGTTAATCTCATGCAGAGTATGTATGTAGAATAGTGATTACTCAAAATAGAATTCTTTATATAAGATACAAGATATACACGATTAATAAATTAGGGATTAATAGTTTTATCACTACTAAAACATGGAAATACATAATTATATTTATAAGGTGTTGATGTAGCATTGCTAAAAGAACAAAATTATAGCATAGCCATTGTAGAAGCTAAATTAGGTGAAACTAGAAATCATAATTGGAATGGGTATTGGAACTATAGATACACCAAAATTGGCCACCAATGTATTATTTGTTGTAAGTGACATGTATGTGGGCCTAATTTGTGTATACACTAATGTGTATCTATGAAGCTAATTACCCTGAGTTGAAGTAGGTATGACCCCTACTACTAAAGTTTTTTGCTTTATAGCTTCCATCTATAGATATAGCACATGGCTTGCCTATAATTCAATGTTTATGGTTTTGAAATCAAGAAAATATATTTTGAACAACTAAGGAATATTTTCCATCAACTTCTATTGCATTATCAATGAAAATTTGAGCTTTTCATGTATGCCTTAGTTCCTATGATTTTATCTCTTCAAAAATTCACTAGCTACATTATTTTATAAATAGTTATGTGAATAGTTCTATCAATATCCACTCTAAAGTTGTTAAGTGATGCTCATATGAGATTTTCAAAGATGTGTCTAGGCACTAATTTCCCCTATAGAGTGCCTACTTAAGTGAGTATTAAATCTATTAGGATAGAGATTGCTTCCATTTCCTAATTTATAAATTACTGAGATATATCTTGCATCTCTTGATGCCACTCAAGTAAGGTATCCATTTTCGTAAAAAAGTAGTTTCATGCCCATGCATCCTCATTTATTTTTACTAAATTCAAATGGGCATAATCCTTATTCCTTATATCTTGGTTTATGAAGCATAAACTACCATTAATGTCCTATATTTTGTTAAATAATTGAATAATATCCCCACACTTGAGTTGGGATATGGCCTTTGCATACCTTATTAAACTAATGGTGTTAAATAGCTTAGTAGCCATCCCCTGTAGGTTTCCACTATTTCCTTAAGAGCCTAGATAATAATCCTTTTTTATGGCCTATGAATAGGCTAATCAAAACTTTTGAACATCTCTTTTGTAACCCCTCTAGAAACATCTACAAAAGTGTAGGGATCCTCTCTATATCTATCTAGGTCTGAGGCATTTACTTTTCTCCATTTTGTAAAAGATAATATGTCTTATATTTATTCCAACTCAACTTGTTGACCTTCATAAACCATATTTTTTATCTTAACCTTTCTCAAGGTTTTAGTATATTTATCAAAATAAAAATTTATTATGGGTTGCTTAGTAATCACAAAATCCTATCTTCCTACTTATTCCTATTGTAACAATTGAATCCATGAAGGAATGTTTAATTTACCTTTTTTTATCTATATATTATATTTTTCTTGTTGGATGTTCTTATTTTTAAAGATTAACTGAAGGGGATTGCCCTAGGGGGAGAATGAACTTAGGGGAAGATCTCCCTATTGTAGGAAAAGGACATATAGCTTTCCTACATCTAGTAACCTAACTTAGGACTAGTTTATCGATCACATACTTGGCATTCCCATTTTCTTTATGAAATTAAACTCTAGGTGAGTCTACCTAAGGTGCTTGGATAATAGACATCTCTAACTACGTATTTAATGTAGGAGGAATGGCTAATGTAGTAAAACTTGGGGTGGACACTAGGTTTTCAAAATTTACCCTTTTGTTTAGCTTAAGGGACTGAGGACTATTACCACTAAAAAATGAGTATGTCACTAGGGAAATCAATAGGTTTTGAAAATATTTAGTGATATAAATATATGCATCCCCAATAGTCATAGTAGTAGTGGTAAGGCCCATAATAGTAAGTTGGGACATGGTATGAATAATTAGCAATTCAATTGCCCAAGGTTGGCTTATTTGACTCAAAGAATTAAAATAATGTAAATAATATATTACACCAATTATAGTTGTATTAACTAATGGAGTTGCTAAAATGAGTACTTGGAGGAATTATAGATTTGGGAGAGATAATTATGGTAGTGGTTTATGTAGTTATCATTATAGTTCCCTTAAGTGGAGAGCTTGGGTGTAGTCTAGGATGGCCCCTATGTTGTAATGTGTAGTTTTGATTATTGCTCTCCTTCTTCATTTCTTTTTATTTATAATAAAAATTTAGTAGCCACCAAGTCACCATCTCCCTAGTTGACTTCTTTAGATTCTTCTATTAGTTAGGTTCTTCCTGACTGGGTGCTTTCTTCAATTATCCATTCATCATCTTCCTTTTTTGTGTAGTCTCATCAAATGATTATGTTTATTCTATATTAGTCTTAGAGACCCATTATTATTAATGTCCCCATCTTTTATCCTCCTCACTATCATAACTATGGACATGGTCTAACCCCAATTCAACCTTTCTTCTTTCTTTCATTTCTTTGAGAATAACTTCTTATTTTTCCTCCACTTCCACATTTTAAGGTGAAATATAATGGTTCTTAGGATTCTTTGTATATGTCATTATTGGTTTTGGTATAATATATTCTATCTCGAATAAATGTAGAATAAGATATGAAGGGGTTGTAGCGGTAGTAGATGGCAAGGGAGTGGGAAGAGTGGTTACCATTGAAAGAATGATGAGTGGTAAAGATGGAAATCTAGTAGACTAAATTAATACCACTTATAGTGTAATTTTCATGGTAAGTGGTGATGTATTTGTTTACCCAGGAGACTAGGGTATCATTGCTAGTAGATATAAAGGAGGAGAAGCAAAATGAACTTGATATAAGAAAGAAGGAAGAATTATTGTTTTATGATAAATGGAGGTATAGGTAGCACATAAAATATACCATCTACTCAATTTATACTTGTTAGTTATTACTTAATATGCTAGGGAGAAGAAGAAACAATTATATATGTAGGGGAACCTAGAAGTATTCTAGATCCTTTTTCAATGTAATATTCCCTAGATGGGCCACCTTATTCTTGCTTTTCTTCTTCTACCTGAGGATGGGGAGTGACGAATAGGTCTCAAAACCCATTTGTCTTTTTTATTCCTCTTGGAATCATCTTTAGTGATATCAAGATCATATTGGATCCTTCTTTCCACAATCATGGACATGTTGACCATGTGCATCGTTATAGATACTTTGGTATGATCTTCAACATTCATTAACACACTATTATGATTATAGGATTGATGTCCATAGTTGATCCTTACTTTTCTTTCATATTTTTTGATGTGTTCTCTAACATTTTTCCTAGGTTCCCAGTGTCTAAAAGGTTCTAATTTAAAAAAATAGTGTTTCTTGATATTTCTAATAAATTAGAGGTGTTTTTACCTTGTGTACTAAATTATACCAATATTGAGATGGTTTGGATGGATGGTTGCTTCCTTATCCCTCCATAATCTAGTGTTAATTCTCTTATCCATTTGAGAAATAATTTCATGCTCAACTATTTTATCTAGCATAATAAATGGTAGGTAAAAAGGATGTGACCTCATGCCTTCAATCTTGATTATGGTGCACTTAGAGTAAAACTAATAGTTTCCCACAGCTTGAATGTTTTTCTTTATAGATTCAAAAAGTTTGGGCATGTTCTTCACATAAATTACTTGATACGCCATGGGGTAGAAGGTCTTGGTTAACCTTTTCATGTTATTTCTATGCACATGAATAACATTAAACTCATCACATATCTTGTTATTTGGGTAGTCTGGAGATGGTTTCTAGGGTTACTCATAAGATGAATGCAAAATTGTATTCACTTCATCTACCATGTAGGACATCATGTAGAAGATACCATCTAATAAACCTATTATATTTTTGATTCTCAAAATCAAGTTAGAGCTAATAGTCCTCCTAAGGCAATGATTTTATTACAAGTTAAAATCATGTCCAATAAAGGGACCCATACCTCATTAACATAAGTAATGGTTGAAAATCAATATATTATATTTAATAAGGCCATAATGATTATCACCCATGGTTTGAAGACCAAAATGGGCATAACTGAGGTAGGGCCATAAAATGTAAAGTTGTTTAGGTTTCTAGCCTATTTTTACAACATGATGTTGATGTTATTGTTAAAAATACTTGAATTCACCATGCCCTACATGTATGACATGTATAGGAAATGGAGTCTATAATACATTTCAATGGAATTTCCATTGATATACTTAATTTTTATTTTCCCAAGTGTAAAGTACAATACTTTCCCAGTAACCTTGTCATCCATGAATAAATGAAAAAATAGGTCAATATAGGGCATTACCTCTAGTTTGGCTACTATGTTGTGAAGAGCAACTATTTTTATGGCTAGTAGGTCATTATTATATCTATGTGTGAAAAAGGAAATCTAATCCTTAACTATGTATGGTTAAACTACATCGATCACATCCCAAATGGTGGAATAATGTTTGAACCGATGGTTAAGATCTATTGTATCAAACATCATATCAGTGATTTTAGTTGGTACCAAAATTGAGTATGCAGAGGGAAATAGGATGTGAGATGAGTAAGCCATTGAATTTCTCATCTAAAAATACTTTACTCTATTAAAAACCTATAAATTATTGGTTGAAATGGAGTTATATATTTTTATTTTACACTTGATCTCAGAATTTGTAATACACTTGATAGCTATAAGGAAATGTAATTAGACTAGAAATGGTAATTTAAAATGTATTTCTTTAATTGTGTTATATTTAGTATTTGAATGTATTAATTCATAAATTCATGTGAATTAATTGTAACAATAACCTTCTCTATTTTCCTTATTTATTCTTTGCATTTAAATTTCATAATACAAACTTTCACAGATTTCACTACCATGTGGATTGTTCCTTCACTCTCCTAAATGCTTAGTCATCTTAATATGATAAATTCCTCTTTTCATCTCTTTTGGTCTTGGCTTTAATGTCTTTTTTATTTTATTATGTGTTTTTTGGAGGACACATGCTTGTGTGTCTATATTTCAC
Source organism: Torreya grandis (assembly GCA_037957365.1). Taxonomy (NCBI): domain Eukaryota; kingdom Viridiplantae; phylum Streptophyta; class Pinopsida; order Cupressales; family Taxaceae; genus Torreya; species Torreya grandis. Next base: position 316,995 of record JARHVA010006291.1, read on the forward strand.
TCTTAGCTATGTTTTAACTTATCATGACTTGTTTCTTTGGTGATGGGATAGCAAGATGATGCTATCCCATGATGACACATGGACAAATCTCATTTATCCACTTGGGAATTTCATATAAAAGTTTATGATGATGTCACTTCTAGGCTAGTGGAATGATGACACATGGATGGTTATTATTTCTCTAATTTCCTATGACTTTATATATAAATGGATATGCCAATGTCACCTTTGGTCTAGTATGATGATGACATGTGGATGGATATTTCTAATTTAATTGTCTTAGACTTTTTGTACAACATGATATATTTACATCACCTCTAATGACAGATAGAAGGCCATCACTACTTTGCTTGACTAGTAATTTTTGTATAAATGGATATGCTGACATCACCTTAGGGTTAATTTTAGTCTTTACTTAGGATCTAAGTTAGAGAATTAATGCTTCATGTTAAGGGAAAATAAATCTTAGGATGGCTCAGGAAACACCAAATTATAAAATATCCTATTCAAGATACATATAGACAAATAAACCACTAAAATCATAACATTTCATCCCACATTAGTAATTAAGTAATAAATCAAGCGTACATAAGCATAAGTTAAATGAAAATCAAAGGTACAAATTAATTCATTTAGTATGGCTCATATAAAACTTCAATTCCTTCATAACTTTGAGATATCTTTCAACCTTTAAATTAAAGTCTATTTGATCAAGTCAAACAAACAATAGAGATTAAGAGAGATGAAAAAATTCATTTTATCATCAAATAAATTCTTTAAGTTTTCTCTTTTCAAACTCTATGTCATTAACTTCTGGTTCAAAAGATCATGAATAGTGATATTCAATTATCAATGGTCCCTATTTGAATTTTGAAAATGGGGTGTGTGTGTGTGTGTTAGGGAATAATAGGTATTATGAAACATCATCAAATGGGATGAATTCCTTCTCTCATTATTATCACATTTTTATAATCATAAAAAGATGTCATGATCATGTGATAATGATCTACGCTAAAGGGGCCCAAGACCAAGTATACATGTGGGACACATTTTTTATAGGTAAATTATAGTTATAATAGTGATTAAATAAAGAGTTAAGAATATAATGAATATGCATTCAATGGATCACAAGTCTTATACTTTCATAAATGTAGATTTTACTTAATAAGAATGAATAGGTAAATGGTAAAATGTGATATTTCATGTGTATGATAGAGTAGATATGCAAAACATGTTATCTACCATCACAAAAATGTAATGGATCAACCCTTGTGTCGATATATATGTTAAATATTTAAAAAATAAAAATAAAATAAATAGTTAAAACTATTTTTGGTTAAAATTAAGACCCACTAAATACATTTCATCTTCCTTATTAGATAATTTTTGAGCTTCTAAGTATGTGGCATTTAACTATCCAACTAGATAACTAAAAAATTTAAGGCTAGAGGGTGCCACTTTTTGAGCCACATGTTTAGGTCAGGTTGACACATGGATGTGATGGACTTGTGACAATTGTGTACATGCAAGTCTATGAGTAAATGCTAGTGAGGTACATGGGACTACAAACAAACTTGGCATAGAGGGAGTGTGAAAGCCACAACTTGGCATAATTTGGCTATAAATGTATACAATAAATTATGAGACTAATATGTGAGGATAAGTGCAATAAAAATGCAAATAAGTGTACTAGAATGTGCAACAAGTGTAGTGTGTCACAAGAAGGTAAAGGAGAGATGTGTGTCATGTAGGAGCTACACATGGACCACAATAAAATATAAAAAAATTAAAAAAACTAAGACACAATATCAAAAATATAAATTAAATTAAATAAATTTTATAAAAATAATAAAATTGATATTGGAATCAGTAATAAGGTGCAGTCATGGGTGATATGGGAATTAGTAACTAGTTACTAAATCAAGGAGTTTCTGATTTAACATTTTTGGGAATATTGGTGTCTTATTACTAATTTTAGTTAAGGGTATGAGATAATTAAATTAGTAAATAATATTGTAATAATTAAGCCACTAATTTACATAATTTAATTATAATTTGAACTTTTCTAAAACTAGTAATAAATGAAGAGAAATATAACTTAGCTTAAACTAGATTGAAATGACTGAGATAAAAGCTGATACTAGCTATACAAGACTAGGACACTATCAAAAATCAATATCTATATTTCATTTAGTGAAAGGAGAGGAGCACTAAAAACATGATACTTCAAGGTACAGTGCTATAGTCCAGGTCCTACTAATATTGTCCAAACTAGTCATAGAGATCTGAGTTTTTTGGGTTTTGTCTGCTATCCTTGTATTAGTCAACCTGTGAAATTTCAAGTCTTGAATATTGATGAAGCTACTTATAGAGATGATATAATCTCAAACCCTAGGTCTTCCTTATGCTTGAACTTGAATGAAAAATTGGAGAAAGAGAGGGGCATGGTTAGTATGTGTAAGATGCACTAAATGTGTATCCACACCCTTATATGAGAATGTTGCCTCCATACTAATACGCTGAATAGGGATCAAGCCATATGTAGTTATCCCACTTTATGTGCTTTATGCAATAATGTAATGGATATGCAAAAATTCTAAACTAGGTGTGCTTTAGGTGGCTAAGAAATGGTGTGAGGGTTTGAATGAGCTTGTGGATATATTGGTTGGATGTATGTAAAGAATAGGGAAAATAGCTTTAGTGGTCTTGCTTGTATTTTGGCTTACTTTTGAAAATAATTGTTAACCTTTATAATTAAACTTTGAATGGGATTTTATAGAGATTTATTGGTCATGGGTTAAATGTAATCACACTAGATTGACATAATGAAGAAGAGAAATTAGTAAAAAATTGTCACCTGAGCTCAAAATTTGATTAGATGAGAGCACTATAAAGAGGAAACCCTAGGGTCCAACATTATAGTTCAACTTGGGTGCTATTTTCATGAGGATATTGAACCTAGGAGGGATGAAATAATCATGTAAAAAGGGTCCTAACTAAGCTGGA
>JARHVA010006291.1:325000-600000 GCA_037957365.1 Torreya grandis
TGGACCTAGTTAGAGGGAAAGTAGCTATCACCCTCTTGGGGGAGAGGAGGAGAAGGAAATTATTTCATGTGCACAAGACAAGACATTGAAACTTGACAGGTGGTTGTTAGCATATGCAATGGATCCTCTAAGTATGTAAGAATTTCATTCTTGATTAGATTACATATAATAGAGAGATAGCATGTTAAATAAGTTATTATAGTTATAAGTTGTATAAGAATATGATTATAAATAATATTCCATATGAGAGATATCAAATAAGGGATAGAGAGCATGGAATTTTGTAATAATGCATAAATTTTTTTGACTTGTAACATGAAATTTCTAAAATGTTACGAAAAATAGAGTTAGAAATTATTCTGCATGAGAGAGAGAGAATATGTAAAAAAAATATTGAAATCTTGTATATTTTTAGCAATAAATTTTGTAATATCATCCCTTATTATGAAAACTAAGCATGAAAGGGAAATAATGAAGCTTTGCATTAACATATGGTAGACATCATCATTCATATACACGATAGGACTAGGTATGGTCTCCTTATTATTTGCAAGAAATTCAAAACATATGTGTAAATAAGTGAGATTCATTTTTGTTATTATGTGAAATATGATTTTAGATGTAAAGTGATACCTCAATCAAACAAATGGACCTAGTATATGCAACTAGGGTTTTGAAAAATAATATTTTTAAAATTACTAAGAAATTTTAAAATTTAATGTGAATTTTTTATTTAAATATGTACATAAAAAATCAAAAAAAATTTGGAAAATTCTTGATTTGAAAGGACCCAGTATATGCAACTAGGGTTTGGAAGATTTTTTTTTTAAATTACTATAAAATTTTAAAATCTAAATTGAATTTCTTATTGAAATAGGTAAATAAAAAATCAGAAAAATATTGTAAAAATCAGCGGAATTTACCCTAGAGTTTATAGGGTTTTTATACACAAATGAAGTAAGTCGGGTTCACCAAATGATTTAATTTTTTTGGGAATACTAGTGTCTTATTCCTAATTCTAGTTAAGTGTCTAAGATAGTTAAATAGTTAAATAATATTGTAATAATTAATCCACTAATTTTTATAATTTAATTGTAATTTTAAGCTTTCTAAAAATAGTAATAAATGAAGAGAAATATAACTTAGCTTAAACTAGACTAAGATGACTAAGATAGAAGTTGATACTGGTTGTACAGGATTGGGACACTATCACAAATTATTATCTAGATTTTTTTTGGAGAAAGGATAGAACTAAAAATAGGACACTTCAAGGTCTAGCACTATAGTCTAGGTCCTGCCACTATTATCCAAACTAGTCACAGAGATCTAAGTTTTCTGGGTTTTGTCTAATGTCCCTATATTAGTCCACCTATGAAATTTCAAGTCTTGAATATCAACTAATATCCTTATATATATGATTTAATCACCAACCCTAGGTCTTTCTTATGCTTGAACTTGAATAAAAACTTGGAGAAAGAGGGGGGTTAGTGTGTGTAATATGCACTATATGTATATCCACACCCCTTATGTGGGCATGCTTCCTAAATACCAATATTTCAAATAATATCAAGCCATATATAGTTATCCCACATGATGTGCTTTGTGAAATAGTTTAATGAAGATGCAAAAATGCTAAACTAGGTGTGATTGACGTGACTAGGAACTAGTGTGAGGGTTTGAATGAGCTTGTGGTTGTATTGGCTGCATGTATGCAAAGAATAAGGAAAATATACTTAGTGGTCTTTTTTGTATTCTTACTTTCTTTTTAAAATAATTTCCAAACCTTATAAATGAAATTTAAATGGGCTTTTAGAAATATCTATTAGTCATGGGTTAAATGCAATCACACTAGGCTGACATATTGAACAAGAGAAATCAGGAAAAAATAGTCACCTAGGCTAAAAATGTGATTGGATAACATTGTTGGAAAGGGGAAACCCTAGGGTTCAGAACTATAGTCCAACTTTGGTGCTATTATCATAAGGGTATGAGACCTAAGGGGATGGAATAAACATGGAAAAAGGATCCTACCTAAGCTAGAATGAGGACTTGAAAGCCTACGGATGAATGGGAATTAGTAAAAAGATGATTAGAAGGGTCGTAAGAGCATGCAAGAGGGACTTATGGATTGGGTGTCATAATCCACATTCAAGCTACCAAATTTAACATTTTATATGACTATAGTTTCACATATACTATAATACTCAAGGGTATCTTCTCAAAGAGTTTCACATATCATGCTATACTTAAGGGGATGCATTTTAGTGTTATTTATTTTTCCCCTTAGATTATTTAGGGTATGAATATATTCATAACATATATGTCTATCTTATATTTACATGATGTATTATGTAAACCAGATGTTCTTAATAAATCATATAATCTACTTTGAAAAGGTATTTTATTTATTAACAAAATTTTATTCTTTCTTAACATCCAATATAATTTTTTTCATTATCTGTAATGACAATTAACACCTATAAAATATTTCAAGAAATTTTTAGATTCAACTTTGAGTGATAGTATAAAATAAACCTTACATATCATATCAATGGAGATGGTGTGCATAGGAATATTCAAATAATAGGTTTGGTTGGTTGAGTAATTTTTATAGGATTTTTAAATACTTAAGGTGGATACTATGGTGTATCATCCACAAAATTTATTTTCATTTTTAAGTTTAATTGATACATTCATGATATGCCATACCATACCACATCAACTTCCATCCTTTTTAAATATTTAATTATATTTATATATAAAATGTTATAAATTATACCATCTACTAAGACTAAAAATAATATAGGGTCCCCATCCAAATGAATGTTTTGGTTTCTAAGTAAATTATTCCCATATGTTAAGTTTATACCAAAACCATAGATGATTACTATGAATTTTGATAAATTGTTTTTTTAGTTTTTGATTAAAAACATGCATATATGTATGTGTGTGTATGTATATATATGTATATTTATGTGTGTATGTATTTATGAATATGTATATATGTATGTATATGTATATGTATTTTTGTATGTATGTAATGTGCATGTGCATATATACATCTACATTCATACATACATACATATGTATCTATGTATGTATGCATGCATGTATGCATGTATGTATGTATGTATGTATGTATGTATGTACGTATGTACACACACACACGCATGACCAACTAAAAAGGTGGTTGATATGAAATCACACACTAATAAAAAATCATTAAAAAAATCACATTGGGGCAAACCTGTAAAAAAGAGTTATGACCCTAAGCACAAAATAACATCAATACAAAATTATTTGATAGGTGAAAAAACTAGTAACCATAAATAGAGATAAACAAAATATTTGGCCAATGATATAACTATCCCCATAGAAGGATGAGGAAGAGGCAATAAAATATCAACATTATCTCCCCAATCACCCCCATGGGGTTGTGCAATATTATGTATAGATCCCCAACCATATTATTTTTCATTTTCTTTAGCATCTTCCTTTATTTTTCAATGAGGGGTTGAAATATCAAAGGATAATTTATGCATTTTACATTTCCCACCCAAACCATAAGAAAAAAACTTAAAATTATCATAACAAACCTACAGTGAGGGCTACCCTGCAAGGCTCCCCTAGATAATGAGATCTTGAAAAAAGGAGGAAGAGGATAAGTGTAGAATGTAGAGGGAATGTGTGACATACATCAACCCCTATCTTTATCCCTCTAATATTTTTCATTTTTGAGAAGGTCCTAGTGAGGGTAATCTAAAGGAACCTAATTTATAGTATAAGGGCCATTTTCCAAGTGATAAATGAGAATTTTGAGGTGCTCTACATCTAGCACCACTTTATTTACCTGCACTTGGATCTATATCATGACATTAAAAAGCATTGGAATTTTGCTAGTAGTAAAAAAATCTATATCAAGATTCCATTTATTAAATATTTAAAAATTCTTATATTTCCAAAGATGAATGAGAATAATAATGAAATTAGCATGCCAAATTTTAATGAATCTTGAAGCAAGAATAGAAAATTCCACCTATAGAACCACATGCCAATAAAAGAGTTCTAATCTAAAGGGATGAAAAATTTAGTGTATGGACTTCCATGATTATTAAGCTTTAATATAAAACCAAAACATGGTTTTGAATGACTTAGTTTGTCCATAGGCATAATGTTTGGGAGATAACATCCCCATATAAAAAAAGATTTCACCCGCTATAAATCTATTAAGAAACTATTACAACTAATACATAAAATACTAATTATATTAATATAATATTCCTTTTTAGGAAGGAATCACTCCATAAATCACTTGCCACTTTGAGTGGGCTACATCCTTTATTATAGTAACACTCTAATTAATTTTTATTTGCTTGGATGCATTACATTAACCTATGCCCTTCTATTTATACTAACTATAATCTATCCCACTCATCTTTTCTATGCATGTGGTATTATTCCTCTAATATACTTTTCACTACTATTCATTATATTATTGATTTCCTCTATTTTACCCCTTAATATACATTATATTAACCCATATGTATATTACATTCCATGCCCCTTCACATATTATATTCTTGAAACATGCAAATAATTACATATCAAAAATATATATAAGAATAGATAGAGGCACATCCATGTGTCTTTTTCCACTTCCATTGATTTCACATATACTCAGATATGAGCATTTACATCAACAAAGTGAGCATGAGAAATATAAATGAAGGTTGAAATGAAATGTGAGGCATGGTAATTATCTTATCAAAGCAATAATGAGGATGCTCAAAATAATCTACTTGGTGATCCAATGGAAGATACATGCCATCCCCCTTAGCATTGTTCTTTACACATTATTGTTGGAGTGGCTAACTATAAGAAATAATATATAATTTTTTTTTAAAGCATTGGTGGCTAGTAGGGCTCATCAATGGCATGCTCAGATGCCTAATTAACTACATCCAAATGTGAATCAATCACAACAAAAGGAAGGAAATTAGCATACCAAGTGTTGAAAGAATCCTCTAAATCTGTCCATGTAGGTATGCCCATATCATATGCTTTAAATATAAGAAATAAATCATCAAACCATGTATTGTAGTTATTCTCCCAATCCAACCATGCATTAATTTCCTCATCATAATGTCTTAGTATATAGAAGTGAAACTCAAATCTATCTAAAGAAACATGCATATTACTATATAATTTATCCATAACATTGATTAATTGATGCATTAATCTAGATAAAGTGAAAATATCCATTTATTTTTATTTTTATTTTTAATACAATAACAGTTACTAAAAATACTATAAACTTTTAAATATTTAATGAAATTTAAAAATAAAAAATAATCTAAAAATATGAAATAGAGGTGCAAAAAACCCAGATTTTTTTGGTACATTTGTTTCTTATTCAAGAGTTGCATACAGAAGAACAGTTAGATTTTTTTAACAATAGTGGTGGTTAGTAAAATTATGATAACTTATACAATACTTAATGAAATTAAAAAAATCAAACTATTTTGGAAAGATAAAAATGTGTGTACAAAATACAAAAAAGTTTAGCTACAGTTATTTCCCATTTCATAGTAGCATGTAAAATAAAAATCATGATTTTGAGGGGAAAAATCTAAATCTGAACTTTGAAACTACAATTAAATGACAGATCCAATTGACTTCACAATACCACAAAACCAACACTTTTATAATAATAATCTTCCATTCAAAACATATCTCTTAACCTACGTGCACAACCTCTTACGAAAAAATAATTATAGCTCTGATACCAGATATTAAGAACCTCTTACAATTGATACATAATTTAGGGAAGGAATAACTCTATAAATTATTTACCACTTCAAAGGGGTTGCTTCCCTATCAGAGTAACACTCTAATTGATTTATATTTACTTGTATGAATTATAATAGCATATGCCCCTATATTTAGAGTACTTCCAATATATCCCACTCATCCTTTTTATGCATGTGGGTTTAATCCTCTAACATATTATTCACTACTATTCATTCTACTATTACTTTCCTATATTCTATCCCCTAATATGCATTATATTACCCTCCCTAAATATATTACAAAATCATTGGTAGAGAATACATCATGCAATTAGAGGTTTTTAGGATCTAAAACCACATACCATGTGGTTTGGAATCTCCTACTCCAAATAAAAGAAGAGATATTAAGATTTCAATATTGTTTTATATTATCCTAGGTCACAATGTTGGGAGTCACCCATATGTAAATAAATTAGGGTTTGTATCAAATCAAATGATGGATATACTCTAAATCCAATCTTTCCATCATTTAAATTCAAATTTTGTGTATGGTATAGTCTAACATTGCCTTCTAAATCTCAGTAATGAATTCAAAATATGTGTTAGTGATATTAAATTTAGTTTTTAAATATTACCAACTTGCCTAGTATATAGTATATTTATCAAATATATACCCAATAAAATTGATGCCTATAAGGAAAGGCCAAATATATTTTATTATATAAAATTATGGAAAGATTTTTCCATTAACAACTATATAAAGGTATCACCATAAGGAGTGGGAATTAATAGATATACTACTCCTTCAAAACTAGTTGTGGCTTAATAGTTTCCTAGGCCTTTTAGATGCTTTTAGATACAAAGGTATTTGTAATTTTGATAGGATTAGTTGTTGAGTATAATTCCAATTTAGGAACTTGATTATTGATCTTATATTTATTTTTTTGTTTTTCAGATGTTTATGAAGGTTATTTATTACATTTATGTTCTAAATTATTTGTTTGATCAAATTTGGACAATTTTTGAGAATTTCCTAAAAAATAGATAGAAGTGTCAGTTACAATCTAGTTCATTATAATTCACTAAATGTTTATCTAACTGAACCCTAAAGTTATTTTAGTCAAAATTATATTTTTATATTTATATTTTATAAATCTATTTTTAGACTTTCACTTGTCTAGTGTGCATGTGAGTATACATGTTTACTTATCTGATGAAGAAGATTCTTGCATGATGTTCATATCTTATCAGTGAGTTAAAATTTTAATATTCATTCTATATTTAGTGTACTTAGTATTTAATTAAATTTATTTATTTATTTTCTACTTTTAGACTTAACTTGGAATGCAAGTTACTTTGTAATAACCTTATTTTAGCTTTCTTTATTAATAAGAATTGCAGAAAAAAAGTAATGTGGTGCAATAATTTGAATTGGGAAACATTTTTTTCATGTTTGAGTTTTAATTTTATTGTATTTATATATTAATTTAGACCATAAATCATATAGTTTCAGTATTGAAGTTATTTAGTACCATTTTTGGTCGATAATCTCACTTACAACATAACTAGTTTGACAACTAGTAATTATGAGACAGATTTGTCGAAACATAAGTTAAATTTTAGATTGAATAAAATATTTATTTTAATCCATACATACATTAAAAAAATTCATTAGTAATGTTTTCAAACTTAATTTATTTCATGTGCTTTTTGTGTAAAGACTATCATAGGAGATGCATTACCTAAGAATAAATTTTTAGGCTTCTTTACCTTCAATGGACCAAGCGATCCATATAAAATAAAGGTAAACTTATTATTTATAAATATAAATAAAATATAGAATTATAGACTCTCTATATTTATAATATATTACCTAGGCTACTCTATGAAAGCCTTTTTGGCTTCATCATTAGACCAAAGGAAATATATCAATAACTGTTCAAGCTTCATGTATGAAAATTTAGAAGTATCCCAATAAGAAGAGTAGTAAACATGGGTTTTTTAAATAAATTTTCAAAAATATATGTAAAATTACCTAATAGGTAAATAGGTTTGGTTATCTAATACAATATATTTTTCTCCAATCTAAAGGCAACATAGTTCCATAATTCAACTAGTAAAGCTTGGAAATCAAAAGGAATTCCCAAAACTTAAACATTTACCCATGACAATTACATTTACATTGGTAAGAATCAATCTAATATATATTCATAACATAATATTTCCTATATCATTGAGTCTTGGCCCACTAAATTTTGGAGCTAGATGCCTAAAGAAAATTAGGAGGAATTGCATGGTGTTTTGGACCACCATTTCTTCTTTTGGAAATGCAAGGAATGAATCACCAACAAAGTGGAATTTAAATACTTATTATTAAGGTGAGTAGGGGATATAAAATAAATTAAAAAAAAAACCTTTTGAATCTTAATCTCAGAGCAAGTATCCAATCCCTTATGTAGCTATGATATAAAGATAATGAACTAAAGAACAACCCTGCCTAAGAGATTGGCAAAGGCGAAACTTCTTAGATTGATGACCATTAATTGTGACACAATAAGAATCATATTAAAAAGATTTTGGATATTATGCACATATCTAGGACAAAAAATAATGGTTTAAAACATATAAATAATGAATTTCCATTCAATCCTTTCATAGGCCTTTTAAAAATATTTTTTAATAAATAGCGCTTTATGTTGGGATGTGTGACCCCACTTTATTTTTTCCCAAACTACAATAATTTTATCAATTATATACCTACCTTGAATGAATCTAGTTTTCTTGGGCCTAACCATAAACGGAATTATATACCTAAATCTTAGGACCAAAGCCTTGTAAATAATTTTATAAAAAACATTTGGAATATTTAATCACCTCTAATTGGTAGTAATCTTAAGGTATCTAACCTTGGGGATAAACTTAGTATTCGTTTTATTGATTGTATATTCAATGGAGAAATTATCCATAAATTTAAGGTATACTTTTTGAAAATAATATCTAACACAATCCCATAGGTTTTGGTATAACTCACATGGAAAGCCATCAACACTTAAGGATTTGTCATGAGTCATACCAATCATTCCATTATGAATATATTCAATATAAAGGGCCTATCAAAATTCATTTTTTAGCATGGAATGAATTTAAAAGGAACCACATAAATGTATTTTATTAAATAAATGTCCCTTTATTTTTATGTGGATTAATCTTAAATGAAATTTTTATAATGTTGACCAAAAGCTTATAGAATATTTGGAAGACTATTAAGATGGTATCCACATTCTTTGATGGCCTATTTTTAAAGTAGTCTATATTTAGTAATATATTATTTGGAAACTCTATTTCAAAAAAAAAATTAAGCTTAAAATATAAATAATAAATCTAAGGTTAAAGGGTTAGAGATAGCCTAGGGTACAAGGATGGTAGACTATCTCTAAAGTAGGCCAATTAATTTTAAAACTTAGATTAACATATACTAAATTTACTATGCTAAGATATACTAAAAACAAAAAGTACAACTATGTTATATATTTAAATGATAATTAAAACAAAATACTTAGTTGGTTGTAATGTTAATTATTATTTGGATCTAGAATATGAAGGGAATAGATGGGATCTAGATTTTGGATTAGTCACTTGGTTCTAGAAATTATACTTATGTAGTTGAGGACATTTGTGTCAAACTAGGATTGTTATGTTGATGCTTCTATCTAAATTAGACACATGTGTCTAGTAAAAATACCTACTTAAATTATATGTAATCACCTAGATGTGTTTGGGTTATATGTCATATTTGACATAGGGCATCCAGATCTAGGTCATGGACTATCATTCCTTGTCAAATGAGAAGACCCTAGTTCTTCATCTTCGTAGTGGCTATGTAAAAAATTAGCTAGTTGGAACATGGTGGTGATATATCCCAAATATACCTCTATTAATGATTATTACCTAAATTTCCAATAGTCTGAAGAGGGTCTCATACTTTTTTAGTTATCTGATACATGTTGGATTGTGTGTGTATTATGTAATGTGTGATAAGTAAGTACATAGAGTAACCTAACTTATAATTTAGAAAATGTGGCTCATGAGATTATCCTTAAATACTTCAAACCTATAGATATGTTATCCATATGATTAATATGGAAATATGATAAAATAGGGAAGATTTGATCATATAAGTGCTTGATTAAATTCCTTTGGTATGCTACCTTGTGAGTAGATAAGAAGTTTGTAGGTGAGGAATGAATGAGGATTTATCATGTATTTCTACCTATAATTTTGGAGAGTGTATCACATTAAATAACATAGGTTGACCATAGAAATACATTTCATTTGTAAATTAGATTAATTTAGGGCAATGGATAATTGTGTTGGAGTAGGACACTTCCATTGATGTAGGTATCTAATTAAGATGCAAGTTTTTAAGTAGCTATAAAATAAGCACAAGTCCAAAATTTTCAAAGATAGATGATATGCAAGTTTATAACATTATGAGTATGATTGAAGCTTTGAGTCATCATAATAACATTAGTCAAACTAAGAGATAATTAGTTTGGCATAGAGAGAGTGTATGTGAGCCTTTCAGTAGAGGGAAGATCTATAATCTAAAGGTACATCCACGATATTTATTTTCCAAGTGTAAAATATTGAGGTGATATATAACTTATAAGTAATGTCTACATTCACCCCCATTTAATCTAGTAATTAAATTTCTAGTTTAAAGGAAACTAAAATGCATAATTGGGTGTGTATAACACACCTTGCCTTTATTTCAACCCAACTTGAGTGCTTTTCTGGTGACTAACTTGCAACTAAGAAAATGTTACAATATATAATTAATGCATATAATCTGAAATTGAAAGAGAACAAGGTTTAGGAGTACCCTTGTGTATCAATGTAATTGTGTTGCCTTTTATAAATTTGATTTAAAAATATGTATCATTATGAATCATTAAAACTATGATTAAGATAAATATAAAATATTTAAAGTGCTTATATATAGAGAAATAGGGAGATATTAGAGGATACATGTCCCCTAACATTGGATAAAAAGTGAGTTACCACTTGATAGTTGAGATTAGCTTAACCATGTAAACCAATCATACTTTTAATTGGGTGAGCGTGAGTAAACCAAGTCAACACATAATATAAAATTGGTGAGGTTGGATGATGTAATCAATTCCAACATATAAAATTTATAGGATTAAGCGATTTAATCACCTTAACTATACCAAAATCAAACCAACTACTATAGTATATTGGCTCAATATAATCCATAAAATTCCAACCTCATGGGTGGTGATATTCTATATAAGTATTTGAAATCTAAAAGTTGGTTTGATTTTGTAAATTTTAGGTGCTATTTGCATAGAATATGCACCTTATGTATGTCTCATGATGAAAAATGGGTATAAAAATGATACCAATGTATATAACTTTGCCAAAAATGTCTATCTGAATCATATAAATATGAAATTTGACCAATTTGAAAACTGTGTAAGTGTGGATAACATGCTTCCAAAACATGCCCCCACTATAATATAAAATTGAAAACTAGTGTACATGTTGAGAACGTATTTTCATAACATTCCCCCACTATATATAAGAAGCTAAGAATTGGTGTGTGGATAACACATTTCAAAAGCATGCCCCCACCATATATCTAAATCTATGAAGAATGTGGAAGTCATTCCTCTATGGCATGCCCCTAATAATATTCCCCTATTTTGAGGTGATGGAAGTAGAAACTAGTAGTCAATTTACATCAAAAGGATAAATAATTATATTAGCTTTGTATGAACCACATAATATATATAAATAAAATCTATAGGTAGATATAACATTGAATCATAAATGATGTGATCACAACAAGTCCTAAGTTTCATGATGTGAATCATGGAAATGTCTAGATAGTAACAGTACAATCTCATGAATCAATCAAGAAAACACACAAGAGTATTCTAAATCAAAACAAAAGATAATGGTCCAAGGAGACCATGAATAAGGGGCATGTTAAAATTACACATAGTAGAAGGAACATGACATATTCAATTGTACACAAAATCAAGAATGACATATCAGAATATCCACATCAAATAAAGGATGACATACTCAAATGTTAAAGAGGCAAATAAAATCATAAGGGCCTATTGAGAAATTTGACTACAAGTCAAATTGGGTTAACCCCTGTAGTTTAAATCTTATTATAGGGGTCTTATAGGGTGTGAGTTTTTTTCCATGGTCCACATGAGGTCATTTAATGTGTTATAGCCTTGGCCATATTCATTTTTAGTCTTTAGTTGGTATTATGCCATTTAAGGTCATTTTTAGGGCATTTAATAGAATTGTATGATTTAACATGAAAAAAAAGTGTTCCAAAGTGTATTTAAATGTCCTACATGTTAGATATGGTATCCATTATTCAAAACTTTTAGGTGCTACATTTAAATCAAGATAATAGTTTAGAAAAGTTAGTTTTTAGTTATTGTACAACATATACAATATATTTGGCACATGTGGAAGGATTTAGAGCTACCATTAAGGTCCCCTCAACTCAATTATATGCTTGATCAGTTAATACTAGCTCAAAAATGACATAAAATCATTTTGCTTCTCCATCGCTCTCCTTTACATGCAAAAATGGTCAACTAGTTTCAATCTAGTACAGACACCAGAAGGTGAGTTGGGTTAAATGATCTTGTGGGATTATATTATTATTATTTTTATTTAAAATACATAATATTATTTTTAGGTTTTGTTTCTTTTATTATATGAACCATTTCTAAGGAGGTCTACCACTATTTTCTACCTGCACTTTCCCATACCCTTGAGGTTTCCTCTCTGTTTAGATTAGTCTATACAAACTAGGTATTACATGTGTTTTTAGAGAGTCTGGAAATTATTATCACATGGTCCTTAGTCATTTTTTCATGTTTGGAAGTCAAATAATGAGTACAACTTTCTCATCTTGCTAGTGGAAAACTATATCATAGTTTGTAAATAGTTTCATCATGTGTAGAAGATTATCTCCTTGTGTTGATCTTCAAATCAATGGTAATACAAGATGATTTATTATTTTTAATCCATTATTTCATAGTGATCAGTCTCTCCCAAGGAGTTTTTGTCTTTAAATAATCTCTTGATGGAGTGAACAATTACAAATCTAACACAGTCAGCCTTCTTGTAAACATTCACCTATAGTTAGGTGAAAATAAGCCTTGAATAGTATTTTGAAGGAAGTGGAAAGGTTTTAAAAGTGTGAAGAGTCTCATAAAGTGGAAATAATAGTTAAATTTATCCTTTAAAATAGTTTTTTGTAGATCCTAACTCATTGCACATAGTCTTGTACCATATCTCCACCTACAGGTTTCCAGCAATAATTTGATTGTAGCTCCAATAAAGGTCTGAAGGTGTTGCATGAAGATGTATGAAATCATTTGAGACCTTCAAATAGGTATAGAAAGATAGATAAAAATCACGGTGAGAATTTCATATTCATATAGACTTAAAACCATGCTCATGTGTGGAGAAAGTTATTAAAGGTACACTTTACCTTAAACTCTATGAATCTAATTTTGTCCATACTTTTGATCATCTCATATTAGAGAGCCTTGAGGTCTGTAATAGTATAAGTGTTTCCATCATATATCCCAAGAATAGGGGTAATGCCTTGACATGAAAAAGGTGATTATTTGGTTATGAGAGGTCATGTGGATAAGTTACCACCTCAATCAATTTCTCATTGTTGATTGTTAGTATAATCTATAGTGTTTTAAGCTCAAATGACATTTTAATGTAATATGACAAGATGGAGGCATCCTTTCAAGACAAGTGACCTTATTTAAGTCAAATATGATACTATTCCCCTGGTATTAGTCAAAAAATGTTGATGTTCAATGCTTGATGTATGTCATCACCTATAGGAGGACCTTAGGTTTCTCAAATGAGGTGTCTATAGTTAGTCTGCAACATACAATGTGTTGGCAATGAAATATAAGGAACAACCCCTGCAGACATAGTTGTTTATGAAATTTTAAATGACACTAGTGCAAAGGATAAATTTAAATTAATTTAAATGAAATATTTTCACATAACTAAAAAACTATAGGATCCTTTTGGTTCTCAAAATGGCACTTACAGTCCTTGAAGTTGACAATACATGGAGATTGATAGTTTGGAGATTAGCTTGGTCCTAGGCATGATATGAACATCTAAAATTTTGAGATGAAATAATAGACATTAAATAAATCCTAATCATGAAACATATTATTTTTAACATCCTACAATAATCTCATTTACTTAATAATATACACCTACAATTTGCTACAGTAGATAGTTTAGCCTAGGCTAGTGGGAAAAAGAGAAGCTTTAAGAAGTTGGTATAAGTATGGAATATTGAATATGTTTTATATTAAAATAAAAATGATGATATTCACCTAATTTTATGCTTATATAAATTAATTATAACATGAACATCAACCTATAATCACCTATAGTTAAACCTAATTTTGCATTCTTACACATAGTCATCAACACCATAAGTCTATCTCGAGATTTGTGAAGTTGAGGAATTTAAGGAGGTGATTTAATATTTAATTTCATTAAATAATTTCCTTATGACATATTATATCCCTCCATATCTTTAATTTGATATGATAAATAGGGTATATGTCCTTTATTCTATCTCAAATAGAGGGCACTCTCAAACAACCTAAGACTATAGGTATAGTGTGTAGATGTTGTAAAGGTGACATGAGAAGTCTTGTAAGAACATATAATGATGTAATGATATGAAATAAGGTATATAATCATGAATAACCCCATAAAATTACTATAAATCATTCATAAAAGGTTATAATCCATGAACATAGTTAGGCATGTTAGGCCTAAAGCCCTAATGGAGTCTAAATCCACTTCTAAGGCAAGATGAAATATCCATTAAATTTAATGACCTTAAGGGAGATTTTTAAGGTTGTTTTAAACCATTATATAATAGGTTAATTACAAATGTTGGTCAAATTTATCCTATTTTACCTCAGACCTAAACAAAATGTAAAAGAGAAGTTTGATAATCCAAATTAAAAAACTCACACCTATATGAACCTATTACATGGTGCATCAAGCACCTAAAGAGAGTTGAAGGAGGTATTACCCTTTATTATAGTGTAAATGTTTCATATTTTCAACATCTATTTTTTTATGAATAAATGCTAATAGTCTAACATGTTAAAACCCTCTTAAACCATTGGTTTTGACCTAATTGGGAAGAGATGGATGGGAATGATTCAAAAAGGTGTATTATGGACTATAAATTGTTTTATAATTGTGGATAACTCTCTTATTCTCAATGACACATGATTGGTCTAAACCCTACTTATATAAACATGCCTAAAATAAGATTTTTTTGTAAAGGTTTACGTGATTTATAGGTATAAAGTAGTTTTGTAGAAAGAGAATAGTTTTAGGAGGTCAAGTGGGACTTTTCATAACTCCATATATCCATTTATTACCAAAGGTTTACATAAAAGGTCCTCTACTAACTCATTCATCTTAGGTATTCTTAGATAGAGAGTGAACAAGAAGAGTGAATACCAAATGAAGAGATGAGAAGTTTAATTAGGGGTCCTTTTAAGGTATAATTCATGGATTGAAATGCAAGGGGACTCTATATAGGTGTCCTAACACATCTCCCATGTATTTTATTCAAAAATTTAAGGCCATCTTGGTGACAAATGTGAAGATAGGCCTATAAGGCTAGTGATGGTAACTACAGATGGTGAAAACAAGTATCCAGAAGAAGATTAATAGTTAGGCAAGCATCTGATGAATATTTAACCTTGTTTCTAACCCCTCCTTGATATTTCATATATTTCAACTTTCCATAGTCTATTTTTGAGTAGTCAAAAGATGCCCAATCATGAAGGTAGTTAAGGTCTCTATGCTAAGTTTGGAGAATTACCATGTTTCACATGAATTTTTTTTGAAGAGGATATTCTAGACATCTATTCTCCACATTATCCTTATATAATTTAATTTATTTCATGCCATGACATGTGGAATTATGACCTTTGAGATCCCCTTTTCTCTCTCTCTTCTCACATTCTATAAATGCAAACCATTTTGGCTATTGTATTTTAATTCCACACCTAGTATGGCAAAGCCTTGATGGTTTACTATTTTAATTTACCTTTGAATAAATTTTTCAATCTATTTTTTAGTTCAAAAATATATTATCTAAATGTGTGAAGTGATATATGGTGATGTCTAGTGATAAGCATATATCCTTACCTTCTCTTTATCCTTTCATGTTTAGTGCAAGTAGTTCTCACTCGAATAGGTCATATGGAGTGTATCTATTGTGTTTGAATACTTTAAAGTGTACAATTATCCTTAGTGTTAGTAATTTAACTTATGATTCACTTACCATGAGTAGTTTCATGCATATCAGCTCCATATTTGAAATGCTAATGTTAGAGCAATTCAGGATTCTAAGACTAGTGTTGTGAGTTATGTATCTTAGTGAATTTGTATGATAATATTTTGGATATATTTATAGTTTATCACCCCCTTAGAGTATTTTAATTTCATGTCTACTTCTATCTCTTTTCACATAAACAATTATATAGTGCAGGTTATAATCACTTAAGAATCAATATAGAGAGTTATCCCTTAAACCTAGAGGTATACCTCTACAATAGGAAACCCACATGCCTATAGGTATTCTAATGTTTCCTAAATATTATAGTAGGATTGAACAACCTCCTCTAGGTTTAAATATTTTTTTACAATAGTTTTGTCATACATGATGGGATAATTATCCCAAAAACATCTTATCAAGGTGAATGTTGGTCTTGATAACATCATATTTGCATATGGTGTTCTACTTAGAATTTGGTGACTCAATTCAAGGTAATATTTGGTTGTGTACCATTTTTTTTTCAGATTATTGTGTTCATACTTCATATTCCTTAATACATCATCTTCTAATAGATTTTTCAATCCCATAAACCCACCTCTTCAACCTAAACTTCCTCTTGAAGTTCAACATCCTCAGCCTATCTTGACCTTTGAAGAACAAGAGGACTTTTCAAGATAAGAATATCAAGAGAGTGAAAATCAACTTGAGGATAATATGTCTAGGCAACATGCCTTCCTAACCTTTAACACTAAAAATCCCATCCATCTCAATGAATATGATGACATACCTCCTTATGTTACTAAGAGTGTTCCCACATTCAATGGTGAAGGTCATGTTACCCCTACTGACCATAATATGGATATATCAAAACTCTATAGTTTTCAAAATGTCACTGAAGTCAACATTGCCATTAGACTTATTGTCATATCCCTTAGAAGGAATGTATTTGAATGGTATAGGACATTGCTCAAAGGTTGTATCATAACTTGGGATGATTTTAGAGAGCTATTGACATCAAGGTTTCAATAAAAAAGTAATCACACATCACTTATCCATTAGCTCAATGTGATTCAAAGAGCCCCTAAAGAGAAAATTCATTATTTTAATGGGATATTCCAAAGTACTTGGCATAGGTTGCCTCCTCCCAAGAGACCATAAGAAATCTTTGTGTTTTTAACATATCTAAGGGTTATTAGTACTAACATAGACATAATTTTATAGTATATGGGTGGTTACACCTTACTTGAATCATATGACCTTGATCCATTAATATTAAAAGACACCACTTTAAAAACTATTTAAAAATGGATACTCGTTAACTAAAACTTGATCTAAATATGGCACTTGACAATTTTAACCAATTTAATCCATTTTTATTGATAAGGAAAAATTTCTTAATTTCCCATAAAATTAAATGAAAATTGGCATATTAATTTAAAACCAATAATTTATTGATTAAAAAGAACAAGAAACAAATGTTCAAATACAAATAATACACTTAAACTTGATAACAAAGTTTACCTTTTCAGGTGTTACATCTCTAGGTTCGATAAAACACAAACCAATATATAAATGATGTCAAAATAAATTTAATTATTAAATCATAATTTTCTTCTAGAATGGGCTACCAAGTAATCATATTGAATTGATAAAGTCCTACAAAAGATGAATTCTACAAACTCTCCACTCCACACTAAGTTAAATCTGATGAACTCTTTTTCACTTCTCGTTCTCCTCTAATGAGTGATTTGCAAACTTAGAATTATTTTGAATGAATTTTCCAATGGGGATCATGGGTTTATATATCTTTAAAAAACCCAAAAATCATGGATATTTGCCTTATCCATCCCCAATCTTACATAGTTTGTGGGATTAAAATCCTTGTTACATGAATATCCCATATAAATGGATTTTGAAAAATCTTAAGGCTTTAATTTAGCTTTTACATGAATATATCCCATATTAGTGGGATTTCATAAAATAAATAAGGCTTTTACATAGCTGTAAGCATTTTCATGTTTTATTAAAATATTACATTAAAAATAATTTTGATTAATCCATGCTTTAATGCCCTTGTCTTACCTTGCATGTTTATTTTCCACGTAGTCATTTTAAACTATATTAAGGCTTTTTCTTCCTTCGGCATCAAAATTTTCATTGTGCCATATAATATCCAACTTTTGTGGGAATAAATATTATCATAGGGTTTTAATTAAAAACTTCCATGTTGGTTGTTGATGTGGGCATTGAAATGAAATCCCATATTTTTGGGAATAAATATTGTCATATCTCCATGCCTTATTAAAGGATATATTTTGTTTATATCCACGTATGTGTGGAAAATATATTTTTTTACTATTCGGTCAAAGTCCTTTTTATCCCACATTGTTGGGATGTGAGATAAATATATATTTTTTAAAGAATAAACTTTATCCCATGTAAAGTGGTCTTATCTTGCCACATAGATGTGCCATGTGGAAGCTTGTAGTTATGCCACATATCCATACCAATATGTGTCATGTTTTCATACCACATTGGTCCATATTTAATTCTTGTTGACTGATTTTGACAAGTGTTGAACAATGTTGACCCATCCTATTGACTTTTGACCAACCATAACTTTTGTATATAGACTCCATTTTTTGAAATAAAAAATGCTCCAAAAAGCTCTCAATGAGATCTAAGATGTGTGAATGGTTTTAAGAAGGATTGAGACATTTTATTTTTTAGCCCTTGTAGATGATCTCCAAATCACACCTCCCCACAAGAGGGCTTTTGGTCTCCAAAATTCTAATAATCCATCGAAACTTGAAAATGAAGTTTATGTTACCCTTCCACGAATTTTCTTATCTTGCCAAAACATCTTCTACACCAAAAAAATATATATATATAAGCAAAATAACATTGAAGGCAATATTATATTTCTTATCAACAATGTTCTCATATAATGGTCCAAATATCAAAATTATAATGACAAGTTATCAACATTGCCTTTATTTTTGGTGATGGGATCTCACGAGATATTATATCCCATCTTTTACAATGTCATACCAGTTTTTATCTTTAGAGAAATTTGCATTTCTCAGAGACAAATATGGTTTACCTAGGAAAATTCCACTAAATTGAAGTGGAACCACATCTAATTCAACTTCATCTAGGAAGTTTGAGGTAATTGCAAACCCTAGTTTACATGTTTTACTTACATGTAGGTTAACAACATCATTTATCCCAACAAATGAATATGGTCTTAAATGTGGCTTAGTTTTAAAACCTAGGGTTTATACAACATCTTCAAAAATTAAATTCTTTTGATAAGTTATACCAAAAATAGTATATATATTTGAATGCTTAGAAATGATTCTTTTGAAAAAATGTTGCTTACATCTACAAGATGATAAATTATGCACTATCAGCTTGTCTTTGACTGTCATCTCTATAATTTTTGTTGTCTCAAGTTCTGATTAATGAGGCTCTATCTTTTTCTTGATTGAAGATGCAATTAAAACCTTTGCTTGAGGTTGTGGATTAATTTTCTTATCTTCTTTCAAAATTTTCCCCTTAACATTGAAGTAAAAACCAACTTCATGTAATCTTTAAGCAACTTCATTTTGTTAGTATTTTTATTTATAACTTGACATGTCTCTTAACCATCCTTCTAGGTATTTTTGAGGCATAATTATAAGATAAATTCAAGTATTTCCTCTTATCATACCTTGATAATTCATTTGGAGATGTCTCATTAGATTTAACTACTTCATCTTCTGAGAATGATTCTTTCAAATCTTTAGGGTGTTTTGACTTGCTACTTGAGTAAATCTTCAGGTAAAATTATTAGGAAGACTATCCTTCATTTCCATATCCTAATCTTACTTAAAATAACATCTTTGTAACTTGGATAGGTTGGACAATTCCTTAACCATTAATGCCAAGGCCCTTTCCATTAAATCCCATCTTAGCTAACCGTTTAAAACCTATTCCCATTGTGTGTTTTTCAAATGTATAAACATAATTACTTGATGAATTTATGGATTTAGAACACAAATTATCCCTAACATTCTTAATATAGCCAAAAAAATTTATTTCATTTCTTTCATTTTTTGAATATACATCTGAGTCAGAAGACACATTGATAATCAAAACATTATTCACTTCTAGAATTACAATATTTTTATCATCAAGAGGACTACCAGAAGTATAAGAATAAGAAGAATCACTTATATAACTAAAAATTACCTTGGTTATCTAACTAGTCCTAAAATGAATCTTGTAATCATAGTCACTAGTCAACTGGATTCAATCTCATGATGTTGTGTAGTTGGCCTATCAAGATGTGACATATAAATTACCTAGAATGATCTCCTCTACTTCTTATGGGACTATATCAAGAGAAAATTGATCAAATAATAGAGCTCCAATACTAAAATTTAGGATATAATAAAGTGTCATGTGTCCATGTACCATGTTATTAGTTGGTTTGAATGTCTTGGTGCAAGGTAATGAAAGAAATTTCAATCCCAGACATTGTAAAAGACATTCAATGATGTAGCTATCTCTAAAGCTCTAATCAAAATAAATCTAAATGAACTTACCCTCAATAATAGCATTTACATTCTACCTTTGGGAATTCTCAAAGTGTAGAATAATCTATAGCAATTCAGTTGGTAGAAGTTATCAAATTATAGTCTCTAGAGTTGATTGATAAGTCAAGACTTTGAACAATTGGCTAAGCCTACTTCTCCTCATAATAAATGTGTATCTGATGAGTATGTTGATGAGCCTAACAAGTAATTTATTGAGTGTTTTGTTAAGCATAAAGATGAGTGTCTTCTACTATCAAAGAAGCTACAGTCCTGAAATAACCCAATGAAGCTAAGTTAGAAGTGTGTTTGTTTGAGGGGAAGTTCAAACCTCAACCTAAGGTTGAATATTTTACAATGTTTTTTAGTAGAATGAATATAAGCTTGATGATCTCATACATCAAGAACATCATTTCCAAAAGGAATGCAAAGTTGAAGTAGTTTTGGTCACTCCCAAGTTTAATTTTGGAAGAGTCAATTGAATATGACAAAATTCAAATCAAATACAAATCCAAGTAAGCCTCTTGAAGGGAAAGAAAGAGTGTCTTTAAAGGTTCCAAGTAGCACACTCATAGACAGAATAAGAGCTAAGGGTTTTAAGCTTTTTTATCACCTACATAAGCAAGTGTTTGTTGACAAGCATGCTCCACATGATAGGTTGCTTTCATGGAAAAGTAAGGATGTAAGAGGAACCATCTTTGACCCTAGTTAAAGCATGGTGAGTTTTTATTCACCATAATTTTGAGGTATTTTATATACTAGGATAAGTGTGTATCTTCACTTTTGTTGTGTGTGTTTCCCCAAGTGTTCTTAAGAACACATGTTTATTTCCTTTGGTGTGTTGTATTGTGTCATGTTTTCTATTATATTACATAGTTTTAAAGGCAATTAAGCATCAAAATTATGCATAGGTGACTCCATAGCATAATGGATAAGAGTAGGCTATTGGTATTTAGCATAGCTAGCTTTCCACCCCTAAAAAATTGCTAAGAATGTTGACCAATTTGACCACAAGTAAAAGTGGGTCAACCTCCTATAGTTGTAAACTTGTTATAGGTCTCTTCTAGGGTGTGAATTGTGTTCCATGGTACACATGAGGTCATTTAATGTGTTTATAACCATGGCCATATTCATTTTGTCTTTATTTGGTCTTATGTCATTTAAGGTTCTTTTTGGGCCATTTAATAGACTTGTAAGGTTTAACATAAAATAAAAGTGTTCCAAAGTGTATTTAAACATCCTAAATGCCATATTCTTGTCATATATGGTAGACATAACTTAAAACTTAGAGGTGTTATATTGAAATCAAGAAAAAAGTTGAGAAAAGGTAATTTTTAGTTATTATATGGCCTATGAAACAATTTTAGCACATGTGGAAGGATTTAGAGTGACCCTTCAAGTCCCCTTAACTTAGCTCCATGCTTAATAAATTTTGACTAGATCAAAAATGACATAAAACTATTCTACTTCTCCATCACTCTCCTTTACATGCAAAAATCATCAACCAGTTTCAATCTATTATGGGGACAACAGGAGGTGAGTTGGGTCAAATTATCTTGATGGATGATAGTAATTTTTGTGTACTTCAAATCCATAAAATGATTTTTAGGTTTGGCTACTTTTCCTCTATGAACCATTGCTAAGGAGGTCTACCACTATTGTATGCCTACACTTTTCCATACCCTTCAAGTTTTCTATCTATTTGGATTGGTTTATACAAACTAGGTATTGCACATGTTTTTAGAGAGTGTGTACATTCTTCTCACATGGTCCTCAATCATGTTCATACTTTTAGAATTCAAATATTGAGATAAAATTCATCATCTTGCTAGTGGAAAATTATATCATAGTCTGTAGACATTTTTATCAGTTGCAAAATCTTATCTCCCTATGTTGATATTAAAATAAATGGTAATGAAAGATGATGTATTATTTTTAATCCATTATTTCATAGTGATCATTCTCTCCCCAAAGGAGTTTTGGTCTCAAAATCATCTCTTGATGGAGTGAATAGTTAGAATGCAACACAGTTAACCTTCTTATAAACATTCACCTATAGTTAGGTGAAAAGAAGCCTTGACTATTATTTTTAAAGAAGTGAAAAGGTTTTCCAAGTGTGATAATTATCATAAAGTGGAAACAATAGTGAAATTAAGCCATTAAAATAGTTGGTTGTAGATCCTAACTCATTATACATAGTATTGTACCATATCTCCACCTATAGGTTTTTAACAATAATCTAGATATAACTCCAATAAAGGTCTGAGGGTGTTAAATGAAGATGTTTGAAAACATTTGAGACATTTAAATAGGGATAGGAAGATAGAGAAACATCATGGTGAGACTATAATATGCATATAAACTTAAAATCATGCTCATAGGTGGAGACAATTGCTAAAGGGACATGTTACCTTAAACTCTCTGAATCTCATTTTGTCCATACTTTTGATCCTCTCATATTATATTGAGTTGAGGTTTGTGATACTATAAGTGTTTCCATCATATATCCCAAACATAGCAGTAATGCTCTAACATGAAAAAGGTGATTGTTTAGTTATGAGAATTCATGTAGATAGGTCACCACCTCAAGTAATTTATCACTATAGATTGTCAGTATAACCTATAATGTTTTAAGCTCAAATGACATTTCAATGTAATATGACATGATGGGGGAATACCTTCAAGACAAGTGAACTTATTTGACCCAAATATGATACTATCCCCTAGGAGAAATCAAATAGGTTAATGTTCAGTGTTTGATATAGATCATCACTTACAGGAGGATCCCATGTTTTTCAAATGGGGTGTCTGTAGTCAGTCTATAACATACAGTGTGTTGGTAATGAAATATAAGGAACAAACCCTATAACCACAATTTCTTATGCAAGTTTAAATGACACTAGTGCCAAGGATAAATTGAAAGAAATTTAATTGTAATGTTTTGACATAAGTGAGCACCTATAGGATCCCTTATGTTCTCAAAATGGCACTTATTATCCTTGAAGTTAGAAGGACATGGAGATTAATAGTTTGGAGGTTGGCTTGGTCTTAGGCATGATATGAACATATAAAAGTGTGAGATAAGATTATGGACTTCAAAGAGAGCCTAATCATGAAACATAATATTCATAACATCCTATAGGAATCTCATTTACTTAATAACATACACCTAAAGTCTACTACACTAGATAGTTTAGCTTAAGCTAGTGGGAAAGAGAGGAGCTTTGAGAAGTTGGAAGAAGTATGGTGTGTTTAATATGTTTGATATTACCTTCAAGATGATGATATTTGATAAGACCATAAAATGACTCATTATATCCATGAAATAACATCTTTTTTCTTTACATAAGAAGTGGATCTAAGTGTAGTTTCTGAACTTATGATTTATTTAGAATGAAACAGAGAACTATATCTTGGTTATTTATTTATAAATCATTGTCTTCTTGTTTATTAATTCTTGTTACTAAATATATAAATTTTTTATTAATATGTATATATGTATCCCATAATAAGCTATATTAGATATGAGCATGAGGTACCAACTAAATATCAACTTTGAGATAAGCTACAGGTACTCTAAACATAGCTATGACTCACCTAGTCTAGCTACAAACTCATACAAATTTATCATGGACTCACTTAGTTTATATCTATAGACTCAGCTAGTAGCTCTAAATCTATGTAGTTTGTTGATTTAAGACTAGTTCAAAACATCAAATATTAAGGGAGCCATCATAGTTCTAAAATCTACATACTCTGCAAGTTCTAAAATCTATTGACTTTGTAGGCCTAAACTCTATAGACTTTGCAAGTCTAAAATTTATAGACTCTATAGGTTCTAAAATCTAGACTCTATAGGTTCTGAAATCTATGAACTCTAAAGGTTCTAAAATCTTAGAACTCTATAAGTTTTAAAATCTACAGACTGTGTAGACATATCTATGGATTGTGAAGTTCTATCAATGGATTACTTCAAGATTGTATCTAAATTTAGATTTGTATAATTTTATTCCATAAATAATTATCTTCATATTTCATGAAGATTAAACTTATGTTATAAATAGATAATAACGTCTCTCCATATTTTATGGAAGATTGAGATAAGCTAGAATATCTAAGTTGTTATGTTTCTCTCCATATTTGGTGGAGAGAATCTATGATTGTTATTCTTGAATAAAAAGTTTATTATAAGCATGATATTATAAATACAACCTCTCACACCATTAAAATCAATCTTAGTTATCAATAATGTCAGGATCTTGCTCCCCAATAAGAGCACATATGATTACCACTTGTATTAGCAACTAAACACAGAATTTAACCAGAATCAATAAATAACTAGAAATATGAAACAACACAGGATGTGAGAGACAATACACAATTGTATTAATAATCACTCAAAAGAAAATACAATAAAGAAGATGCCACTTCTTCTTCCACCTCAAAGGCTCACCACACCTCAAGACCTTCTTCCCTCTCTCTCTCGGTCCCAACAATCAACTCCAATATAGAATTGATGTTCACCTCCACCAGTCAGTAACAACGCTGCCAGTACACTAAGTACACAACCATACTCCAAGTAGATCTCTTGCTCTCTACTGCTACCTGCAAATCACTAGACCTTACTCACCATTGTAGATCTCCAAAAGAAGCCATGCTCACCTGCTGAGCAAGATCATACATATATGAAGAACCCTTTTGATTCTCCAAACCAGCACCCACACTTGGTACTGTGGCACTAGGAGGAACACACCATTGCTCTCCTCTCTCTGAAGGAGCTTATTTGCTCTCTTACTCTCTAGCACTAGTTTACAATATAGCCCATGAGTCTATATATATATATCTCATGCTTACAATAATTATATTATCTTAATTATAATAATTAGACATGTAACTCAAGACTATAATTAGCCTTTAACATGCAAACTAACAGTCCAAGAATAGACTCTCTAGAATCAACATGCAAACTGCATGCTCACGCACAGGCTATCGATGTCGGCTCCTCCCTGACCGATGTCAGCCGACTGGTAACCGATGTCGGTTGCTTCTTCACTGCTATCTGACTAACATCAATTGATCAGACCAATGTTGGTTGCCCTGCAACTCATTCTGCAACTCTCTGCAATCTCTATAACTCCTCTTGTTTGCATCTTGGTGAAGCTTTTAGCTCCACAACCTAACAAATAATACATTATGAAGCTTTGTGACACAAATACAGTGTTTTGATTAAAATCCTCTTCCAAGGAATGAGTTGGCCAGTCATTCCAAGGAAGATGGATAAATTTATTTTTATTTATTTATTTATTATGTAATTATTATTTTGAATTGTTATTATTTATTTTTCATGTGAACATTTATTTTCTATAATTTTTTTTGTGAACCTATAGGTGTTTTTTGTGTTTATCATTTATTTTCAATTCAATAATTTACTTTCCTTCAAGTGTGATTTACTTTTTTACAAGTGTGATTTAATCTCTACAAGTGTGATTTACTTTTTTTCAATGTGTGGTTTGATTTACTTTCCTGCAAGTGTGCTTTTCAATTACTGTAAGTGTGAAGTGTGGTAAAAGAGGCCGGTTACTAGAGATCTCTTTCTCCTATTACATATAGCCTTAGACACCAGCATTGGACTAACATTATTAAATGATGAATTGATGACTCATCATTTTTCATGTCATTTCTAGGGACACAGTGTTCTTATGAGATTCAAAATTTGTTAAGAGAATGATCTAGTGATAGTAGATAAATAAGTTCCTAGTGAGAGAAAATGTCACTTTACAAATTTAATGACAAGAGATACTTAGTTAATGATTTATTTCAAATTTATTTTCTTGAAAAATAGATTAGAATTTATTTTCCTATAACATAGATTAGAGTTTATTTTTCTACAATTAGCTTTATAAATTTTAATTTCATGCAAACCCCCCCCCCCACATCATACTAACAGTAATGTGTAGAAAATAACAATTGCGAACACCATATGAAAAGATTTAAATATTGATGTAAGATGGAGGAAGAAAATAATGATCCAAAATAATGTAATAGATGGAGAAAAATGGGTTGAATTATTGCACTTGTTCACAAAGAAAAATCTAAAATGTATGCCTTGTAGTTGTTAAAAGATTAATCTACCTATTTGAAGAAAAGAATTGAGATCAACTATATGGAAGATAAAATACAACAAAGGATCACATAATTTTTAGGTTTGTTGACTTTTAAAATATTGTATGTGATTTTATTTTTATAGTAAAATAAGATAAAATATTCAATTAAGTCGATCTCATTCTATTCTAAGAAGGATATAATAGATCATATCTTATATCCACATACATGCAGGAAGTGTACTGGAATTGTAGATTTACATGCATGCATGTAGAAAATCATATTTATGATTTTGTATGATTTAAAAATGCATGCATAAAATCTAATAGATTCATAAAGTTATATGAATGCAAACAATAAATCTAGCAATTTTTTTTTGAACGATATATGAATATAAGAGATCTATGAGTTCTACACATATCTGGTAGATATAATTTTTTGCATGATAAAAAACACATGTCCAAATTATAATAGCTCATATTCCACATAGTCTAAAATATTGATTTCATGTAAATACACCAAACTAAAATAATGTGGATAATCAATTTCATGAAAAATTATGAAAAAAATGCACAAATCACGTTGACCAAAATATTGCATGCATATCTTCATGTATAAAGTTTAGTTATTTAAATGACAAATTACGTGCATCAATATATACAATAAAATTACATGCATAAATCTAAGTGGAAATATAGCATGAATGAATTTAGTTACATAAATTTAAATTACATGCATAAATCTAGGTGGAAAGATAGCATGTATGATGTTAGTTGCATAAATTTATATTTCATGCTTAAATCTAGGTGGAAAGATATCATGCATGAAGTTAGTTACAAAAATTTAGATTACATATAAATAAATCTCCATGCATGTAGGTCAATGTATAAATCAAGCATTACATGCAAATAAATCTCCATGCATGTGGGTCAACGTATCAATCAAACATTGCATGCAAATAAATCTGCATGCATGTGGGTTAATGCACAAATCAAGCATTGCATGAAAATAAATTATCATGCATGAAGTTAGAATGGATTACATTTGGGTCAAAAAATTTATAATAATAAAATTAAATTATTGATAATACTAATTCCTTGGTATTTTATAGCTAAATTTTAAGAATGCCAAATGAAGACAAACATAAAGAATTTGTGGCTATAAGAAGAAGATTGAAGGTTTTATTTTAAGCTCAAGAAAACAATGGTCAATGAATAAAAATGTACTACAAATAGTGGATGGGTTAATGTTGATATTAATTAAAATATTAATATTAATAACAAGGTTAAGGATGAAGAATTGACATTAACATTATAACAAAGACCTTGATTTGGTCCTTAATTATTGAGGCTAACAAAGACCTTGACCTAATACAATAACAACAGCAAGGATATCTTGTAGTACAATCTTATATAGAAAGAATATTCAGGTATGTTTTCATGTACTCTTTTTTTTTTTTTAAATTTAGTATTCTCATGCCATTTTTCTATCAACTACTATGCATAAAAATCACAGATCATTATTTATTACTTCCATCCATGCATTATCATTTAAGGTATGTTATATTTTTATAAATTTAATAACTAGTTTTAGATAAAGATTATTAAAGATCTATCATTATCCATGTGCATATCATAGTTACACATTCTTACTCATGTTATAAATAAAAAATATTTGATGACATTTATCTTCATTCCATTCCATCCATTAGTCAAACCCATATCCACAAATCATAATAATAGAACTTATTTGAGGGAGTTCCTATTTTCATAATACTATTAGAATTTTTGAACCACCAATCATTCTTACATAAGCTAAACTACATTCTTCCATGTATATTTAAATGATTCATTTTAATGATTTATTGTTAGCATTTATATTTTTTTGACATTGTTGATATTATGCTTAGTTGGAAAGGTCTTGTTTGTTTCTAGTTTTTTATAGTATACTTTCATTATAAAGAGTCATTCTGAAGATAAAAATTTATGTTCATGACTTCAGCAAGAAGTTGGGGCATTATCTTGAATTACCTTTGACAACATGTAGGAAAATTAGCAAGTGTCTATCATAAGTTATTGGTCATCACTCCATAGACCAATGCTAGAGGATGTCAACATATAAAAAATTCCATGCTACATTTGAAAGCAATATAAAAATACATAAGTTTTATGGCTAACATTTTCTATGTCATCAATTTTTAGGAAAAAAAATCAACAATGAGAACCCTTGGGCATTGTTGGCAGTCTTGATTTGAAAACCAGCTTAATGACGGGCTAAGTAGCGGAAAAATGAGCCTTCATTAGAAAACTAGTTTTACTGCCTAGTTAAGGGAAAAAACAAAAACAAAAACAAAAGCAAAAACAAAAACAAAAACAGAAACAAAAACAGAAACAGAAACAGAAACAGAAACAGAAACAGAAATAGAAATAGAAACAGAAACAGAAACAGAAACAGAAACAGAAACAGAAACAGAAACAGAAACATAAACATAAACATAAACATAAACAAAAACAAAAGCAAAAGCAAAAACAAAAACAAAAACAAAAACAAAAACAAAAACAAAAACAAAAACAAAAACAAAAACAAAAACAAAAACAAAAACATAAACATAAACATAAACAAAAACAAAAATTGAGAAAAGTTGAAAACTAGCAATGGTTGTTTTTCCTACTTGAAATAAATACTTGGTTGCTAACTTTTTATGCTCTCATTTTTAGCAATGCTTGAGCTTCCATTCTTCAAACATATTTTTCAATATGTTCCATGGGGTTGACATCAAGAAAGACAAGGTGAACTGAAATTGTGCCAAGGTATCTAGTTTCTTTTATTTCACTTTTAAATTTACTTGTATGTTTTGTTATTACATAAAGATTCATTTTTTAGGAAGAAAGAAAAATAATCAAATATCCCCACACTTTATACATATTTACATTGGCATTCATGAGGACATGCATGGAATTAGGTGTGAGAGAGAAGGATAAAGAAAATAGTCTCAACAATAAATAATGGGGCTTAGTAAAATCAAGTTAATGACTTTGTTAATGGTATATATTTTTCAAACTTATTTAAATATTTCAATCATAAAAATTTATTTTATGCCAAAATTTATTTTTTGGTTAAAATAGAATTATGTAGGCATATCAAGAAATTCTCAACACATGAACCTACTTTCACCTCATTAAAAAAAAGAGGAGGGAAGCATGAGAATTCCACACAAGAACCTATGTCAAAGAGAAATCAAGGATAGAAGAATTTTTTTTACATAAAATTATATCTTTGACAAATGTATTTTATTGACCACTTTCATTGTAAAAGTTTGCCTATGAAATTCAAGAGGATTCTACAAGATAAAAATCATTTTACTCATGCAAAGTCAAATATGGAAAGCCTATTAGAAAATAAGAATATCTAACTCATGCATTTGTATCATAAAGAATTTTTTGATTAAAAAAATGGCATGCATGAAGACATGCATGAGGTTAGTTATGGGATAGAATAAGAAGGAGAAATAAAATAGTCTCAGCAATAAACAAATAATGGGGCTTAATAAAATCAAGTTAATGACTTTGATAATGGTATATAGTTTTCAATTTTTTTTAAAGATTTCAAGAATCAAAATTTATTTTATGCTGAGAATTATTTTGTGGTCAAAATAGAGTTATGTAAGCATAGAAATAAATTCTCAATACAAGAACCTACTCTCATCTCATTATAAAAAAAGAAGAAGAAGAGGGTAGCATGATAATTTCACATAAGAAACTATATCAAAGAGAAATCAAGGATAGAAGGAAAATTTTCACACAAGAACCTGTCCTTGATAAATGTATTTTATTGACCACTTTCATTGGAAAATTTCACCTATGAAATCTAAGAGGATTCTATAAGATAAAAATCATTTTACTCATGCAAATTAAAATCTAGAAAACCTATTACAAAATGAGAACATCTAACTCATGTATTTGTATCTTAAAGAATTTTATGATAAAATAATGGCATGCATGAGGACATGCATGAGGTTAGGTTTGGGAGAGATGATGAGACTATAAAATGACTCATTATATCTATGAAATAACATCCTTTTATCTTGCATAAGAAGTGTATCTAAGTGTAGTTTCTAAACTTATGATTTATTTAGAATGAAACAGAGAACTATGTCTTGGTTATTTCTTTATAAATCATTGTCTTCTTGTTATTTGATTATTTTTAATAAATATATAGAAAAATTTGTTAATATGTATATATGAATCCCATAATAATATATATTATATATGAGCATGAGGTACCAACCAAATATCAACTTTGAGGTGAGCTACAAGTACTCTAGACATAGCTACAGCTTACCTAGTCTAGCTATAGACTCACCCAAATTTACTATGGATTCACTTAGTTCATATCTATGGACATAAAAAGTAGCTATAAATCCATATATTTCATTTATTTAATACTATTTCAAAGCATCAAACATCAAGGGAACCATCATAATCATCAACAGTTCGAAGAATGCAACTTGAAGAAAATCTATAGACTCTACAGGTTCTAAAATCTACGAACTCTATAGGTATGAAATATATGGACTCTATAGGTCTAAAATATATTGACTCTATAGGTATAAAATATATGGACTCTATAGGTTCTAAAATCAACAAATTATGTAGGTTCTAAAATTTATAGATTCTATAGGTTTTAAAATCTATGGACTGTGCAAGCATATCTATGGATTATGTAGGTCTATCTATGAACTAGTTCAGGATTGTGTCTAAATTTAGATTTGTATAATTTTTTTCCATAAATAATTCTCTTCATATTTCATGAAGATTGAGCTTATGTTGTAAATAGATAATAACATCTCTTTTCATATTTTGTGAAAGATTGAGATAAGCTATAATATTTAAGTTGTTATGTTTTTCTCCATATTTAGTGGAGAGCATCTAGGATTGTTATTCTCAAGTAAAGAATTGGTTGGAAGCATGATATTATAAATACAAACTCCCATACCATTGTAATAAATCTTGGTTATCAATAATACATTTTGAAGCTTTGTGACATAAATACAGTTTTTTGATTAAAATCCTCTTGCAAGTAATGAGTTAGCCACTCATACAAATGAAGATGGATAAATGTATTTTTATTTATTTCTTTATTATGTAATTATGCTTTTAAATTTTTATTATTTTTTTTTATGTAAACATTTATTTTATGTAAAGTTTGTTGTAAACCTACATGTGTTTTCTATATTTATCATTTATTTTCAACTTAGTAATTTACTTTCCTGCAAATGTGATTTACTTTTTGCAAGTGTGATTTAGTTTTCTTCAAAGTGTAGTGTGATTTACTTTCCATTCAAGTGTGGAGTGTGGTAGAAGATATCAGTTACTAGAGATCTCTTTCTCTTATTGCATATAGCCTTGGACATTAGCCCTAGATTTACATTATTAAATGATGAATTTATGACTCATCAATATTCACCTCATGTGGTGTTTATATAAATTAAATATAGTATGAACATCAACCTACATTTACCTACATTCAAACCCAATTCTGTATTCCTACACATAGTCATCAACACTATAAGTCTATCTTGAGATTTGTGAAGTTAAAGATTCTAAGGAGGTGATATAATATTGAAATTCAGTAAAAAAAGGTCCTTATGACTTATTAGATCCCTCCATACCTTAAAGTTGATAGGACAAACATGGGAGATGCCCTTTGTTTTGTCTCATATAAAGGGCACTCCTAGACAACCTAAGACTGTAGGTATAGTGTGTAGATTTTGTAAAGGTAACATGAGTAGTCTTAGACCACCATATAATGAGGTGGTGAGCTTAAATTGATGTATATAAGCATGAATAACCCCCTACATGTATTGGAAATCATTTAGAGAAGGTTATAGGCCATGAGCATAGTCAAGTCTATTAGGCCTAAGACTAGGCCTAAAACCCTAATGGGGTATAAATCTAATTATAAGGTAATATGATCTCTCTAGTCCATTTTATTAACTTAATATAGAGTTGTAAGGTTATTTTAAACCATTTTATCCTAGGGGAATTACACAGGTTGGTCAAATTTATCTTATTTCACTTCAGACATGCACAACATGACAAAGAGAAGCTCAATAAGCCGACTTAAGACAATCACCCCTATAAAAACCTATTGAATGGTGCCTTAATAAATGTAGGATATTTTAATGAGGTCTAACTGCTTTCTTTTAGTGGAATTTTTTCATATTTTTAATGTCTAGTTTTTATGAACAATGTTAATAGTCTAAACATGTTAAAACCCTCCTAAACCCTTGGTTTTGACCCACTTTGGAAGAGATGGATGGGAAAGAATGAAAAAGGTGTATTATATCCTATAAATGTTTTTTTAATTATGTATAAATCTCTTAATATATGTATGACACATGATTGGTATGAGCCCTACTTGTATAGATAGGACTAAAATAGGGCTTTTTACAAATATTTTTGTGTTTCCTAAGTAAAGATCAATTTTGAAGAAGGATAATCATTTGGGGAAATCAAGTGGGAATTTATGTAACTCCCTATATCCATTTATTTCCATAGTTATTCATAAAATGTCCTCTACTAACTCATTCATCTCAGGTAGTCTTAGATAGAGAATGAACATGAAGAGTGACTACCAAGTGAAGAGATGACAAGTCTAATTGGTGGTAATATTAAGGTCTAATTCATAGATTGGAATGAAATGGGACTCTATAAAGGTGTACTAACATATCTTACATGTATTATATTGAGAAACTTAAGTCCATCTTGGTGACAAATATGAAGACATACCTATAAGGCTAGTGATGGTAACTGCAGATGGTGAGAACAAGTGTCCATAAGAAGACTAGTGGTTAGGAAAACATATGATAACTATTGAATATTTTTTATATCCCCTCATTTATATTTCACATGTTTCAACTCTCCCTAGCATATTTTTGAGTATTCAAAAGATGCCCAATCATGAAGGCAGTTTTCATAAGGTAGTTAAGGTCTCTACACCAAGTTTGGAGAATTATCATGCTTTAGGTGGACATTTTTTCAAGATTAACTTATAAAAATCTATTATAAAATTAATCCTTATAAAATTTTATTTATTTTCATGCCTTTACAAGTGGAATTTTAACATTTGATCTCCACTTTCCTCTCTCTCTTCTCACATTTTATAAATGTAAGCCATTTTATCTCTTATATTCTAATTCCACACTTGGTATGGTGAATCCCTGGTGGTTATATATTTTAATTTTACTTTTAATATATTTTTCAATATATTTTTTATTTCAAAAACATCTTTTATAAGTTTTTGAAGTGATTTAAGGTGAATTCTAGTGATAAGCATTTATCGTTGCCTTCTCTTTATCCTTTCATGTTTGGTGTATGTAATTCTCACTCTAACAGTTCATATGGAGTTTATCTAGTGTTTTTTACTACCTTAATTTGTAAAATTATCCTTATTTACAGTAATATGACCTCTAGTTCACTTTACATGACTAGTTTCATGCATATCACCTCCATTGAAATACTAATGTTAGAGCAATTCAAGATTCTAAGACTAGTGTTGTGAGTCATGTCTCTTAATGAATTTTTATGATAATATTGTGGATATTTTTTTTGTGTATTACCCCCTTATATTATTTTCATTTCATGTCTACTTATATCTATTTTCACATAAGCAATCAATTAGTGTAAGTGATAAGCACTTAAGGATCAATCTAGGGAGTTAGCCATTAAACCTAGAGGTCTACCTCTACCATAGGAAACCCATAGGTCTAGAGGTATTCCAATGTTTCCCAAATATTATATTAAGATTTAAAAACATCATCTAGGGTGAAATATTTGGTGACAATAGGGACATAACAATGTATCATAATCAAATTTTCAAACAAACAAAATAAGACACTCAAGGAAGTGCATAAAATAAAAGTATAAGTAATCAACATAAAAACATCATAGTAGTATTTATATATATGTATTATCAAATAAACATTAATTAAATATAATATAATATAAATTAAATTATGAAATATATAATCATGGATAAAGGCATGTGTAATACATAATCTCAAACATGATAATGGAAAATGATCATAAAATGATTTAAGCTAGGTGTATCTTGATAAAATAATTAGATTACCTCAAATTTACATATGAAATGAGTAGAGAGAAGGAACAACATATGAATCACACTCAAAAATATGTGTTAAACACATAC
Organism: Torreya grandis; assembly: GCA_037957365.1. Lineage (NCBI taxonomy): Eukaryota > Viridiplantae > Streptophyta > Pinopsida > Cupressales > Taxaceae > Torreya > Torreya grandis. The sequence continues at coordinate 360,097 of JARHVA010006291.1, forward strand.
ATATATAGATATGTTATCCAATAAAATTGAACTAAGAGCATAGATTTCAAAGAGCCAATAAAACATATAGATGCCAAAAATATTTTTGGAAGTTTGTTTTTTTGGGTAATTTTTTCTTTAATTATTTGGAATATTTGGATATTGCATAAGCTAAAAAATGATCTCAATAGGAGGATCATAATATTTGATAAGTGGTAAATGAATAACATTTATTAAACTAAATGTGTCATATGTGTGTGTATAGTAAAAGTAGAAAATGTATCATGTTCTTATATCAATGGGTTGAAATGATTAATATATTGTGCCTTTTTCTATCTAGTGTTGATATATTTAACAAAACACTATTCTAATATTCCGTTATTTTCTCTTTTTCAATATGTTATTTATCCTTTTAGTTTAATGATGTGAAATTAACTTTATTTGTGGGAATCATTTTGGACATTGGTATCATTTCACTCACCAAAGTAATCATGAGCAGAGGTGGCATGATGAAACCTATTATTATGATAGAAAGAAGAGATATCCTAATATTCCCCCAAGTACTTGAGCAAAGGCTCATGATTTGATAACTCATCAAGTTTCAAAATTTTTAGCAAAGTATATTTATCAATCAAATGAGGGTTTACCAGTTTAAGATCTATGTTATAGATATGTACATGCATGCATTCTTATTTGGCATTCATAAATCAAGTATCATTGAGAATAGTTTACGTATATAAGGGAAACTGAAGATGATCTATAAATAACTTGTATCTCAGAGAAGATAAATGACACTATCCCTTCCACTTGTTGATACATTTATATAATTAAGGTCATGACCAATATGGATCTATTAAACCTAAACAAGGGGTCTCTTACCACAATAATATCACTAGAGAGTGTTCCAAAACCTCTAGTCAAGAAATACCATGTGATAACCCTAGCTAGATCTTATGTTTTCTTATCAAAATTAAATTACCAAAGTAAATTAAAATCTAACCTACTACTCATTAAATCATGTGGCGTACAATGGGGGTAATAAACATAAAATTAAACATGTATAGAAGAACTCTAATCAAGTAACTATAGAGGTAATCATAATGCATTAAGAGAGAAACATATAAGATAACAAATACAAATCTATCTACTTTAATAAAGAGAATCAAGAATTAAAAATACTTACCTTTGAAGATGAACCCACTGAGCCTCAATCTCTCCCTTGGCCAAGGTGATTCACAAGAGGTTATTGTGGTTTGTAAGGATAATAAAGATAGGTCAACTCTAGGGTTCATGGCTTCTCCTATGCATCCAAAATACTTCTCCCATAAGACAAGATTCATATCTCCAAGTGTAGTATTAAAACCCTAAACAAAGACTTCTCAAGTAGAATGGTGGATAAATAGATGTGCAAATAAATGACTAACTCATGTCTTTGCTTATGAAATGGAGAAAAGGATGTGTTTATATAGCTAGACTAACCCTAAAATATTCCAAAGATTTAGCTGACAGAGTTAGCTTGATCAACCCTGTATCTCTAATTAATAAAGTAGTTAAGTTCCACATTAGGTAATTTGAGGTTGACCTAATCCTATAACATGCTTATATATTTTAATTAAAAGGTCACTCAAAGCCAACTTTGTTTGGTAAAAGTCAAAAAGAAGTTTTGGATTAGGTAGGATTTTTTGAGATAGTGGATTACTTGGAGGAGTGTGTAACAGAGGTGTCAAAGCTTAGGTAAATGTAAAAGAGAGGTTTGTGTTAGTTTCAAGTAGTGACATAGGGGAAAACAATCTTGAAAAGCACCAATGGTTTGCCCACCCCTTTCGTGGTACACCCTTTAAGGTGTGCACTTAGAGATATTAAGGTTTTATAGTTTATTATAAGATATAAAGCAGCAATAATTGATAATTTTTTAATAATATCATGCATATATATGTGCCCCATTCAAATCACATCACTTGTTAAGTAGTTATAATAGGGGATGGTGCTTCAAAAAAAGAACATAACAACACATAATGATGAGCTAAGTAAATTGTAATAAGAAGCAAATAAGATCAATGAAAGGAAAAAATTGAAAAATATGTACCTTTACTTACCTTAGTGATGTAGAAGAGGATAGAAGTGAGAGAAATGTGAAGATGTCTAATGTAGGAAGAAATATGTGAAACTATAAAATAAATGAAAAATCATTTTTTTGCAAAATATACATGTAATATGTGGAAATATTCTATGCAATGTCAAGATTCCATAACATCTTTTAGTTGATAAAAAGAGTTAGTAGTAATAAAATTATGGGTCAAAAAATAAATATGTTGGTAATTAATTGATAGGTAAATAATTTTGAATAGTAAATATAAATAGGGTGAAATTAATTCATTTTTTATTTTTACCATTCTGAGAAAATATTACTTTGAGAGACCTAGTTGAGCTTTGAGAGTGATCATGGTAAGGAGATGACATATTTGATGTGGAAGATGCCTAATAGTTGCAGCTAGTGCAACTTAGGTAAGTGGAGCATTAATTTAAAAAAATTTGAATAATTTTAATTGAAATTAACCTAAATGTATGAAAATAGATGTTAGTAAAAATGTAGATACTAAAATGACCCTAGGAAAATTTTAGGTAGACTAAAGGTAGAATGGGTTATTGGGTAGGAAAGGATTAGATAAATAAATGCCTAAAGAATTTATTGTAAATGGTTGAAAAGTGACCACAAACTGAGATCATAATCAACCCTAATAACTCAATTTGCAAAGCGAGTGAAAGTAAGGAGCCTGACTATGTAGTATTGGTATGATTTAGTATTGATTGGGGTGGTTAACTTTGTAGTAGAGGTCTGATCCACTTTAAAATAGAGAAATGGATGATATACTACCTTTACCCTCTATTTGATATAATATAAAATGTGTGGCTAATCAGTTTGTCAAAGGAGGTCAACTATAAGGTAGAGGGTCGATATAGTATGCCAGATATAAGAAAGGGTTGATTTAGTATCAAATAGGCCAATTGTATCTATAGTAATCACCTAACTATTTACTAGAGAGTCAATTTAGTATGGTGAAGAGGTGATAGGGATGATTTAGTATCAAATAGTTCTATTATGTAGAAAAAGGGGTAAAATAATACAAACAGGCTAATGAAGTATTAAATTTATAGTTTTTAAATAATATTTAAGAATGTATTTTATTATTATGACATAAAAATATAATATATTCTCTATTGTTTGATATTTTTTAGTATTGACAGAGATTTTAGCACCTAGCAGATGCATCCTAGCTACCAAATTTGTTGGAGCATTTTTTAGATGTGGATCAATCTCAACTAGTTACCTTTGGGTTTGGAGGGATTATGGAGATGAGGAGGGTCACATTGAGTGTTGATCTAATTTTCATGTTCCTAAGAATATATGATCAATTGACCAACACTTTTTGATGGGAGGTGGAAGGGGACATGATAAAGGTATCCATCACCTTGTATAGTGTCCATGCCTTACTTAGAATTCCTATTATTGATATGATACTCTAGTTATATGTGATTCATTAGAGATGGAGGATGAGAGATGATCCTTAGCCCGATGGGAGATGGGCTTAGATAGGATTTATCTTACTTTGCATGTGAGTTTGTTTTATGTTATATAATGACCATTCTAGATATATGAAAGGCCTTAATAGGACTTTTGATAGAAAAAACACTATGTCACAAGTTAGATAGGAAGGTACTATTATATGCAATAGACTTATGCCAGTCCATTATATAACATGGTGCATTATACAATTTTGGTTCTTTCATTTGGGTATAGATCATGCCCAATATTTATGGGATGTCAACCTAGGTGTTGAAGATAATGGGATCCTTTTTTTTATTGAGTGTATGGATCTATGAGAGATTTCCTATGTATTGACTAGCTAGGTTTCCCCATATAGTCAATGAAAGGTTACCCTAGGTTATATGATGGAGAAAATATTGTGTAGTGTGTGTCATGTCCCATATTCTATATTTTTAGTTTATTACACAATGATAGATAGTGTGATAATTGTACATCAAATTTACTTCTATATGGTTATCTTGGGAAATTGTTGCTACTAGCTTGGCACATGTTCAGATCATGGGCCACTATACTTCATGGGTGGAGCTGAATTTAATAACTTATGTACCTAAAAATCTATTCCTAACACATCTAATGGACCTCTAGTAGTGCTTGTGCATTAGGCATGACATGCAAGAGATCCAAGAGGGAGAGGAGGTGTAAAGGTGCCCATTGAGATACCTCTTATTATTCCTCAACAAGTGAGATAATGGATAATTTAGATGCAAAAATAGGAGTTAATGAGTCCTAGTGATGAGTATGTTATATATTTGGATGTTTTAAGTGAGGATTTAGGATGATGCAAAGCATACACCAAGTTATCACACTAAACCTTGTTTCTTAACCCACTCCCTTTACCAATGATTCATTAGACCAATCCTTCATGTAAGATTCCAAATATTATTTTTTTGGTGGCTTCTAATAAAAATTTTTCAATTTATATAGGGTCTCATTAACCCTCTCTATCCTTCTTTCAATTCTATCAACACTTTTGAAACTCAATTCCTTCTTTGACCCAACTCTGTCAATAGTCCTTGTAGCCCTATTTTTGGGCTTTGTAGCTTTGTATAGATTTGTACCTTCTTTAATTTGAAAATAAACTCTTGATACAAATACCATTTTCCCTTATTTAGTCTTATATTAAATTTCATGTTCCAAATCAAACTTTAGATCACCTTTTTAGGCTTTTCTTTGGTCTAAATTAGGTCTATTAGGTCTCTTTCCCTATCTTAGACACTCAATCATCATTATTCATATAGATAAATTATGATGTGTCCTAAAAACCCTTTAATATCTTAACAAAAATCACAACCTAGCTACATACCAAATTTCATTAGATTTTAACAGTTAGAATGGACAAAAATTCTAAACCCTAATTTAGGGTTTTCTTGGTCACTATCTCAATTGAGAGGCTAAAAACTTAAAATATGAATGCTATCTTATGTTTAAAAGACCCAAATTAGGTATAAATGGTCTGTATTATCTATGTGTTACTTTTATAATCAATGGATTCCTCCTACCAATCATCTGTCACATCTCAATATATGCTTGATTGTGCAAGTAAAGTGACCATCTATAGGTCTATGTTAGCTTTTACAAACTCTCACTTCATTATTGACTAAAAAAATTGGTTCAAACATCATTAAATAGATGCACATATAAGTAATAAATTTTTCAAATCATTCACAACCTGAATCTTTGACCTTGTCTTTTCAAAAGTTTAACTCATAGTCCAACATGACAATGTTTATTATAGGATACATGATTTATCTCTAAGTTTTCTAAGAGTATAGGATTTATTTGTTATATAAAAGTCTTATAACATTATTCTACTCCAAATATAACTTTAATTTATGGTAAATATATACTACCAATGTTATTTATTAAACATCTAATTAAAAATAATCTACAAACAATAAAATGCACCCAAAATAGGGGTCTGTGCACAACCTGTCTAAACACCAGATGACTCTATTGATATTCCTTATATTAATAACCTAAAAACACATTAATTTTTTTTAAATAAACATTCATAATAATTATGAATTTAATTTTATTATCCAAATTTTAAAATATAGTCTACAAAAAAACCAGACAGTCCATATATAGGGTGTATACCTTACTCCTCCAGGAACAAGGGTCTTTATTCTTTATTCCCTTCAAGTATTAAATCAAGGAAAACATGAAATAAATTTCAACCACATTTTTAAACAATTAAAATCTCATTATTTACCTCAAAAATCACATACAATTTTCAACAATAATGACCTTCAAAATAGAGGTCTATATTCTTTCATTCAACAACAAAGGTTACAAAACTTCATAACTTTATCAATACCATATTTATAATCATTATCCATTCATATATATATAATTTAACCTATAATATCATCTAAAACTTACTCCATAAACTCCTAAAAATATTCATAATAATTTCTTGACCACTTTTCCCACGTAGAGGTTTCTTGGTTACAATTGCATTTTCTTGATTTTTTGCACAACATAAGGTGTCTTAAACCATGTCAATATAATCATGACATTTTATGAACCTTATATAATTCCAAAACCCATATACAAGTTTTTTACATCTTTAAACCTTAATAAATTCATATAAAATCCTTAAAAGAGGCTAATCAAGATTCAAATTTTCAAATATTACTTTTGGTAGGAAAACCAATAGTTCAAATTATATGCATCTTTAGACAACCTAGACTCCACCTATGGAATATTTATGACCTTTATAACCTATAGGAAAACTAATAGACCAAATTAGGATAAAATTTAATCATTTTTTGGGGTCCTTATAGTCTACCCCTACATCATACTACCAAGCTGGAAAAATGTTTACCATATTTTTTTGTTGATGCACTTGGTATATGCTCTTATTTGCTTGCATTAAACCTCCTCATTGAAGGTTTCTACTTCTACTTACCTTTCATAGATGTGAAAATTATCTTGGACCCCAAATTTAGGCCTTATTTGTTTCATATTTTTCAATAACACAAATGTACATGAAACATAATTGTTAAGAAAAACATAGTTGTTGCCATATTCTTCTTGCCTTGTAGATGTATACCTATCTTCATCCTCTATAAACTGATCCATCTTCTCCTTAATTCCATTATCAATCACTACTACAGTTATGAAATATTATTTCATCCATAATTTTTGTGCTTCCCACTTCATTTCATGCACAACATATTTTTTTTCTTTACATGCCTCATACTTATGTACACTCTTGATTTGTTGTTGTTCATCAACATCATGATTTCTCTCTAACTTTTGCCCATGCAAGGCTACATGCTCATTTTCAATATCTCGTCTATTTATTTTGGCATTATCACATGAATACCTTATAAATAACTTGACTATTTTTCTTTTTCCTACTACATATTTCCCAATTCATAGACCTTCTCTTCTTGTTCAAGACTCTCATCTATTATTTCTTTCACTACCTACTCCTTCCCTACATTTAGATCACAAATCAACTCATTAGAAATAAAATTTGTATCCTTCATGGATATCCCTTGGGATGACTAATTTTACATTTTGATCTCCTTATTATTCACTTACTTAGTGTCTTTCCCAAACCATTTCCTTTCCATCTTAGCTACAATCTCTATTATGTTATCCTTTTTCTCATAATCTTGGCTACCCTTTTCTTTTTGGTTATCTTATTTCTTAAGCATTCTCATTGGTGTTATATCTTCCTTATTTTGAATACTATTTTTTTCACCTTACATTAGTTTTCTATCTCTCTCATGTCTATCTTTGTGGACTCACAACTCAACATATCAACTAACTCAAGACAACTTACCTTTACTTCTCTCTTGACCAAACCCAAACTCTTCATGGCTTGGATCCAATACTACATCATCATTATCCTCTCATATTTTCTTCCCTCTTCACCCTTCAATATAAAAAGAATGTGTACCTCTCTATTTTTATTGATGGTATAGGTGTTAGCTTGTCCAACATGAATTGCATGCCTATCAAATTTCCATGGTCTCCGTAACAATAAATGAAAAACATATATGGGCATAATATTACATAAGACTTCATCTCAATATCCTCCTATCTTGAATTCAACCCAAATTTGATCACTTACCAAGATTTTATGTCCTTTATAAACCCATGAAACATTATATGGTATTGGATGTGGCATACTTATCAAGCCCAACTTTTACACATTCTTTAAAGACACAATATTATTAGTACTACCTCCATAAATCACCAAATTACAAACTTTACCTTTTACTTTGCACTTAATTTTGAATAGACTTATCCTTTACTTGGTTCTTTGACTTGATTTATATATTGCAATAGGATTATCCTCATGATTAAAGACTAATTTATTTATTTCCTTCTTTACTCATTATCTTCTCTTGTACTTTTATACTACATACTTCTTCTCATGCTCATTGGACACTCTACTACCCTATGTCCCTCTCTATGACAATGCCAACATTATCCCTAAAATATTTGTCTTTGTCCATGTATTATAGGACCTTATTCTATTCTAAATATACCATATAAAAATGGTCTTATCTACCATGCATGGTGTTTTAATCCCATGCCTTCTTGACTTGCTGATGCATGCACTTGTGGTCTCTCTTGAACCACCTCTTCATTTCTTCTCTCACTTATCCTTAGCTACAATGGAGTTACTTAACCTTGCTAACTATCATCTCCTTCATCTTCTTCTATCACTACTCTTTTTTCTCTTTCTTTGAGATCATCATAAATAGCCTCCATCCTTATTACCAATAGGGTAATCAACTATGTTACTTGGTCCACCATTTGCTTGACCAAATCATCATCCCTACTAACTCTCTCCATGAAACACTACTCTTGGTTCCCTATCCTAAATTTCACTTGAAAACACATGATGTCAAATATTTTCACAATCTAATAATAATCTCATACTATATCTAATACCAAAATGATGCAAAGCATATACTAAGTTATCACACTAAACTTTATTTCTTAACCCACTCCCTTTGTCAATGGTTCACTAGACCAATCCTTCATGCAATATTCCAAATCTCATTTTTTTGTTAGGTGGATTTTAATATGTTTTTTCTAGGTTATATAGAGTCTCATTAACCCTCTCTACCCTTATTTTATTTCTGTGAACACTTCCAAGATTCAATTCCTTCCTTGACCCAACTCTGTAACAGTCCTTATAGCCATCTTTTCAGGATTTCTAGCTTTGTATAGATTTATACCTTCTCTAATTTTAAAATAGACTCTTTATGAAAATACATATTTCCTTTTTTTAGTATTATATCAATTTTCAAGTTCCAACTCAATATTTAGATCACCTTTGTTGGTATTTCATTGGTCAAAATTAGGTTTATTAGATCTTTTCCCCTATATTAGACACTCATTCATCATTATCCATATGGATGAATTATTACATGTCCTAAAAACACTTTAATATCTTATCGTAGATCCACTTGATTTCCCAGGGAGAGAGGGTGAATATTTATCTCTCATTTTCTTTGAGAATACACTCAATATCATGAATACTATATTGGATCAGATTCTATACCAAATTTCATTGGATTTTGATAGTTAGAATTACCTAAAACTTCCAAACCCTAGTTTAGGGGTTTCTTGGTCAATATATCAGCTAAGAGGCTGCAAATTTCAATTATGAACATTATATTATGTGTCAAAGACCCAAATTATGTTTAAAATGTCTGTATTGGCTGTATGATACTTTTATAATAAATGAATTCCTCCTACCAATCCTCTATCATAAGTTTCTATATCAATATATGTTTGACTATGCAAGTAAAGTGACCATCTACAAGTCTGTGTGAAGGTTTACAAACTCTTAATTAGTTATTGACTAAAAAAATGGTTCAAACATCATTAAAAATACTCAAAAATATGTACCAAATGTTCTTAATCATTCAAAAATTGAATGTTTGATCTTGTATTTTCGAAATTTCAACTCACATTCCAACATGATAATGTCTATTATAGGAAACAAGATTTATCTCTGAGTTTTATAAGCATGTAGGGTTTATTTGTTATATATGAGTATTATAACCTTATTAAAATCCAAATAAAACTTTTATTTATAAGAAATATATATTACCAACCTTATTTATTAATCATGTGATTAAACACAATCTACAAACATGAAAACTAACCTAAAATAGGGGTCTATGCACAACCTGTCTGAACACATTGATATTTATTATAGTCATAACCTAAAAACACATTATAAAACCTTTTAAATAAACCTTAAAAATCATTATCAATTTAATTTAATTATCCAAATTTGAAAATTTATTTTGCAACAAAAACTAGATAGTCCATATACAAGGTGTATACCTTACTCCTCCAAGAATAAGGGTCTCTCTTCTCTATTCCCTTGAAGTCTTGAATCAAGAAAAACATGAAATAAATTTCAAACACATTTTAAAATATTTATAATATCACTCTTTAATTAAAAAATCACATATAATTTACAACAACAACAACAATGACCTTCAAAACAAAGGTCTGTATTCTTTCATTCAACAATAGAGGTTACAAAACTTCATAACTTTCTTCATACCATCTTGATAATAATTATCCATTAATTTATATCAAATGGAACATATATTATCATATAAAACTAACTCCTAGAACTCCTAAAAATATACATAACATTTTCTTGACCACTTTTCCCACACAAAGGTTTCTTGGTTACATTTGTTTTTTCTTGATTTTTTGTATAACATAAGGTGTCTTGAACCATGTCAATATAACCATGAAATTTTATGAACCTTATATAATATCTAAAACCCTATATAATTTTTTTAAATCTTTACACCTTCATAAATTCATAGAAAATCCTTAGAATAGGCTAATCAAGATTCAAATTTTTAACATTACTTTTGGTAGGAAAACTAATAATTAAAATTCTATGCATATTTAGACAACGTAGACTCCACCTATGGAATATTTGGGACATTTAACACCTATAATAAAAATGATATACAAATGAGGACAAAATTTAATCATTTTGGGGGTCCTTATAGGATGATCCTACATCACAAGATCACCTTGAGTTAATTAGAGATGGAGGCACCATTGATGAGAGGAGACATAGGCACAAACTATTGCAAAAGGTGGTCCTACAATGGCTATATTACATATATAGTTTATATAGAGGCCACTAATGATGGTATCATTATGGGATCAGGTGGTGACTCCTAGTTTTGCACTTGTGAAAAGGTAGCAGATAGAGGAGGTGCTTGGTAGGTAATCAAATAGAGATATCATGGTCAATGATATTATCACTTGTCAAAAATGTTTTGATTTATTAAGTTATTGACATATATCACTATTTGTATTGTCATTTATGTATTTAGTGATAGATATATGGAGTTATGTGTGTGTTTGTAATCATGTCTCCCCATCTTATCTCCAATGATGTATTACCTATCAAAAGAAAGGGCAATTTTCTTGAGAAAAAAGGAAAGTTTGGCACTTGTATGGACCATGGGGAAGTGTGTCATGTGAGAGAAGATAATAAAATGTCCCTTCAGCTTCCTCAAGCTCATTTCCACATTTTAAATGCTCTAAAAGTGCCATTTTTAGCCCAAAATTATTTTGCTCATTTCCCATCCTTCTAGGCACATAGAACTAGTCTTCAGGTTTGTACTTGGTATGACCAGTAGGGGAGGATTTAGGAAAAATGATTTTGATATGTGGTAGTAAACTTATATTCATTTCCATTACAATATTTTTAATAATTATGTCATGTGTTTCATGAACCATCCTCGTGAAGTTGACTGTGTTTTTCTACTTGTTAATCTATGCACACTATAGGTTTTGCTCCCTTTTTTCAAGTATGTACAAACCAGTTATTGAAGTTGATTTAAAATTATGTTACATTTTATAATTATCTCCATTTTTTATTTATCATTTAAAGGTTTTTTGATATGATAATCATCTTAAGTTGTAGGAGGGAGCACTTTTCTATGCAACAGGAAGTTTTTTCACCATTTAAAGGATTTTATTATTTTAATAGTGGTATTAAAGGTTGAATATGTTTTGGTTTACATTATTACATGTATATTGATCATATTAACCTCTCAATCTCTTTTTCCAAGGTAAATCTTCATGGAATTATAGTCATATGCAATATTTTTAGTTAGGCATCCATGAACATGCTTACCTACAAGTGTTTAGAAGAAGAAAACCACATGGAAACTAGGAGCACATATTTTTGAATCCATTTATAGGTTTTTGACACTAATTTTGAGTTAATGGAATAGTCATAAAACTCATTGACAACTAAATTAAATACATATTATTCACACTTGTAACTTTTGCCTATATACCATTCAAAATACACCTAAAGGTGCCTCCATGGAAACCAAATATGTTAAAAGGATTATTTTGAGATTAGATAAGTTTATGATAATGGTAAAGGTTTTTTGAAACTATTTTAAAGGTCATTAACTACATTGAAACCTAAAAATCATGCACATTTCTCACAAGACCATTCTCTACCTGTACACTAGCATAACCACCTACAGGTGGGATCACAAAGATATACAGGTGTCTGCATAGAAGAATGGGAAGATGGTGGATCCTTTAAGAGTTATATAATTGTTTTTGATCAGGTAATACTTCATTTTATGTGTCAATTTTTTAATTTTAAGTGGAGGAACCTTCAAAATCATGAGATGACTGTTGAGGCCCATTTTCCCCAAAAATGCAAAATAGAGCTCCTAGGATTTTTGATTTTATCTCATAATATGGTTGAAAAAAACATTTTTATACATTATAATGAACTCAATTTGTAACCCCTACATATAAAAATACCTTGGTAGAGTTTTTAGGGTAGAGGGTTAGTGGAGGATAGTAATTGAGAGGCCTAATGTTACCCATAAAAACACTAAAAATAGGTAGTGACATCTCCAGGCCTAAGTCCAAAAATGAAATTTATCCACCCAAATTGAAACTATAAATTGCCAATTTTTTGAGTGTTTAAAAATGGTTTAAAATATAAATTATTAACTAAGGAATATCAAAATGTAATTTTATATTGTGTTGGGTCTTCTATTCGCACCTACAGGTTCCCTATTATTCATAAACATGCACCTACAAGCTGGCTATAGGGTCACCATCGAGGGTAAGATTGAAAAATATGGAAATGGAATTATTTATAATAATTATGGGTAATTTTATATATATAAATGTTTTTGGAGCTTCATGGATGTTGTGTATTGTTTATTTTAAGCTTTAATCATGCACTACATCTAGAAACCATATTATACAAGTAACACAGTCAGCTATGACTGTAGGGTAATAGTGAGATGAGAAAAGGTTAAAAGTGATGATCCAAACTTGGAAAAGTGAAAAATTAATTCAAAAATGTATAAATTACTCCATTAAAACTTCAATAATCTTTTTAAAAACTATTCTTAAGCTTAATTCTTCCTGAATAACCTATAGGCATTAACTTTGGAGCAGAACACAGTTTTGTGAGTTCAGAAGTATGAAAGGTACATGAAGGGTCAGGGTTTTGAATGGAAATTTGAGATAATACATAAATAAAATTAAAACATAAATATTACTCTTAAAATATTTATGGAATAAATGTCTCAGACAAGCAAAATAGGGTCTACACCATGAAACCCTACACACAGTCCTTTGTTACTAGTCTTCCTCAGTGTTTAGCACTTTTAGAGGGTATAATCATATGATAAAAGGATAAAATTTTGTGTGTGAGGTCATAAAAATTTTATGAGGCCAATAAAAATATTAATTTGGTCAAATTTAATAGGGGAATTACCCTTTATCCTGTCTCAGACAGAGGGTACTCCCCTAGGGTCAAAACAGGGAGGTTTTAGAGGATGAGGATAGAAGGGGTGGGTCAGAAGCAAAATATAAATTAAATAAGGTGGGAAAGGTTTTAAAATATATATTAAAATCATGTAAATAAATAATATAGATATTAAACTAAATAGAGTGTCCTAGAACTCTAAGGTTATAATCAACATGTTAGGCAGGGTTATGGCCTATTGCCCAAATGAAAGGTCATTCTCATTTATTGATGTATAAGATTATTATAAATTTTTGAATCATGTTTTTTAGATTACTATATATGTTTTAAATCTTATGGAGTGAATAAAATTCAAATTATATGGCCTAGAACACAAAAGTTATAGGTAGGTCTATTAGACATAGGTTTAGGCCTAATATCCAAATAAGGGTCATTCACACTTCTAGCATGAGATATGCATTCTAAAAAAAATTTACATGTTTTATAGGTCACCTAAGTTGTGTTAAATCTTTTAATATTAAATTAAACTATAAAAATGTCATTTTTGGCTCAAAAATCAACTTGAGCATGCAGGAAATAAAAAGACATGCTCGATGGGATAACTTGAAGTGCTCACATCTCCTTAAAGACTTTGCATGGATGTCAAGTAATTTTTGAGGAATTATTAGGTGTTTTTAAGATCAAATTTGTTTAATTATTTTTATATTTGTATTTCATCCCTATATGAAACGTCACTAAATGTTAAAACTAATCAAACCCCTTGTTAAACCCTTGTAAAGACTAGTTTGAGGAAATAAGAGAGATAATGAAAAAAATTAAATAATTTGTCTAAAATTATTATTGGAGGTTGTATATTACTTATTAAATATCCCTAAAATCAAAATTAATTGTATGGAATCTATATGGATGTGGTACAAATATGGTTTTCTTGATTGGTTTGTGTTTTGTATAGGTTCTAAGAGGTTTCAAGAGATGCCATTCACATGGGAGGAAAGAATAAGACTTAATATAAATAAAAATTTTAATTTAATTCCTTGAAACAAATCCTAGTGCCTCAACTAGTTGCTTTATCTCAATCAATCAAAACTGGCATAGTGGCCAAGCTAGTGAGAAGGGTGGAAAAATTTAAGTGGGGTGATTTTAAGGTATGCCTAATGATTCTAAGGCCATAAAAGGTATTTAAAATTTTAATCCACTTACTCACATGTATTTTAATGTAAAATTTAATCAAATTTTGATGCCAAGTGTACAGGGTGTATGAAAGAGGAGTTTTCTTGAGTGCAGGTAGTGATAACTCCTTTTTAGATGATTCTAGATGACCAAGCTTGCAACCAATGCATGGAGAGGCATGTTTTAAATACTTCCCATTCATCATAATAATTATATCTATCCATAATCATTTTTTATATGTTCAAATAGGTCCAAATCATGAAGGCATTTTTTTAGCCTGAATGAGGAGTTTCATGCCACCTTTCATGAGTTTTGTGACTTAGATGGACACTTGTGATTATTGAAATTGAATGGTTCATCCCATATAAAATTATCATGAAAAATTAACTGATTTTATTAAATTTTCAAGTGTCCTTATAACCCTTAGACTTCTATCTTCTCTTCTCTCTCTCAAGTTCTATATGAACTAGACATTTTGGCCATTTTAACTTATGCTCCACCTGAGTATGGTGAAGACATATTTTTTTGCATACTATTTGATCAATAAGACTACTTATTTTTTACCTCTTCTTGACTATTCATAGTGTTTTCTACCTGAATGTTGGATCTTTCTTAGTGAAGACTATGCATTCTTTATCATGTTGTCTCATTCTTTCATCTTTTTTTCGTGTAGGGCATGTGAAGTATTCTAAGAAATGTCAAGGATTGAGTTAGTATATTTACTAGTGCCATTAAAGGCCTCTTTTCTAGTCCTCCTATCCTTGAAAATTCATCCATAACCTCATAATATAACTATTTATGCTTGGATTTACACCCTTGAGGAAATGCTCAGCTCTCCTCATCCAAGTGGCACAATGGAATCATTTCTCTTACTGTGAGTGACAATTTCATTGAGATGAATCTCTAGATTAAGGGATATCTCCCCTTGATGCACCTTTAAATCTCTCTCTAATGTATCAATTGTATGTGAAAAGGGTTAAGGAAAATAACTAAGTAGATAAAAATGATGATACACCAATGAATAATGTCATCCTAATTTGACTGAAAATACACTAATTAAAGACCAACAAAGCTTCTTTCACATAAAACTCACAACTCTTTGTGCATTATCACATCCGTGTTTCATGTGTTAGATTCAAGAAGGCACTTGACATCCAGGAGAGCAATAGATAATTCCAAGAAGGAATATAGTCTTAGACCACTTATAAAATGTCTATACACTCAAGAAAGAATACTAACAAGGACCTGTAACAATACTCTTTCTACACATTTGGTAGGTAATCAAGGATAATAGGTTAGGAAAGATAAACTCTCACTAAACAAGAACAACATGATTTGGACTGATACATAATAGTACAACATGTGAGTGGTAAAAACTTATATTATTTCTTCAATATTTCTTTGAGTAAAACTATGGCTAGAGTTTTTCCAATAACTAGTGGAGGCTACTAAAAAGAGCCGAAAGAATACATATATATCTTTTGAGAGAGAGGTCAAGGAAAGGGAGTTCAAGGGTCACTTGGACATTTGTGAAATTGAGAATAGAAATAGTTATGTTTCATTATATAAGATGCTTACCTTACAACTACACTAGAATAATCATCATATTTTGAACTGCATTTTGCTATAAATGGGTCCATATATTGGAATTTCATTTTGATGCTAGCTACTCTTTATTAGCTCATTGAGTTATGCAACAGTGTACCAACTTGAACCATAAACCTGCTTATTTCCACTTGTTATGCACCAAATTCTTAGGATTTTACCATTTTTCACCTCCATGTTTATCTTCAAGTTCTTTCCAAACTCCTTTTAGACTCCAACAATTAGTTTTCATAGTCTGAAATTGACATTTTGTGGGTCGTCACTCCTTTATTCATTTGGACAGTTTCTTGTGATCACTTTTCCTAAAGGAATTCATTCAAGCTCTTTGTTTTGGTTCTTTTAATTTATATTTTATGTTTTAAAAAAAATTATGTACAAAATATCCAAAGGAAATCATGTTATCGAGAGCTTTAATTTCTTTTTATCAGACAAAAAGTTTGAAAGAATTGGCTTGGCCTCTACTCAAGTTTTTTGAAATAATTCCTCAAACAATATTTCTAAAATAATTCATTCCTTTGGAATTTCTGTTTGGACCTTAGAAATATTCCTTTGGGTTTCTTGAAATGGACCTTTGGATTTAGAATGACCCTTTAGAAAAGTTGTAAGTGTCCTTTTGAAAGGAACATACCCTTCAAATTTTCTAGCTATTACCTTTCAGCCTTTTTGAAAATGACCCTTCAAAAAATTTGTAAGGTACCCTTCAAAAAAAATGAAAGTGTCCTTTGAAAATACAAGTGTTACTTCAAAAAAATTTAAGTGACCCTTCAAAAAAAATGAAAATGTCCACTTATCTTAAAAAGGTCCTTCAGAAAAGTTGAAAGTGTCCCTTTGGCTTGCTAAAAATGTCCCATCAAAAAAAATTCTCAAGAAATTTCTAAAAAATATCCCTCTAAAAGAATGAAGTAAACCATTTGAACATTTGAAGTGGTCATTTGTATTTCTTTCAAACAAACCTTTGGAAAAGTTGCCTCAGATAATTTTTTTGAAAGAATTCTGATACTTAAACAAAAACCTAAAAATAAGACTCTTGACAGAATGGACATTTATCAAAAGACCAGAACAAACTTTCTAAAAGAATAGGCTTGTAAATTTGTTGTGAATTTTTCAAAGAAAATCTCTTCTAAATGAAACATGTATACTTGACCTAACCAAAGATATAGACTTAGGTAACTAAGTTTATAGATAGGGGTGCCCAATTTTGGCTTGAAAGGCCAAAATTTGGTCAACAAATTGGTGACTCACAGGGGTAGTGTGCATGCTATATTGATCAGATCAAAAACCTTATCCAACTCAAGTCTAATGGAGTTAATGTATTTTTAAAGATGACTAACAAGGATTATGGAAAAATAAAACACAAGAAAACACACCGTGCAATGATAGCAAGACCAAGAAAAGAAAACATAAAACAAGACAAGGACAAACTCACACATATGCATAACCACTTAAAGAACACAAGAAAAATGAGAAACTATGTATAAAGGAAAAGGAATACATTAATAATAATGATTTAAATATATCCCATTGACTAGGATATGCAACTCCTCTTCATCTAAATTTTAGAGTTGGACAACATTGTATTATTTGCACTATGTGATCACATATGGGCCACTCCACAAACCATCAAATTTTGTGTGTCTTTTAGGCTTGGCCATATCTTCATCCTATTTCAAGACAATGTCTCCTTCTTTGAAACTAATTGGCATGGATTTCTCATCAAAATACTCCTTTGTTTGTTGTTGGTGATTTGTCATGGTTTGCATAACTTGATCTATTGTCTCCTCAAGCTCTATCAACTCACATAACCTGACTTCCATTCTCTCATTCTCCATCAATTACAGCTAATAGGTGAGTTATAAATATAATAACTCAAGTGAGATAGGAAGCCTAGCCTCCCTTCCATACATAAGTGTGTATTATTAGTTCCCAATTGCTCTCTTTGGGGTGATCCTATCAGCCCAAAGGGCTATCTTCAACTTGGTGTGCCAAGTCCTTTGGTTTTCCTCCATTATTCTCTTTATGATATTTATGATATTATTTTTTGTGGACTCAGCCAATCCATTTTATTGGGGATAATAATTAGACGAGGTGATAAGGTATATGCCTTGCTTCAAATCCCATTCACTTGTCTTTGTTCCTAGAAAGGCCAATGCATTATTTAAGATGATTGTTGAGGGAAATCCAAATTTGGTCACTATACTCTCATAGAATTGTAGGACTAAATTCTCATTTACCTCCTTAAGAGATACAGATTCTACCCATCTTGTAAAGTAATCAGTGGCATTCAACACCCATTTGTGACTAGCACTTGAAATAGGATTGATTAGGCCTATGAAATCTAAACCCCATTACATGAAGGGTTGTTCAGCCTAGATTAGATGAAGAGGCAAGGTAGCTGAATTTTTTTTCCATCAAAAAGAGAACATTTTTGGCATTTTATTACCCAAACATGGGTGTGTTTGAACAAGCTATGCCAAAAATAACTAGCCCTCATAACCTTAGCAGCCGTAGTTCTTCGAGAAAAATGGCCACTAGCTGGCCCATCATGGAACTCATGTAATATTTTATCAATCTAATCCAAATAAATACATATAAAAAACACACCTAAAAAATATTTTCTAAATATCACTCCATCAACAAGTACATAAGGAATAGATTTCAGCCTAAAATACCTTCTCTTGGCCCTATCAACACCTTGTAGGCACTCACCGATTTGTAAGAAATATATCATGTCTTGTGTCCAAATCCTCATGGATAAAGGTATATATACTATAGGATCATCATGGAGTGTTAAAACAACCTCCCTTTGTTATTTCAAGTTCAAGGAAAGTTGTTCACATAGTCCTTTTCCTTTCACTAGCTTGGTTGTTTTGATCTCCACATCATATTCCATCACTTTGGTGATCCAACCCACCATTTTTTAATTCAAATCTCTACTCAAAATAAAATATTTTACACTAGGATGAGGCATAAAGATGTGAATCTTTTTGTTAGACAACATATGCCTAAACTTCTTTAAGCTCCTTATAACTGAAATCACTTGTTTCTCAACATATGTGTACGTTATCTCGTAGCCTTCCAATCTTTGGATAAAGAAAGCAATAGGTTGTTCAAAAATTTCATCATTATCTTGATAGTCATGGAAGAGATTACCTCTTCATTCCCAAAATTATACAAGTTGAAATCTTTAGAGAAGTTTAGACTTGCAAGGGTAGGAACTTGAGCAATAGATTATTTGATTTACTCAAAACTTCATTTCCTCCTTCATGTCCAAGTGAATATATCATCCTTCATTATCATAGATGTTAGAGGTTTGAAAAAATTATCAAAGTTAGGAATGAAGGTTCTAATGAAATTTATCTTACCAAAGAAACTTAGTAAACCTTTCTTATGTTTAGGCAAAGATAATGCCAAAATGTCATTCACCCTTTTTGAATCAATGTCAAACCTTTCTTGGAAACAATATACCCTAGTAGTACGCCTTCATAGACAACAAACCCACACTTATTTGTGTTTAAAGAGATCCCAAACTCTCTACACCTCTCAAAAATATGCCTTATGTGATTCAAGTGATCTTTTAATTCCTTAGAAAAAATTGTCACATCATCAAGATATACAAATACAATGTCATTAATTAGTCCTTAGAAAGCCATATCCATTACACATTGAAAAGTACCTCCAACATTTGAAAATACAAAATGCATCTTCCTATAGTCATATCTTCCCCATTTTGTGTTGAAGGTTGTTTTGTATTGGTCACTTCCTTTCACAAAAATTTTATTGTATCTAGAATAACCATCTAGGAGAGAAAACCTCTCACTACATACCACCACTTACAAAATTTGCTCCATAGAAGGGATGAGATAAACATCTCTCAAAGAAACTCTATTTAAGTCCCTAAAATCCACACATAACCTGATCTCCCCATTCTTCTTTATAACAAGGATTAAGTTATCCAACCAAGAATAATGGTTTATGGGAAAGATGATTTTAGACTCAAATAGTTTGGCGAGTTCTTTTCTCATGCGAGGCTTAATCTTGGGATTTATTGGACTTTACCTCTACTTGATGGGTTTTACCTTTTCATCTAGATCTATGGTGTGTTGAGCTAAGCTTGCATCAAAACCCTTCAATTCACTATATTCCCATGCAAAAATATCACTAAACTCTTTGTATAGTTCAATCAAATCATGCCTCTCTTGACTAGTGCATACCTTCCCAAGTGTAAGTAGCTTATCTTTAAATACTTCTAGCCTTTCATAGTTCTCTTGATTAGTGGAAATACCTACCTTTTCCTTCTTGAGCTGATCATACTCATTGAAAATTCTCTCAAGAGTCACTAAGTCTTTAGGAATCTTGTTGGACTTTAATTGGACAATCCACCCTCCATATTATTTTTGTAGCTTAGATTGATTCTTGGTAGAGAACTCAGCTTCTTCTTTTAGGAATAGTGCTATTTTTTTATCAATATCAAAGACCTACCAATTGGTGAAATTATCTAGTATAGAAGCTCTCACAATCACCTTTAGATGAGGTTGATTTTTATCTTCTCTTATGCCTTTTAGAACATCAAATTGAGCACCAATAGATGCCAACCTATTAGCATGCTTATTATCTTCCCTTAAAATAGAAGTGATATTGCATGCCATGAATTCTTCTACAAGGTCCCAAACTCTATGCTTATAGTACTTGAGCAAGGAGTTCTTGGTCAAATTCTACCCTCTAACTTGATTGACAACAAGTTCGCTATCACCAAACACTTGCAATTCTTTGACACCTCTTTTCCTTTCCCATTCTAGTCCATGAATGAGGGACTCATATTTGGATACATTACATGTAAAATATAACTAAAATCTAAAAGTTTAAAAAGACCATTCCTTTGAAGGTGAAACCAACATAGCTCCACCACCTACCCCAATCTTTCTTCTAGACCCATCAAAGAAGAGCTGCCACAAGCCATTCACATCCTCACTTGAATTCATCAAATTAGGTTTGAAAGAGTCCTTCTCATGAATATAATAGACTCCAAGACAATAATATTCAATAAGCATTTAATTATCATGCTCACAGTTATTATCTCCCCACTCATCTAGGAACAAGTCAGAAACTCCTTTAAGAAAAGATGATCGGAGGTTAATGTGAAACTCCTATTCATCAATGATATCATAGTTAACATTTGTTACCTTTGGTGAGTATGGTTCCAAGTGATATCTATGGATAGGTTATAACTCAATCTTCACTTTAGTACCATATTTTTTTCTAAACACCATGTAGGACCAATTAGTTGTCAAATATCCACCTATCTTGGATGTAAAGTCTCTTGACAAGCAAAGAGAAAAATAGGGAGGTAAATATGCTACCACCACATCATGAAGAATTAAAAAGGTAGGAAAATAATGAAGGATAAATTTCAAACCTTTCACAACCCCCAAAGTCTTGGCTAGTGATCCATCTAATTGCAAAACTCCTTTAGTCATTGGCTCATATTTGAGGCCTAGCTTATCTGCTATGTATTTGGGCATAACTGATGTACTTGCTCCACTGTCTATGATGAAATTATGAACCAATAAATCAAAAATAATTATATATAGGTATAAAGGAGGATTATTCTCTTATTTCTTCACTTGACCATTTATAGATTGAGTTACATTGACCAAAACCACATTGTCACTTGTAGATGGGCCAGCTTGTTTACCCATTCCATGCAATTCCTTTTAGAGTATATCTTTCTACCTTGGTAATGATAGATAATCCCATAATTAGATGTTCATATGAATCTTCTTCATCTATTTTAAAACATTAATGGAAGGATTACTTACCTTGGGGTTCTCTTTCTAAACATTTGCACCTTGTGATGTAGCTTATGGAGGTAGAGTTATAACAACTTGCCTAAATTTTGGAATCCTTCAATTTTATTGTGTTATAGAAGTTGAACTAGGCCTGCCTCCCATATAATCTGATGTAAGAGTCATAACAGGTCCCTAATTGTCTCCTTGAGCTTCATCAACAACCTCTTTTTGGACCTAGTGTTAAAAGCAACACTAGTATTCCAATTGCTTGTATTTCCCAAGTAATTAATGGCATAAAAATCACCCTCAAAATGATTCATGAGAGTTGAATTAGACTAAACATATCTACTCTCCATCCCAAATTGTAATGGTATCTCAAAATTTGAAATTTGAGATGTTTGATCACCTCGTGTAGTCATGCCTTGATTTTGCATTTCATTGTCATAAACAACTTGTTCTTGACCATGTTCAAAAGATGGATAGTTAGGTTGTTCTTGGACAAAATTATTTTTAGTAGGGACAAGGGATTTTGAAGATGAAGGAACATTTGGATTATATCTTTGATAAGGCCTGACATGGGTGCTTTGGCCTTGTCCTTGTGCATTGCCTTGAAAAGGAGCTCTATTTATTTGTCCAAACTGATTATAGGATTGATATGGCCTATACCCTTGGGATTGTTACCTTGTGAGAGTAACCAATTCATTGGTAACACTTTGGATAAAAACTTTGACTTCATGCATTTCATTCATAATGTAAATAGAATATTTTTCTTGACCAGGAAAAGGAACCAATGGAGGAGGTAGAGCTTGCATAGGAGGCTATATTCTAGGGAACAAGGGCATGGGAGCCCTAGGAGTAATTTTCCCTACATGAACAAGATAATTTTATACATTTATGGCTATATCATAGGTATCAGGGAGTGTATTTCCACTAATAGATTGAATCATCATGGCCACATCACTATTTAATGCCTTTAGGTAGTACAAGAATGCATAATTTGAAGTAGGTCTCATAAGAGCTAGAATCATGTCACATGTTTTTTGGAACCTAGTATTAAAGTTTTTCATGATTCATGTGGTGCCCTCTTTATTGTGGTTAATTTTTTAGATAGTCATAGGTGATCACTCTTTTCCCCAAACCTATTGGTCAATAGACTCCCTAACTCATCCCATGAGTCAATATAATCTATAGGTAGGGTCCCATACCAATCCAAAACTTTTCCATTGAAAAATAAGGCCAACAACCTAATGGCTACATTTTTTTGGGTGATATTATGGATGTTACAGAAGTTTGTTACATTCCTAATGTGCTAAATGGTAGTAATATGACCATCTACACTAAAATATGGGATACTTTTGAGGACTACTATAATTTGATCATATTGGGAAAGATTCAAGGGAGATGCCCTAGTGAAAGGCATAAAGTTTGTCTTCTAGCCATTTTGGAATGATCACTATGGATGTTAGAAATGGAATTTAATACAAACTTGGAAGCTTTGAAAAAAAAAATCTTTTTTAAGGATGAGTGTTGACAAACTTGAACCTTTTAGTGGAATATGGAGGTAATTACACAAACTTGAAGGGTATACCTTTAGCAACGGACCTAGTGGTCACCTTTGGCATGGAAAAATAGGATTGATCATCAACCAAAGACTTGAATTCCTCAATGGAGTTGTTAGGTACTGAGCATAGATGTTTCTTTATTTGAAATCATGTCAAGACCAACACCAATCTTGAACAATATTATAGTAATTAAATGTCCCACCAAACCTACAAAAAATTGTTGATGCTTGGATTTGAAACCTTGAATAAATGCTCAATTCTCTTCATACAAGTGGAAAAATGAAATCATATCTCTTGTTGTGAGTGATAATTTCATTTAGATGAATCTCTAGATTAAGGGCTAGCTCCCCTTGATGCACCTTTAAAGCTCTCTCTAATCTATCAATTGTATATGAAAAGGGTTAAGGAAAACAAATAAGAAAATAAAAATGGTGATGCACAAATGAATAGTGTCCTCCTAATTTGACTAAAAATACACTACATAAAGACCAACAAAGCTTCTTTCACAAAAAACTCACAACTCTTTGTGCATTGTCACATCAATGTTTCACATGTTAGATTCAAGAAGACCCTTAACATCCAGGATAACAACAAATAATTCTAATAAGGAATATAGTCTTAAACCACTTCTAAAATCTCTATACACTTAAGAAAGAATACTAACAATGACTTAAAACAATACTTTTTTTGCACATTTGGTAGGTAATTGAGGATAACAGGTTAGGAAAGATAAACTCTCACTAAACAAGAACAACATGATTTGAAGTAATACACAATAGTACAACATGTGAGTGGTAAACACTTGTATTATTTCTTCAAGAGTTATTTGAGTACAAATATGGCCAAAGTTTTTCCAATAACTAGTGGAGGTTATTGAAAAGAGTCAAACGAATACATACATACATATACATATACATACATACATATATATATATATATATAGAGAGAGAGAGAGAGAGGTCGAGCAAAGGGAGTTCAAGGGTCACTTAGACATGTGTCAACTTGAGAATAGAAATAGTTATGTTACATTATATAAGATGATTCCCTTATAGTTACACCAGTGGAATAAAGATATTCTAAACTATATTTTGCTATAAATGGGTCTATCTATTAGAATTTCATTTTGATGCTAGCTGCTCTTTACTGGCTTATCAAGCTGTGTAATGGTGTAACAACTTAAATCATTAACCTACTTATTTTTGCTTTCTATCCACCATATGCTTAGGATCATACCATTTATCACCTCCATATTTGTCTTCAAGTTCACACCAAACTCCTTTTAAACTCCAACAGCTAGTTTTTGTAGTCTAAAATTGACATTTTATGGGCCATCATTCCTTTATTCATTCAGACATTTTCCCATGGTCACTTTTCTTGAAGGAATTCATTCAGGCTATTTGATTTGGTTCTCTTCCTTTAGTATTTGTCTTAAAAAAAATTTGTGGAAAAAATATCTAAAGGAAATCATGTTATCGAGAGCTTTGTTTTCTTTTTATCAGACAAAAAGTCTAAAAGAATTGGCTTGGCCTCTATTCAAGTTTTTTGAAAGAATTCCTTAGACAATATTTATAAAAGAATTCATTCCTTAAAAATTTCTATTTGTCCCTTCTAAATATTCCTTTGGTTTTCTTTAAATAGACCTTTGGCTTTAGAATTACCCTTTAGAAAATTTGCATGTGTCCTTTCGAAAGGAACATACCATTTGAATTTAATGTCTCTTACCTTTCAGCCTTTTTGAAAATGACCCTTCAGAAAATTTGTAGAGTAAACGTAAAAAAAATGAAAGTTTCCTTTGAAAATTCAAGTGTTCTTTCAAAAAAATGCAAGTGACCCTTTGAAAAAAATGAAAGTGTCCACTTAGATTGAAAAGGTCCTTCAAAAAAGTTGTGTCCCTTCGGCTTGCTAAAAATGTCCCTTCAAAAAAGTTGCTTGGGACATTTCTAAACAATATCCATTTGAAAGAATGAAGTGAACCATTCAAAAATTTGAAGTGGTCCTTTAGATTTCTTACAAATGACCCTTCAAAAAAGTTACCTCGGATAATTTTTCTAAAATAATTCCAACACCTAAATAAAAACCAAAAAACAAGACTCCTAAAAGAATGGACATTTATCAAAAGACTAGAATAAACTTTCTAAAATAATAGACTTGTAAATTTTTTATGGATTTGTCAAAGAACATTTCTTCCAAAGGAAACCTGCATACTAGACCTAAACAAAGATATAGACTTAGGCAACTAAGTTTTTAGATAGGGGTGCCCAATTTTGGCTTGAAGGACCAAAATTTGGTCAATAGTAACATTGATGTGAGAATATGTAGATTGAAGGAGTGTATGTTTGGTTAGTCCTTTATTCTCATGTGTAACATGATTCTAGTTAGAAGTCATCATCTTATTTGGTGTATCACCTCTCTTAGAATATTTTTCTTTTATTTATCTCTCTCCATTTCTCCCCACAAAAGTTTAGGTGTAGTTGTGATCCAAAGTGGTACATCAAGGGAGATAGCCCTATCTAAAGATTTACCTCATCCTTAGGCTATCCACAGGCCTAGAGGTGTTTCCATTTTGCCACTTGGATGAGGAGAGCTTATGCATCTCCTAAAAGAGTGCAAATCCAAGTGATAATAGTTTTTGGTATGCATAGTGGGACTCTTAATCTAAGAGGTTAAAATATTGTTGGTGTTGTCTTTCAATAATCAGCCTTTGGAGGCATCTATCAAAGCATCAATGATGACTTCAAAAATACATCATTTGGTCAAGCAACCTAAGTTTCCTTTTGAATATTATTAGTAATATATTTCCTTGTGTTCTTGCTTTTAATGAGGTTTAATGGCTAACCTTGATGTTGATCCCTATTTTACACAAGTTGGTGAGACATTTCAAGATTATGGCATTCCCTATCAACAAGAATAAGTTCTTAATCATACCTATCATGAAGTGTACTATATCCAACATGAAGGATATCAGCCCATTCATGAAGTGTATTAGTCTTACAATTAGCCTTCTCCATATGTTGCTCCTAGTCAACCTCGTCACTTCTCAAGTCAATCTATTACCACCTTCAAACAAACTCTTTTAGGATATGAGATGTATATGTTAGATCTTGACACACAAAGGGGATATGGTCAAGAGGTTCATATTCATCTTATTCATAAGGTATGAGATGAATTAGATTTGGTTAAAAGAGAGTGGGTACCTATTGAGAGAGCCAATTGGCAAAGGCTCATAAGTGATATGCTTGATGTGAGTGGCTTAGTTTCTTCCTTAGAGGATAGGCTAAGAGTTCATGAAAAGCAACATCACCAAACCTATCATCCTTCATAAATAATTTCCCAATTTTTCTATCAACCATATTTGGTCCCTACTCATGAGCCCAATAAAGTATATCAAAGTCATCCTTTTTCCAATCAGTTGGAAGAGAGAGTTGAGAAGAGAACCCTTATTTTTTGAAGCTAATCTTTATAGGTAGATTTAGTTAGCTAATATGCATATGAAACAATCCATGTCATCATAAAATTAAGTGGAATCTGATCCCTAATTTCCCTCTCCCATTACATTCCCATCTCAAGAAAAGACCTTTAGATATGAGATTCCAAGTTGGAGACAAAGTGGAGAATCAAAACCTAAGGAGATTCCAATTTCCTTGAACACTTCATTTACTCCTTAAATTTCATCACCACCTCAAAATAAGACTTATAATCCTAACATATTAATCTAGAATAAGATATTGGAATCATGGGGAAAGAAAGAGGATAGAAGCATTGTTAGGGAGTGTGAAGTTGAGAATGAAGTATATCCTTTGCAAGTCCCTCCCACCCTTCCTCAAGAAACCTCTTGTCCTCCATATGATCCCTATTGTACTTATCATCCTTATAATGATTCCTATGAAATTTAAGAGAGAATTTTCTAAGATAATCTAGCCAAGAAAATTGAAGAGTTAGAGGCAAAGATGAAATTGCTAAGTCAAGGTGTGATGGAAGGTTTAGACCTAAAAGAATATCCTATACCTAAACACACCCCATCCACCCTTCCTCAAGAGAGTACTCAAGATAAATCAAATGTGAATGAATTTATTTTTAAGTGGAAGGAAGAAAATCAAGTATTTTTAACCTAAGGTATGCCTCTCCTTCCTTAAGAGCTTCCAAAAAAATCCCCTACATTTCACCCTCAATCTGATTTTGAGTTCTATGTGCCACCTCCACCAACTCGTTCATATTTCCCTCACCCTATCACCCTTTTCCTTGATGGACCTATGGTATGGGAAATTAAAGAGGATTATTTTGTTGATAAAAACTTAGAACTCTTGCTTGAATAAATCCTAGCTCCTTGCTAGCCCCATTGAACTACATCACATGAATTCAAGATGCCTAGTCTTGGAATCACAAAGAAGGAGATTAAAGATCTTACATCCCTTGAGAACAAAATTCCTATTGTATAGGTTGAGATTAAACTTTAGATCCCTCAAGAGGTTCTAAATTATAAATAATATGTGGTCTCTTATGTTGAATCTTTATATTAGGTCATTATGGAAGAATGTCTTCCTTTTGCCAAAGAGGAAGAAATGATCATTAGCTCTTCCATCACTTTGTAAGATAACATAGATGGGTAGAAAAAAGTTCTTAATCATCCTTTGGATGACTTTTTTTAAATAATTGGATCGGGTTATACTCCTCTTGAAAGAGGTTATGATCTAGTAATGAATGGAGAAGGTAGCCTTGGCACTCAAGTGAGTATGGCAAAGAAAAGGTAGATTTTCAAATCTATCTTTTCAAGAGGCATATGCATTTGATGATGATATGTTTGAAATAATCAAGGTGGGATATCTTCCTCTCAATCAGTTTAGAGAAAAATATCAACTCTTGAAGGATGTAATAAGCTCCTATTGGCCTCAATCTTTTAAGGAACAAGAAATCACTCCTCTTGAAGCCATGCCTACCAAGAAGATACAAATTTTTCATGAGATGAAGAGTGGGTATAAGTATGAGGTATGTGTACACAATCAAGATGAATATTTTTACATTAGAGACACATTTGAGGATGATCTACTTAAGATCAGATCAAGTGAAGTGCCAAGGAATATATCTAATCTATAAAGCATCCAATCTAAGGAGAAACACATTTCACACTATGTTTCATCTTATGAAGAATAAGATTTAAGAAAAAAAAATTATCTTGAAAAGGAGGTAAGATTAGTTGTTATTTGTGCATAATAATTTGTTTTTTGATTCCCCTAAGTGCCTTGAACACACATGTGTGTGTGTGTCCTTGCTTTACGAGGTTGAGGTAGTCAATTGGTATTATCTTGATTAAATCATATGGTCAAATTCCTTTTGTTTATTTCAAACTTCATATGAATCCCTAATACCAATAAAATGATAAGGCTACTGGTCTATTTAGTATAGTAGGCATACTACCCCTATGAGTCACCAATTTATTGACCAAATTTGACTTTTAGGTCAAATTAAACCCCTTATAGGTAAAAAATTGTCTTTTAGGTGTTTTAGGGGTATAATACATGTGTCACAAGGTGTTTTATAAGTCAATTAATGAAATTTAATTCTATACTAGCCTTGGTCATTGGTCCTTTTAGTCATTTTAAGTCATTTTGGGGTCAAAAAGGGGTATTTAATGAGTTGTATGAATTTATTGGGAAGTGAAAATGTTAAAAAAGGTTATGTCACAAACCATGTGTCCTAATGGCCTTAATAAATTGACATAATTAAAAATTGGTAGGTTCTTCAGAAGAAAGGGTAGTTTTCTTAAGAAAAAAGGAAATTTTAGCACTTGAACGACCCATGGGGAAGTGTGACACATGGGAGAAGATAAAATAATGTCCCTTAAGATTAATAAATCTCATTTTAGTGTTTTAAATTATTTTAAAGTGCCATTTTTAACCCAAAACCATTCTGCTCCTTTTTCATCCTTTTAGGCACACATAACTAGTCTTTAGGTTTGTACTTGGTACAGCTAATAGGGGAGGTTTAAAGATAAATTATTTTGGGAGGTGGTGTTACACTAAGATAAATTCATTTAAATTATAATATTTTTAATAATTATATCATGTGCTTCATGAACTATCCTCATGAAGTTGACTATGTGTTTGTGGCTGCTAAAATGTGCATCCTATAGGTTTTGCTCCATTTTTGGAAATTCCATATGAAATAGTGGATGAAGTTGATTAAATATGATTTTACCTTCCTTTTATAATTATATAAAAGTTTTTTTATCATTTTAAGGTGTTTTGATATGCTAATCATCTTAAGTTGTAGGAGGGAGCACTTTTTTGTGTAACAAGCATTTTTTTCACCATTTTAAGGATTTTCTTGTTTTAATGGGGTATTTGAGGGTGAATATTTTTTTTTACATGATTCCATGTTTATTAATCATATTAACCTCTAAATATATTTTCCCAAGGCAACTCTTCATGGAATTACAGTCATATGCAACATTTTCAGTTAGGCAGCCATAAACATGCTTACCTACAGTGTTTGGAAGAAGAAAACCATGTGGAAACTAGGATCAAAAAATTTTTAATCCATTTATAGTTTTTTAACCTTCATATATATTTATTTTAATATGCCTAAAACTCATTTAATACTAAATTCAATACATACTATTCACACTTGTAATTGTTACTTGCATACCGGTCAAAATGCACCTATAGGTGCCTCCATAGAAACCAAATGTGTTAAAAGGAGAGTTTTTAGTTGAGACAAGTTTATAAAAATTGGAAAGTTTTTTTTAACCTATTTTAAATTTCCTAATCTAAAAATCATGCACTATACTCACAAGACCATTCTTTACCTGTACACTAGCATAACCACCTACAGGTGGGATCATAGAGATATAAAGGTGTCTACATAGAGGAATGGGAACATGGTGAATCATTTTGGAGTTATATAATTTTTTTATTAGGGAATAATTGATTTTATATGTCAATTTGTTAATTTTAAATGGAGGAACCTTCAAAAGCATGAGATGATTGTTCAGGGCCATTTGCCCCAAAAATGTAAAATAGATTTCCTAGGGGTTTTGATGATATCTCATAACAAGGTTTAAAACACATTTTATGAATCCTAATGACATAATTTTTTAAATCCCACATGTGAAAATACATTGGAATATTTTGGATGGAAAAGGGTTAGTGGAGGATGGTAATTACAAGGACTAAAGTTGCCCATAAAAACACTGAAAATAGGTAGTGGCATCTACAAGTTTGAGTCCAAAAAGGACCTTTCTCCACCCAAATTAAAAATAGACATTGAAAATTTTGTGAGTGTTTGAAATTTTTCAAAAATATTAATTATGAACTAGGGATCATCAAAAAGGAATGTTATAATGTGTTGGGTCTTCCATTGGCACATATAAGGCTAGCTATAGGGTCACCATAGAGGATAAGCTTGAAAACTCTGGCAATGGAATTATTTTACAAGTGAGAGATAATTTTAGATATAATAATCTCTATGTATCTTTAAAATTTTTTTTTATATTGTATTTCAATCTTGAATCATGTACTATAGTTATAAACCCTATTTTGTAAGAAACACAGTCAATTATGATTATAGGGTGACAATAAGATGAGAAAAGGTTAAAAGTGATGATCCAAAATTGGAAAAGGGAAACATGAATTCAAAAATGTATCAATTTAATCCATTAAAACTTAAATAAGGGTTATAAACATTTTTCTCAAGCTTAATTCTTCCTAAATAACTTATAGGCATTTGCTTTGGAGCAGAACACAGTCTTGCGAGTTCAAGGGTATGAAGGGTACATGAAGGGTCAAGGTGTTTAATGGATACTATAGCCACTATATAATGACTATTAAAACATAGATATTCATATTACAATATATATGGAGCAAATAAGTGGATTAGACAAGCAAAATATGGTTTACAACAAGAAACCCTACACATAGTCCTTTGTTAGTAGTCTACTTCAGGTTTTAGCACATTATAGGTGTATAATCATATTATAAAATGATAAAAAAAAATTTATAAGGTCCTAAAAACTTTATGATGCCCATAGAATATTAATTTTGTCAAATGGAATAGGATAAGTACCCTTTTTTCTATCTTAGATAGAGGGTGCTCCCCTAGGGTCAAAACTGGTAGGTTTTAGAAGATGAGGATAGAATGGGTGGAACCTAAGAAAAAAGACATTAAATAAGGTGGGAGAGTTTTTAAAAAACCTATTAAAATCATGGTAACCAATCACAAATATATGAAACCAAATAGAGTGTCCTAGAACTCCAAGGTTATAATCAACATGTTAGGCAAGGTTATATCCTAGTGCCCAAATGAAAGGTCATTCTCATTTATAGATGTAGAAGGGTTTTATAAATTATAGAAGTATGTTTGAGAGATAATTATAGATATTTTAAATATTATTTACTTTATAAAAGTCAAAATTTATGGCCTAGAACACAAAAGTTGTAGGCAGACATATTGGACATGGTTTAGGCCTAGTATCTAAATAAGGGTCATTCACACTTATAGCATGAGATATGCATTCCATACCATTGGGACATATTTATGAGGTATCCTAAGATGTTTTAAATCTATTAATATTCAAATAAAACTATGAAAAGGTCATTTTTGGCTCAAAAACCAACTTCAACATGCAATAAATAGAAAGACATGCTCGATGGGCTAACTTGGAGTGCTCACATCTCCTTGAAGCCTTTGAGTGGAGGTTAGGTAAGTTTTTAGGAGTTATAAATGGTATTTAATATCACATTTATGTAATTATTTTGATATTTGTATGTCAAACCTTTATTAAACATCATTAATGGTCTAAACTACTCAAAACCCTTGCTAAACCCTTATAAAGACTAGTTTGAGTAAATGAGAGAGATAATGCATCTAAAATTAAATATTTTGTCTGTAATAATGATTTAAGGTTGTATAGGACTCATTTATTCTCTATACCATTAAAATTAGTTGTACATAATCTATACAGACATGGTAAAAATAGGGTTGTCTTGACTATTTTATGTGTTTTACAGGTTTCAAGAGATGAAAATCACATGGGAGGAAATATCATTAATTAATATAATTCCCAAAGTAAATTTAATACCTTTAAATATATCTTAAGTACCTCAACTAATTACTTCATTTTAGCTATTCAAAACTAGTGTAGTGGCCAAAATAGTGAGAAGGGTGTAAAGCTTCAAGTGGGGTGATTTTAAGGTGTTCCTGATGCTTTTAAGGCCATACAGGGTCTTTAAACTTGTCATAAACTTCCTACAATGGATTTTAATAGTAAAATATATCCAATTTTTATTCCAAGTGTGCAAGGTGCATGAAATAGGAGTTTTCTTGAGTGTAGGCAATGATAACACCTTTCTAGATGATTCTAGATGACCAAGCCTAAAACAAATGCATGAAGGGGCATCCATAAAAGTCTTCCCATTAATCCAAATCATTATACATATCCATAATAAGTTTTTATATGTTAAAATAGGTCTAAATAATGAAGGAAATTTTATGAGCTATAATAAGGAGTTTCATGCCACTTTTCATGAGTTTTATGACTTAAATAGACACTTGTGCTTCTTAACCTTACATGGTTCATCCCATATTTTATTTTCATGCACAATTAATATATTTTATCAAATTTACAAGTGATTTTGTGACCCTTGGACTTCTCTCTCTCTCTCTCTCTCTCTCTCTCTCTCTCTCTCTCTCTCTCTCTCTCTCTCTCTCTCTCTCTCTCTCTCTCTCTCTCTCTCTCTCTCTCTCTCTCTCTCTCTCTCTCTCACTCAAATAACTAGCCATTTTAGCCTTTGTATCTTATGATCTACCTAAGTATTGTGAAGCTTTTCTCATTTTCATACCATTTTATCAATAATACTACTGAAATTTTACCTCTTCATGAATATTAATAATGTGTTATACTTTAATGTTAGATCTTTTTTAGTAAATATGATGGATTCATTAACATGTTGTCTCATTTTTTCATCCTATTTATAGTTGGAAAGATTCTTCTTCTAGGGAATGTGAAGTTTTTTAGGAAATTTTAAGGATTGAATAAGTTATTCTAATCACTATTTCCATTTAAGGACTCTTTTCTAGTCCTCCTAGCCTTGCTTATTCATCCATAACCTCATAATGTAACATTGATGTGAGAAGATGTAGATTGAAGGACTGTATGTTTGGTTAGTCATTTGTTTTCATGTGTAACATGATTTTTGTTGGAAGTCATCATATTATTTTTTGTATCACCTCTCTTAGAATATTTTGCTTTCAATTATCTCTCTACCTTCCCCCAAAAAAATTTAGGTGTAGTTGTGATCCAAAGTGGTACATCAAGAGAGCTAGCCCTATCTAGAGATTTACCTCATCCTTAGGCTACCCACAGGCCTAGATGTGTTTTCATTGTGCCACTTGGATGAGGATTGCTTAGGTAACTCCTCAAAGGGTGTAAATCTAAGTGACAACACATACTTGGTTAAAAATAAAAGCATAAGGATTTGGTAAAGCATAAATAATCAAAATAAATGTGTAAAAACAAAAAATGAAGAAATATAAGAAACCAAAATGGTAATGTAAAAGGTGATAAAATATTTTCAACACATGTAAAAATATTTTCACCAAACTAAAATAAATAAAATTCATACTATATCAAGTTAGGAAGTATGAAAATCTGTAATAAAATGAAAAAAAAGTGAAAACCAAATTATATAAAAACAAACAAACAATAAATTTAATCAATAATACTAAATAAATATAGTAAGTATGAAAAAAAATAAAAAACATAATTAAAAATAAAATTAAGCATACTAAATCAAGATTAGAAGTATGATAAATTTAATAAAATGGTTGTAAACATGCCATCAAAAAATAATAAGTTAAAAGGGAAGTGCATATGAAGTAAACATAAAACATACTAAATCAAGATGGTAAGTACGTAAATGATGTGTAAATCATAATATAACAAAAATTATCTCAATTTTGAAGCATGTGATTTTATTATAGCTTGGTTATAATATGAACTAGGTATTAGAATAGTTTGTGAGGATGGCTTAGTCCTATCCAAGTTCTTACACTACAAATCACAAAGGGAACACTAATAAGGTAGAAACACATGTGGGAATAATTAAAATATGTTTTAATGTGGTATTTTGTGAGGAGAGCCTATTCATTTCCATGGTCATACACTAAAACTCAAAAAGGGAAACCTTAAGGAGAATGATCAGTTAACAAAACAATATTCCTCAAGGGTGAATATTTGGATTGTTATAATGAAAGAAGGAATGCAAAAAGTATTACATGGGTGTCTATGATAAAATATTATTAAAAATGAGGAATAATAGGTAAGAAGGAAACACACTAAGAGTGTAGTGACCATCAAAATATAAAGGATACCTTCTCAAAATAATCATAAAGTTCTATAGGCAAATAGGTGATATATGAACATCAACTCATGAATGTTATATGAACAAGGAAATTAAAATGAAATTACCTTCTCATAACATGTTTCCCATTCCTTAAGACCTCTTACAAAGCCATTAGTTTATTATGAAGAGTGGGTACTTGTGTGATAAAGTAGGTAACACTTATAGATATATATTTTTTTATCCTATCACAATCTATCGACATAATGCACCCTAATGGACTGCGGCTCTATAATGAGGTCAAATATGGAATTTCATATTTAATTAATAATAGATGTGTTAGGATTCATGTCTTTTGGTGTGATTAGACTTTGTAATTGTATGTTTCATTTTTAATCATTACCTTTTGTTTAAATGATTTTTATTTTTACTTTTTGATGGATTTTATGATTCCTCCTCTATTTAAATTTGCAATAACCAATATGAGTGATAAAACTAATAAAAATTAATGATATTTATAATTTTATTAAATTATGTTAAGTAACCATATATATGACTAACTAAACAACTTAGGTTTACCTATGAACCAATATGTTATCTCAAGTTTTAACCATATGTATGCTTAGTCTATGAAAGCGGAATAAGGGAATAAAGGCTATCTAAAATAGATTAGGATATGATAGTATTAAATTAAGAATCCTTATTTTATAACTAATTATATGGTATAGATAAAATACTAAGGGAATCAAGGTTGTATAACCAATTCACAATAATAATTATTTGATTTAAGTGTAATAAGATAGTAAACAATCATTATAAATAAAATAAAAGAACCCATGAAATAATTCAAATCATAAACATAAGTTTGTATTCATGAAAATAATTATAAGAATACATAAAAAAAATTAAATAAAATAAAACCATGTAAATAACATAAAGCATAATATAATGGTCCATGTAAAATAGTTAAGTGAAATCAAATTTGACACATAGTCACATGTATAAGAGATATAAAAATGGATCACAAATCCAATCCAACTCATAAAATAGAAAAATGTGTAAGAACGCAATGATTTTTTCACAAATTTTGATATATTTGACCACAAATATTATCTATAACATCTAAAACATCTCTTTGAAGATGAATTCTGATGCTAGTTAGGGTCTTGTCAATCTTTGTGGAAAGTTGTGCAAAGACTTCCTTCCATATCATATCAACTAAAAATGTAGGTGTAGCTGACAAAGTGTAATGCTCATGTTTTATATTATATATGGGATACTCAAGGCGAATAATGGATGTATCGATGGGAATGTAATTTGTGGAGATAGAAGGAGGTGTAACCAATGGAGGAGCCTTCTTACGTGGCTGACCTATATGAGGAGGAATAACTGGTGCTGGTGTTGACTATGGTAAATCACAAATATATTGTATCTCACAACATCAATCCATATGATGTGTACCACATTGGTTCTAAAGATAATATAATTCCCTATATTTAGGGATATATTATATCAATAGCTTAGGAGGAGGTATGGTGTTATCTATGGGTTCAGTAGTGGATATGTGTAATGTGTTAATGTAATTCCTTATTTTTGGTAATAGGTAAAAGAGTGGTTATTTATCCCTTGAAATCAATAAATACACCTATTATTAGACTGTGGGGGTCTACTAGCAAAGGGGTGGAAGGAGAAGCTTAGGGCTATTGATATAAATGGAAGTCTTTCATCTAATGACTATAAAGTTTATGAAGATTGTAATAAGGTTAATATTATCATTATGTGGGTAAGGGATCAAGATGTGTTAAGGGAAAAAGGCCACCACTAAGGAATGGGGATATAGTGTAGAAACTAGACTAGGAACATTGGTAGGTAAGGTTAGGTGTGTAATGGGTCTAAGCATAATGGATAACATATATGGAGGAATAATATTGTAGGGGTCATGGTATCTATTAAAATGATAAGGTTATATCATGGCATGATCCATGAGCATACTTCTTAATGGATATATTGTGATTAAAAGTGTACCATGTGAGTGTTCCATCTTTACCCTATGAACAATAGTGGAAAAATTAGTATTAGGTGATATGAAAGAAGAAATGTTATAAGAAGAATGAAAATACTAAAATAAAGAAGATAAATATCAAATAACTTCATCATTTATATCTTAGATAAATCAAACTAAGAATGGGTTGTCTAAATCATAACCATCATCATAGTCAGGTGTATACAAGTCAATGGTACATATAGGAATGATTTTGTCATTAGAGGAAGCATGATGAATGGAGTGTCTAGTTTTGGTTAAGATGATTGGTGTGTCATCAAATAGTAGATAATATGATTGAAGTTAAATATAAGGAGGAAGTCAGGTGATGATGTGAGAAGAAATATCAAAAGTTTTGATCTTTAGGCTTAATTCATCCATCTCATCATCATCGGAGTCTAAGAGGTTAGGTGGAATATTACCAATTAATTTGGGGTGACCATTATAACCTTGGGTGGAATTTATTATATATTTGAATGTTGGGATTCATAAAATGGGAAACTACATAAGGGTTCAAAGGTGGGTATTTTAAATATGCCATGTTTTTAGAATTGTTCAAAATTCTAAGGGTTAGTGTTTCCTTGAATCTTGTAGATAGCTCCATTATGAGGCAATTTAATACATTTACATGTGGATGAGGCAATTACTCTCATATGATGAGTCTAGGGTGGACTGAGTAAGATATTGTAAGAAAGTGGAAAGTTAAAAGTCATAAATTTCACATAGATGGAAATAGGAGGAATGGTAATAGGAATCCAAACAAAACCAAGAGGAGGCATTTGCCTTCTATCATATATTTGACATGTACTATGTGTACATTTTAGGTTGCATTTGTAATATCCAAGTGTCTTAACGAATGTAATGAAATTACTTCAAGAATTAAGTATAACAACAAAATTATATCCAAATATGACTGAAATATATCCAAATATATGATAAAAGATAAGCCACTTCAAGGAGGAAACCTCCACAAGCTTTAATAAGAGAAGAATTCACAATATGATGATAAATGATTACCCACTACCTCCTATATATAGTCTAACTAGGCCATGGTTACTCCATAGGTTGACCTACTAATCTAAAGAAAGCCACAAGTCAGCCACAATATAATGTCAAAGAGGGATAAGTAAGCCACAAGTTAGCTAATACTATCCTCATACATGTGATAGGCTAGGGGTGTAGCATGCCCTTCCCCTTCAAACCAACGTTGTCCTCAACATTGAACAACTATGAATGTTGTTGCAGAAATTCTTCACCTTCCCAAGTTGCATCTTCATTTCTTTGGTTTTTCCACTTGATCAAATATTCCTTAATCTCTTTGGTTCTCAACCTCTTAGTACGTGTTTAGAGGATCTTCTCTAGTTCCAAAATGACTCATCCTTCTTCATCTAGTTCTGGGAGCTCTGTCTGGGCAGAAACTTTCTATCCAATGACCTTCTTCAAACAAGAAACATGAAATACTGGGTGTATGTGAGATGAATGAGGTAACTCGAGCTTGTAAGCCAAAATTTCAAAATTTTTGTAGAACCTGATAAGGGCCATAATAATTTGGAGCAAGTTTGTTTTCCTTTTTCTATTGCTTCAAGGAGATCTGCTTGTAAGGTTGCAAACAAACAAATACCCAATCACCCACCTCAAAATTTTGCTCACTCTAGTGTTGATCTGCTTGTTTCTTCATCCTATTTTGTGCTAAGGATAAATTCTCTCTCAAACTAGCCAAAACCTCTTGTTGATGTTGAATGTGCTCTTCCACATCTCGAACCTTGGTGTGCACCTTTAATGAAGTGATGGAAGGTGGATGGTAACCATATAGTGATAGAAATGAAGACATTTTAGAAGAGGTATGGAAAGATGTGTTATACCACCATTCTGCAAGTGGTAGCCATTTAACCCAATGTTCTTGTTTATCTGATACAAAACAACAAAGATACCCCTATAAACATTTGTTAACCACTTTAGTTTGTCCATCAGATTGGGGGTGGTAAGATGAGCTATGAGCTAGCTGAGAGCCCAAACAAGAAAATAGTTCAGTCTAGAAATTACTAGTGAAAATAGGATCACGATCACTTACAATTATTTTTGGGGTTCCATGTAATTTGAGAATTGCTTCCATAAAAATAGCCACAATGATACTTGCTAAAAATGGGTGTGAGAGAGCACAAAAATGGGCATATTTTTTAAGCCTATCCACAATGACCAAAATAACATTATTACCTTTAGAACAAGGCAACCCAGTGATGAAATCCATGGAAACCTCCTCCCACCTTTGACTAGGAATTGCTAATGGTTGTAACAAACCTGGGGTCTTAACTGTTTCACCTTTATTCTGTTGGTATATCATGCATTCTTCCACAAAATTTTGTACATCTCCCTTGAGTCCTTCCCAAAATAATTCTTTCTTAATTCTATGATAAGTTTTCAAGAACCCTAAGTGTCCCCCAAGTGGAGATGCGTGCAACTCTGCAAGAATCTTATGCTTAATCTTTGAAGTTTTGCACAAGTATAACCTACCCTTATACTATAGGACATTACCTTTCCATTCAAATTTGTCAGAGGATAAATTACCTTGTTGGAGATTCTGAATCAAAACTTATGTATCCTTGTCTTGCTCCCATTCTAGCCTAGCTTCATCCACCCAATCTACTTGCAATATGGACATTTGCACCAAGTAATGCTTCTATGGATGCATCCCATCTAGATAGTGCATCTACTACTACATTATCTTTACCCTTCTTGTAGTTGATTTCAAAATCATAACCCAACATTTTGGTTACCCATTTTTGTTGTTCCTCAGATGATAATCTTTGCTCCAAAAAGTATTTGAGACTATCATGATCCGTTTTCACCTTAAAGTGTCTACCCATCAGATAAGGCCTCCATTATTTAACTGCATGAAGAATAGCCATCATTTATTTCTCATAGACAGGTTTTTGTAGATTCTCACCTTTGAATTGACGACTTTCAAATGCAATGGTTCTTCCTTCCTCCATTAGTACTGCCCCCAATCTAGACCCAGAAGCATCACATTCAATAATGAATGTTTGTGAGAAGTCTGGAGTAGCCAAAATTGGAGTGGTGCACATAGCTACTTTTAGTTTCTCAAATGCTTTGGCAGCATCATCATTCCAATGGAAAGCATCCTTCTTTAGCAATGCAGTGAGTGGAGCTACTATGGTGCCATAACCTTTCACAAATCTTCTATAGTAACCTGTTAGTCCAAGAAAACCTCAAAGGTTTTTGAGAGTTTTTGGCATGGGTCATTCCATTATCGCTTTGATCTTTTGAGGATCAACTTTGACCCCTTCATGGGAAACAATGTAACCAAGGTACTCTACCTCCTATACTCCAAAAGCACATTTAGATGGCTTCGCATAAAGTTGGTGCTTCTCCAAAACTATCAATACATGTTTCACATGTTGTAGATGTGCTTCCCATGTCTGACTATAAATCAATATGTCATCAAAGAAAACTAGCACAAACTTCCTTAAAAAAGGCCTAAAAATAGTGTTCATCAAGCTCTCAAAAGTAGATGGTGCATTTGTAAGACCAAAGGGCATTACCAAAAACTCATAATGGCCCTCATGTGTTCTAAAAGCAATTTTATGAACATCTTCATCCTTGATTCTAATTTGATGGTACCCCAAGCGAAGATCCAATTTTGTGAAATAATTAGCACCATGTAACTCATCAAGTAAATCATCAATTACTGGAATAGGAAACTTATCTTTGATGGTGTACTTGTTGAGTTCCCTCTAATCAGGGCACATCCTCCATGTGTCATCCTTCTTTCGCACCATGACCACTGGTGACGAATATACACTTTGGCTATGCTTGATGATCCCTGCCTCTAGCATCTGATGGACCATCTTTTCAATTTCACTCTTTTGTGCATATGGATATCTATATGGTCTAATATTTGGTGGTTGACTACCTAGAATTAGTTGAATGGCATGATCATGTTCTCTTTTTGGTATTATTCCTTTTGGCATGGCCCCAAAATAGATGAGTGGTCTTCAATAATTATTTGCAGATCAAGATGTGTAGATACGTTTAGGGGTTGAACTTCTATAGAGCATAATCGTGCAATAATTCCCTTTGCCCCATTTTTTAGCATCTTGGTCATCTGATGTGAACTAACCAATTGTGGAGATTTTTCATGTAATCCATGTAATTCAATTTTCTTACCTTTAGAATGAAAGCACATGAATAGTTCTTGGAAGTTCATCTCAATGATACCTAAGGTTGTGATCCATTGGACTCCCAAAACAATGTCTGTGTTACCCATGGGAATAGCAAACATAGGAGAGTCAAGATTGTACCCACCCATAGTAAGCTTAATACTATAGCATTTGCCTAAACAATTAAGTATGCCACCATTTTCAATCATGACCTAAAATTCTAGTGTTGGGTAGATGAAACAGTTCAATCGAGTGGCCAACTTATGGTTTATAAAGTTATGTGTGCTCCCTGAATCAATCAACACTGTCACCTTCTGTTTCTTGAGAAAACCCACCACCTTAAGAGTTTGTGGAGTGTTAATCCCTGCAAGTGCATGACAAGAGATTGTAGGGTGGGAATCTT
Source organism: Torreya grandis (assembly GCA_037957365.1). Taxonomy (NCBI): domain Eukaryota; kingdom Viridiplantae; phylum Streptophyta; class Pinopsida; order Cupressales; family Taxaceae; genus Torreya; species Torreya grandis. Next base: position 401,539 of record JARHVA010006291.1, read on the forward strand.
CAGTTACCTCCTCTATATCTTCCTCATCATCATTTGAGGCATCATCTACTTCTTCATCTTCATTTGGTCCCTCAATGTAGAATAACTTCTTCTCAGCACATCTATATCCTTTAATCCACTTGCTATCACAACCAAAACATAATCCTTTTGCACGCTTTTCTTCAATTTGCTGAGGGGTCAATCTAGTAGGTGGAGGAAATGTTGATGATGATATGCTACAATCTTTGAAGTGAGTGAATCGTTCTCTTGTTGGCTAGGAATTTTTCCTCAGCTCTACGTGCTAGGATAATAGATTTAGAAATATTAAGTGGATTAAACATGCATACCTCATGTTGATGTGGTCCTTGAGTCCACCCTAAAATAGGTCATTCAAGTTTGCATCATAAATTATCTCCACACGTAAGGATAGGTTCTGAAAATGATGAATATAATCCTTGATAGAGCTAGTTTCTCACAATTTTGCCAATTGGCTGAAGTAATTATCTATCACACTATTGCCATAGTGTAATTGTAGCTTCTCTTGAAAAATTGACCAAGTGACATTGAGACCCATCTTTTTCTTTTGATCACACAACCATCGATACCAAATGAATTGATCAGGTTTAAGATACAAGGATGCCATGGTGACCTTCTATCCACTTGGAATCTGATGTAGGTCAAAAAAACTCTCCATTTAGTTGAGCCAATTGAGTGGATCTTTTCCATCAAATTTGTGCATATCCACTTTTGGTAATAGGTTCCTCTGTGGCCATGGAGTTGGATTTGAAGTAGACTGGTTAGGAGAACCACCCTGGTGGGTTTGTGAAATAAAGTTAGCTTGATGATTTGATTGATTAATATTCAAAGCTATCATGATATATCCCAAACTATCTTGTATGGATTGCATATTAGATTGTAAGTCTTACACCTCACTCTGAATGCCTTGCACACTATAGTCAAGCTGGCTCACTTTGTGATCTATGTCAGAAAACCCTGGTACAAAGGGTCTATTACACCCCCCTTATAACTCCATCTAATCCTTTTTAGGAGTTTTTCTTGGAGTTTCATCCCCCTTTCGTCGGCCTCGAGTTTGTGGACCTGCCATAAAAGCGTTTTACGATGTCGACCCTTATTGACACTTTTGACCCAACTTTGACCAAGTGATTTTGGAATTATGTCAGCCTCAATTCAAAATATACAAAGAACAAACCATAGCTAGATTTTTCTAAGATTTCCAAAAATGTAAACAACTCATAAAAATTCTTTGAATTGCGCACAATAGAGCAATTTTATGAAAAACCATAAAATAGCGATAAATTTTGAAAAACAAATCCAAATGATCTGAAATTTTAATGGAAGATTAATGTGATGATTTCTCACTATTAGTAAAAAAATCCAGATAAATTCGCAACCATTTTTTATATATCACAAAATTAGTGTTTCACCCATAAGATTGCCCAAATCACAGCTCTGATACCACTTGTAATGAAATTACTTCAAGAATTAAGTATAACAGTAGAATTATATCCAAATATGACTAAAATATATCCAAATATATGATAAAAGATAAGCCACTTTGAGGGGGAAACCTCCACAAGCTTCAATAAGAGCAGAATTCACAATATGATGATAAATGATTACCCACTACCTCCTATATATAGTCTAACTAGGTTATGGTTACTCCATAGGCCTACCTACTAATCTAATGAAAGCCACAAGTCGGCCACAAGTCAACCACAATATAATGTCAAAGAGGGATAAGTAAGCCACAAGTTGGATAATACTATCCTCATACATGTGATAGGTTAGGGGCGTAGCAATGAATTCAAGGTGGGAAACATAAGTACCTAAACCTTCATCAATTAAATCATGATTAACTTGTATATGATTCATTTAGATGATAATTAATAGAGGAGGATCATTTTCATGAAGTAATATCTCATCAGGGATCATGAAAGTGATAGGGAACTTAAGTGAGAGAGAACTGTCCACTATTTTATCAACATAGATGGAAATCTCTTCATATTATTGAAGTATACTATCTTCAAATATAGATAAGGTATATTTGGATCCTACAAGATGAGGGACAAGGGATGTTCATTTCAAATAATAATTGCATTAGTCATTTTCAATGATGGTGAGAAGTTCTCATTAGTTCTAAAAAAGGTATCTAAGATGGGATATGGGAAATTTATGCAATAGGATCCCATTCATCATAACCCATGAGAGGATTTTTATATATAGGTGCATAGTGTTGCAAGATATTTTAAGGAGGGATGGGGGTAAAGTTAAATTTATGTTGATAGGGTATGGTTGGTTTAGGTTGGTTGCAAGTAGGTTGAGTTACGTAAGGTGATGTGGTGGTTGGTTGAGGTATTTCTTATTGTTAGGTAGAAGAAATAATATTGGAAGTTTGGGGTATGTTGTCTTATGGTGTGAAATTTGGGGGAAGAGTATAAATGGCATGAGATGTATAATCAAGTTGTGTTGTTTATACTTATGTTTGTATTGGTATTGGTTCTTCTTTCCCCAACTCTATGAGGTGAGATGGGGAAGTATCTTGAATGACATGGAATGGTTAAGAGGTGTGATGTGTAGGTTTTAGATGTGAGTTAATAAAAGTAACTAATCCTCTCATATTAGTCACATTAACCACCATTTAATCATTGGTGGTAGGTTCTATAAGACTTTCAATGATGTTAGTAGTAGGAGTAGGTTATTTTATGTTCCTTTTAAATAGCTAGATGAGAATCATCTTGTTGTAAATATTAGTTTTTATTTTTCATTTCATGAGATTTAATAGCTATGTCATAATATAATTGATGTTTTTGGATAAGGGATTCATGATAAAAGTTAGGATGAAGAAGAAAATCCATAAAAAGATTTTGAACTTGCCTACAAGTCTCATGATGATGTCCCCAACTTGCATGAAACCAAACAACTTTGTTTTGATCATACCATGATTTCATAGGGTGAGTGGGGTCAATATCTCATGGTATATGTCTTGGGAGAAATTTTTGAAGTTCTTTTAGGGATAATGGTTTGTGCATATTAGTGTGGTTATGTTGAGAAAATATGGGATTAGGAGTGTTGTTCAGGGGAGGAACATGTTCCATAGCATTTTTTTGAGCAATAGCTTGGATGGTATGTATAGTTTCATAAGTTTTGGTAACACCACCATTAGTTTAAGGATGGTTTTTATTTTTGATGAGCACACGAGTACCCATTATAGGTTGAGTTGGTTCAAATTGATGTATGAGGGAATCTTGTCCTTTCTCTTGATCAAGAATTTCTTCCAAAGTTTTTGGCGAGAGGGTCCTAACTTGATATTGTAATTTTGGGTGTAAATAATTGATAAATAGGTGGAAGAGGTTGTTATCTACCATATTATTCTCATATTTTTTAGACATTGTCCCCATCATTTGATGAAGGCTTGTGCCATTTTAGTTTAGAATTTTTTATAATTTATTAAATGGGATAAGTTGTTTTTGGGAAGATCACTGTTTGAAATTCTTAGATCAATGAGTTAACCAAATATTCTTGGATAGTGATATAGTGGGTTTTTAATTGATTATACCAATATAAATCATCTCTTGAGAGGGTTTTAGCCAATAGTTTGGTAGATGTGAAGGTATCAAGCTTAACCCAATATTTATAAAGGTTACCAAATGTTTCTAAATGCAAGGTGGGATAGGTAGATCTATTATCGGTGATGGTGGGGGTGATACCTCATATGTTAATTTTATCAATTTGAGGGAATATAGGTTCATTTTGTAAATTTTTAATGGATTTATTTATGATGGTAGTTATAGTATAAGGTTACCATGAGAATACCTATAGGGGTGGGGGAGAATTAGAATTTTATGCTTCCAATGGAACCTAATGAGGTTGGTTTTGGAGATGTATGAGACGATCTTAAATTTGAATTATTGATTTAAAAATTATGCATTTAGTTAAGAGTTTGTAAGAGAAGTTTATTGGTTTGAGAAACATTTTGACTAGTGGACATGACATGTGATTCATTAGTATTATGGGAGGTATTAAGAGTATTTTATGTACTATGAGTGTATGATGAAGTAGTATCATGCACCAAACTAGTGGCATGAGTAGAATTAGTAGAAAAAGAATCATTGGTAGCATGGTTAAGGATGTGGGTTTTTTGAAGAGGCCCACTAGAAGTTGAACCTGGCATGGTGGTAGAAATACTTGGCATGGAGGTTGAAAAAGACATAGAAAATGATGTCATGGTGTGGGAAGGATAAATTATAGAGGGGAAATATTGGGATGCAAAGAAAAGGGTTCCCCAAAATCTATGGGAAAATTTAGGGTAGGGTGAATGGGGTTCTCTTATATGAGGTCCCATCATGAGATTTTAAATGGTTGTAGGATTTTTTCCTCTATGTTGTGGTTTTTCATTAATGTAGAAAAGCATTTCTATGGTGTATTCAAGATCATACTCATCTTCTAAATTAAAAAAGGGTTAAGTGTCGAGATGAATGGTTTAGAGACATAGTTTATGGTACAAGTGGCAACATGAATATTGTTTTGATCCATGGTGAGTTCCATGAGATGTGTCTTAGGGAACCTATTAGGGTTGGTAAAACTCATCATGTTTAATTGATTCAATTTTTTACTATCCTCAATCAATAAATTCATGATGAAGGAGAGAGACTAAAACTTAGTAAAAATAAAAGTCTACTAGTTTGATACAGGATCATACCAGTTGGTACTATATTGTAAGATAATAAACAAGACAAGCTATGAAAGATAGTCAAACTGATCAACTATGTTCAATAGATGGTAAATTGAGAGTGTCTAAAAGACACATAGTTGAATAGGTTGACTATGTTTTGAAAGGGAATAGAATAAACATTCTGTAAAATATAGACCTAATAGAATTACTATGTTATTTGGGAAAATAGAGAATATAAAGGACATAATCAAGTAGATTGATTGTGTTCTAAAGGAAAAAAGAGACATGTTTTGATAATGATGAGTGTAAATGACCTAGTTTTATTTTATAGAATACTTGAAAGAAAAAAAAACTATGTCGATCCAATAAATCCATTTGTGGCACATAGCACAAACCTTACACCAATGTTGGTTGATACAAATTTTGTAATATAGCATAAAATTATAAGAGAGCAAGTAGAAAAAATAAAAATGTTAATATAAGTGGTCATTCCTAAATGTTTTAAGTTATAATAATTTTTTAAATAAATTTGATAGAGAGTTGGCTATAAGAAGGAACTATAAAATCCATCTAAGGATGGTTTCAAGTAGTTAAGGATAAAAGGAATTTGTATTGATGATGGTAATGACTTGGCATTAGGGCCCACCCCCTCACTTCACAATCCTACATTAATAAGGGTGTTGAGTGCTTTGCCAATATATACCATCAACTATGTATTTATACTTGGCCAAAAAACCAATTAGTCTTCCCCTTTGTTTATGAAATCCAAGTAGGTAGTGTTAGAGACCTAGATTGCATGTTAGTTGGAGGCAAGAGTGTTCAAGTCCTTCCAAACCTAGCTCAACAAGGAACTGACCCCAAGCTATGGGTATCTTATGATGGGGTTAGACATTTAGGATTTTTAATGATGATAGTTCCTCTGATGCATCATTTTAGCTCATTCCCACTACTAAAACCTACTGATGACCAAAGAAAATGGGAGAGAAAGAGTAAGAGAAACATGAAAGGGAAACCTAAGCTAATAGCATTGATGCACCTAAAATAGTGGTTGATCCACTCTTCTTGACTCTTAGAACACTAATGAAACAAGTAAAAGACTAGATCTAAGATACCAAATATCTGTCATACATCAATGTTTTATGAAGAGGCTAACCAAATGATCTAAGCTAAGGGAAATGAAGGATAGGTCTAAAATAAGACACTAACCAATCATAGTATCCACATGCAAGCTTCAATAAACAGATGTAGAACATTAAAAATGACATGCATAACAAGATGATCTAGTAACTAGGTGAGATCATAACTTGACAAGGGATAAACCTCTACCACATATGCAAATTTAACATATACACACTATACCATAATAATGAAATCTAAAACAATATTTTATTCATCTCAAGAGGTTACAAGCTCCATCTTGGTAGAGTTTGGTCATGCCCAAGAGAGGGAGTAGAGAAAACATAGAGAGGATCCATTTTTTGGTTCAAAATCATCTATGTATAGTAGAAAAAGAGAAAAAGAGTTAAGAACAATGCATTGGAGAGTGAAGGAAAGTCCTCAAGATCAGGAGGTGAGGTGATAGTACTTGATTTCTTTTTATTTGCATGCATTTATCAATAAATAGATCTCATATTATCTCAATAATCCTCAATATCCTCTCATTGAATGAGAGATCCCATTAGAAGACAAGGACTCGTTATGTATAGTGCCAAAGTCTATTTGAACAAAACCAATGCCCTTAACTACTTCTCCTATTACTAGCTCATCACCTTGGGACCATAAACCCACTTGACCTATTCATGAGGATCAAATCCTCAAATCTTGAAACTAAAAATCATGCCATGCCTTAAGTGATAGAGTACCTACTTTGATGATGATGGAGCCACATTCACATATGATCCTTTTTGAATTTATCACATACCTAATACATTTTTATAGATCTACTATAGATGGAAAACCAATCTAAGACCATTAGTTTTCCTATAGTTTTCCATACTTTGAGTGATGCCTAGTCTCATTTAGCCATTGACTTATCAACCTTTGCTTTATATTAGGTCTAAAATACCTAATATAACTTTGTAAAACCCTGATGGTAATGCTTGGCCCTTATTTATGTATCTAGTCCAACTCAAATAATATTTTATCTCAATTTTATATACTTACACCAACTCAGGTCAATTCATTTACTTTGCCCAAGTTGAGCTACTCCATTGACCTTAGTCTAAAATATCCTAGCTCAATATTTTTCATTGGTTATCGATAACCCAACTTAAATCATTAACCCTTTGACTTGAATCACTCTATTGGATTTTCTAGGTATGAACAATCATGAGCCCTCAGATCTATCTTTGAATATCAACCTTGTATGAGCTTACACCACATGTCAAACATGTGTTAATCCTCAAGATCTTGTTATTAGTTTTTTAGTTCATTTGCTTATGCCATGTGGTGGCCTCTTGAGCTCTCTAACTATTTGACCCATCTTGAATCATTAGATTGATATGTAGGATCAAGTGAGGACTATTGATCTTGTCGGGACCCACTGTTTGAAATCCAACAACTAGTTCATGATCTTAAATTTGACAGTTTGTGGGATGTCATTTAATGTTTACACACCCATAAATTATGTTTGAATGATCATCAATTTTAAGCTAAAAAGGATGTCTTATTTAATCTTAAAATTGATGTTAACATGAACATCTTACTACATAGGTCCATTTTTTAGAAGCCTATAACTTGAGGTAGAAACTTTGCATGGGCTTGAAATTTTTTTAGGATGATACTGACATGTAAATCTATAATTTAATTTGATCTATTGGTCATGCAAGGCTTCTTGAGAAATATATTAAATGCACAAGTTGGCTGGTCCTCTCATTCCTCCATGATGTCCTAGTGATGGTCTGGTCCCCAAATCTTTCATAATTCATTCTTTGATCAATATTTTGAGGTTTTTATGGATTCTTATGTTTTGTGTAACTTGGTCCATACTTATAAATGCTTTAAACATATGAGAAACTATTTGGATCCCTCTATTTTATAAAATTAGACCTATTTCAAACCCTTTGATCCACTAATTCCACATTAATTCTAATCATCTTTTCAAGTCTTGGTATGTGGGCCAAAAATGGACCACATATTTAGTGACTCATAGGGGTTACATACCTACTTATGCAAAAGAACCCACACCATGTTGCCTTGTCCAGTCCATTGGGTATGGAGTCTCTTCTCTAGTTTAATATATTGACTTGAATCCAACAATGGCTACCAATCTTGCTCTAACCTCTTTTAAAACAAATACCAAGACCAAAAGAAAGAAAAAATCAAAACAAAATTCCCAAGGCACTATTGAAAGAAACTAACCTATAACAAAATAGGGGCAACAAGACAAATGTGATAAAAATATCACTTAGAGGAAAGAATGATAATTAGTCTAATATGTACATGGCCACAATCTACAAGTATTTTCCACCTCGGTCAAATGGGACATTATTTTGTGAACCTTAGAAATTTGAAACATACTTGCCTTTTTGTGATAGTTCTCTCCTATAGATATGAGAAATTGGTTTCTCATGTCTTCTTGGGCAAGCAACTAGTGGCTCTACTACCAATTTTAGGTGCATGAATTATAGACATGAGTCTAAGACCCAATCATACTCCTAAAAGTGGACTTTGTAGGAATAGATTCAGTTCTTCCTTATTCTTGAACTTTTGTTCATGAACATTTAGACTAGTTTCATGTGTATCCTTTGACATATCTATAAGGTTGACATCTAAGGGAGATAGACCTAATCTTGTGACTTCTTGAGCCCATTTGATCTCCTTCTCAGCTTCCAAGAGTAGAGAGATGTCTAAATTTAGAGAGAAAAATTGATAACCATGTTTAAAAAGTTCAAAAATGTCATGTCCTGAGAGAAACTACCTCTTTCTTGATGATAACACTCCTTTCATCCTACAATAGACTGCATACAAGTAAATAAAAACCTAAATGAAAGATATTAAACAAATCAAAATATTTTTTCTCATGAATCTATAGTTCAATTGGACCCTTTATAAATTGAATGTCAAAAGTAAGCATATCAATTTCTTGATAAACACTGATAAACCTTATTTTGACATCTCAAATTGGTCAATCAACACTGCTTCATTTTCAATATCAAGATGATGAATGCTTATGCTCATAATTTCAGCTTGTTCTTCACCTGCAAGATCTTGTCCTTCATGATAAATGGTAGCTTCTATGTTATCAAGGGGATCATGGAAAACATCATCAACTTGTCCAAATGGGACATTCTTCTCTTATATATCAGTAACTTATTCTTCATATACTTATTCTTATATTTGTATCTCAGCCTCTACCTCATCTTTCTCTTACACTTGTTCCATCTCTACATCATCATGATAAACCAAGGCATGTTTTTCCTTTCCAAGAGCTATCCTAATCATGATTTATTCATCTTAGTCACTCAAGTCCACTTCATTTCCTACTTCTTTAGCTACATATTCTTGGTTTGCCTCACAGAGGAGAGGCTCTTTCTCAAAAAGTGGCATCACAGATCCTTGAAAATATTCAACAAGATGAGAGAGGTCCAAATAAGTTACCATAGGTACCTAATTTTTCTCCTAAAGTTATTATTCTTGGAACACCTTCACCTCTTATACCTAGTTTTTTTCCACTTGAATGGATTTCCATGAAGGAAAGGCTCTACGATTTTGAGAGGAAAGGAGTGGAGGTTGCATGGTCTCTTGCTTTACTTCCATAATCACCATTTCCTCCTTATTCCTACTACTTTGAATGTATTTCCAAGATGGAAATGATCTATATTTTTTAAGAGGGGAGGGAGGGGATTAAATGAAATTGAATTTTTTTGATTGCATGATTTGATTCCATGATGTAAAATATAGAGGTTTTGCCTTGACCTTTTGATTTTGATTTTATTCCTCTTTCCCTATCTTTATCTCAAAATATTTGATTTGCTTTGTTATATTCTCCTGAAATAGGTTCACTTTAAGACAGAGAACATGAGAAGACTCTTGAGGAGGAATAAGAGAGGTTTTCATAGGTTTAGATCCTTCTTTAACTTGGGCCTTCAAATCTAGATCTGCCTCACATTGCCTACCCCATGACTTCACCACTTGGTTCTAGCTTAGGACCTTGAAAGACTTCATAAGGGGTTCTTGAAGAATGATGGAGTATTGGGACCTAACATTAGGTTGTTACACAATAATATCCTAATTTTATTAATAGTTATCTTAGATATATTTATAAGAAGAAAAGGTTTTAGGAACATATGAAAAACTTGGAAAATTCAAAGGGTTACTTGGAATAGTTTCTTGGGGAGGAATGGGTGGAACATAAGAAGGTTGAGGTGGTGTATATGGAGGCACATAAGGTTCATGAGGTATGAACTAATGTTCCTTAAGGCCTTTTAGCTTATACTAAAATTTCTAAATGTAACCACCTACATCCATCATCTCACCTATGAGATTGTTCTAGTTTGATCTCTCAATAGGTTCTCATCCTTCTTTTATTTGTTGCAATGACTCTTTCACATGATGGACCTAGTGAGGAGGGACATCTTGGCCATACTAATGTTTTGACCATAACTCTAGTGCATTCTTTTCAAGGCTTATTAAATTATACTTAAGTGTTGGTATAGATGGCTCATGATAGGGTTGATGAGGGGCAATATTATGATGGCATTATTTTTCATATGAAGGATCAGGGCAATATTCTTGCATATATGACTAATATGGGTCTACATATTGCAGGTGAAAATCATGAAGAAGGTAAGAAATATTCACTTGATAATCAGGATCATGGGAAACTTACCAAGGCTCCTCATAACTTTGACAAAAATCTTGGTATGGTTGATTAGGCTCATATAGATCATGAAGATCATATTGGTGCTACTGATAAGTAGGTGGATAATATAGATATTCACCATAGCTATTAATATTTACCTCATATATCAAATGAGATGTAAAAAAATGATAAAAACTTCATTGAGGCATACTTGGTCTGCTCATAACTAGAAGCTTTGATTTGGAGTCACCATTAGTGTTAATTAGCTTGCTTCCAAAATTTGATCAAAGGAAAGACACACCAAGATATTTCCAATATTTTGGACCTAGTCCCACTGGGCATGATATAACTATTAGAGACCTATATTTCATCCTAGCTAAGGGTAGGAGTGTTCATGTACTACTTCCAAACCTATATCAACATGGGACTGACCCTAGGCTATCTGTATCTTATAATGGGTCAGACCTCTAGGATTTTCAATAAGGCTAGCTCTTCTGATGCATCATTTTAGCCCATTCCCACTACTAAAACTACTTATGACCAAGGAAAATGCGGGAGAGAGAGAAACATTAAATTGAAAACTAAGCTAATAGTGGTGATGCACCTAAATTATGGGTTGATCCACCCTACTTGAATCTTAGAAAGCTAATGAAACAGGTAAAAGACTAGATCTAGGATCCCAAATATCTATCATACATCAGTGTCTAATGAAGAGGTTCAATAAATGATCTAATATAAGGGAAATTAAAGAGAGGTATAAAATAAGACACTAATTAGTCACAACATCCACATGCAAGCTTCAATCAAGAGATGTAGAATACTAAACATGACATGCATAACAAGATGAACTAGTAAATAGATGGGATCATAATTTGACAAGAAAGAAACTTCTACCACATATGTAAATCTAACACGTACACACTATATTAGAACAATAAAATCTAAAACAGTCTTGTATTCATCTCAAGAGGATACAAGCTCTATATTGTTAGAGTTTGGTCATGCCAAAGAGAGGGAGTAGAGAAAGCACAAAGAGGATCCATTTTTGGCTCAAAATCATATATATATATATATATATATATATATATATATGTATATATATATATATATATATATATATATGTATATATATATATGATTTTGAGCCAAAAATGGATCCTCTTTGTGCTGGAAAAATGTATTGGAGAGTAGAGGAAAGTCCTCAAGATCAGGAGGTGAGGTGGCAACACTTGATTGCTTTATGTATGTGTGCTTTGATCAACAAATGGGTCCCCTATTATCTCAATAATCCTCAAGCTCCTCTCATTGACTGAGAGATCCCAATAAAAGACAAGGACTTGGTATGCATAGTGCCAAAGTATGTTTAAATGAAAACAATGCCGTAAACCACCTCTCTAATTACTAGCTCACTACCTTGGGACCCTAAGTCCATTTGACTAGTTCATGGGGATAAAATCCTTGAATCTTGAAACTAATAATCATGCCATACCTTGAGTGGCATAGTACCTACTTTGGTGATGATGGAGCCACATTGATAGATGAGTCTTTTTGTATTTATCAAATACCTACTACATTTTTATAGATCTACTATAGATGTAAAACCAATCTAAGACCATTAGTTTTCCTATAATTTTCCATACTTTGATTGATGCCTAGTCCCATTTAGCCACCAAATTGTCAACCTTTGATTTATATTAGCTAGAAAATACCTAATCTAACTCTATAAAACCTTGATGGTAATGATTGGCCTTTATTTATGCATTTTGGTCCAATTCAGATCATATTTGAGCTCAATTTTATATATTTATACTAGCTCAAGTCAATTCATTTTCTTTTCCTGAGTTAAGTTACTCCATCAACTTTAGTCAAAAATGTCCTAGCTTTATCCTTTTCATTAGCTATCGATAATGCTAATTAGATCATTAAGACTTTGACTTGGCTCACTCCATTGGATTTTCATGTATGAACAAGTATGAGCCCTTAGATCTATCTTTGAATTATTGACCTTATTTGAGTTTATGCCATGTGTCAAATATGTATTAATCCTTAAGATCCTATTGTTAGTCTATCAGTTCATGTGCTTATGCCATGTGGTGGCCTCTCAAGTTCTCTAAATGTTTGACCCATATCGCACTATTGGATTGAGATGTATGATTAAGTGAGGACCATTGATATTATTGAGACCCACTATTTGAAATCCAGTGACTAGTTCATGATCTTAAATTTGACAATTTGTGGGATGTCATTTGATGTTTGTACACCCATCGATGATGTTCACACAACCATCAATTTTTAAGCTGAAAAGGATATGTCTTGTTTGAACTTAAAATTAATGTTATCATGAATTTCTTACTACACAAATCCATTTTTTATAAGATTATAACTTGAGTTAGAAAGTTTATGAGGGCCTAAAATTTTATAAAGATGATCCTGGCATGTGGATCTACAATTGTGCTTAATCTAATGGTCATGCAAGGCTTCTTAAGGAAGATATTAAATGCACAAGTTGGTTGGTCAACTCATTCTTCCATGACGTCCTGATGTTGGTTTGGTCCTCAAATCTTGCATAATTCATTCTCTAATCAATATTTTGAGCTTTTTGTGGATTTTTATGGTTTGTGTAACCTAATCCATGCTTCTAAATGCTTGAAACATATGATAACCTATTTATATCCCTCTATTTTTTAAACATGGACCTATTTCAAACCCTTTGATCCGCTAGTTCCACATGAACTCTGCTCAGCTTTTAAAATCTTGATGTAGTGGCCAAAAATGGCCAATAAGTAGACCTTGGGTAGAAGTTGTTTAATGTTTTTTATGTGTGTGACTAAATTAATAAATTAAACACTTCATATTTAGTCTATGTGAGTTACTCTAAGTAAACAAGCAATAAAAATGAAAATTGAATTAGTTACCAATAAAATAACTTAATTCCTTTATTTTGAAGATTATAGAGTTGATTTATGTATCCAAGTATGCAAATAGTATAGAATATAATCGATAGGGTTTGTTAAAGTAAGATCCTAAAGAACATAGTTAAACAGGTCAACTTTGTCTTCTAGATAATAAATTAAGCTATAGGACTATGTCGATATAATTTACCCAGTTCATCATAGGGTTACATTTTTATAGACTAATAATTATGAAAAATTTGAATGTAAATGAAGAAAACAAATGACTAAAAAGGTATATATGAACTTGATAATTTTTGAATATGTTGAAGTTGATGTTTTATACTATGTTTTTTAGATTACTATTTTTATCCTACTAAAAGAGTAAACTAGGTCAACTAAGTATGAAGACTTGTATGTAAATAAGTAAACTAAATTGAGCTAATCTATCCAATTACCTATTATTAAATATTACCTACACAAATAAATACATATTTGATCATAATGATTATGTGTTAAACTTGCATAAAGAATGTTATACTATTTCAATAAATTTAATCCAGTACTATAAAAATAAAAATGTACAATAAATTATAATAAATGAAGGCATCAAGTAAAACCTACAAGGGTTGGTTTCATGTTGATTTCACCAAAATGTATATAAGGGAAAGTGAAGTTGTTCTAAAAATTAATCCTATCTTAGAGAAGATCAATCACACTAGCCCTTCCACTTATTGGTACATTTAGATAATCAAGGTCATGACCAATATGGATTTTCTAAACCTAACCATGGTGTCCCTTACCAAAATAATATCACTAGAGAGGGTTCCAAAGCCTCTAGTAAATCAATACCATGCAATAACCCTGGATAGGTCCTATGTTTTCTTATCACAAGTAAATGATAGAAGTAAAGTAAGATCTAACCTAGTGCTCAACAAATCATGTGGCATAAAATAGAGGTAATCAACATAAAAGTAAACATGCATAGAAGAAAAATACTCTATTAAATTTAGAGTTAATCCTAATGCATGGAGATTAAATCATATAAGCTAACAAATTCAAATCTATCTACTTTAATAAATAAGAGCAAGAGTTAGAAATAATCACCTTTGAAGATGAACCCGTTGAGTCTTAATCTCTCCCTTGGTCAAGGTGATTCATAAGAGTTTGTTATGGTTTGTAATGATAACATGGATAGGTCAAATCTAGGCTACACAAATTCTCATATGCATCCAAAAGACTTCTCTCGCTAGACAAGATTTGTATCTCTAAGTGTAGTATTGAAAACCTAAGTAATAACTCATGAAGTAGAATGTTGGATAAATAGATGTAAAAATAAATGATTAACTCCTATCTCTCACTATGAAATGGCAAAAAGGATGTGTTCATATATCTAGATCTAACCCTAAACTCTTTTTAATTTTTAGTTGATAGAGTCAACCTGATCGACCTTATATCTTTAATTAATAAAGCACTTAGGTTCCTGACTAGGTTGGTCAAGACTGACCTAATCCTTTAACATGATTATATATTTTAAGAATAAGGTCAGCCTAGGTTGACTTTTTTTGGTAAAAGTCAAAAATAGGTTTTGGCTTAGGTAGGGGTTGTTTGAGATGGTTAATTACTTGGAGGAGTGTATAAGAGAGGTTTATAATCTTAGGTAAATATATAGGAGAGGTTTGTGTTGGTTTCAAGTAGTGGTATAGGTGGTAAATCCTCTTTTTCAAAATAAATAATATGTTCCATATATTTAATAGAATTTAACATGAAAGCCACATATGGATGATCCACATTACTTGGTAAAAAGGTCATGCATAACCATATAAAATAACATCCTTGTAATGTGAATAATTATATATTTATTCAAGAGTGAATTTTTAACAATAATATCATTGAGAGATGTTGTAATATGGTAGGAAGTTCAAGAGTGTTTTATAAATTCCCTTTGGTGTTTTGTGGTAACAGGTAGAATTTCATTATAAAAATTATGGCAATAAGAAGTATGAAAGAATGTATTTGATTTGAAATGACCATATCTTGAAATCATTATAAATTTTATTGAATTTAACCATACATGAAACATAAAAATCAATAACTATAATTATGTATTGTATAATTAACTTATTGAGAGATATATTCATGTTGAACATGTTGATGCTAAAATGAAATCTGATTTATAACATGAGAAATCTTATTAAATCACAAATTAGAAATAGAGTTTAGGAAAGATTAGATTAATATCTAGGGTTTTATGGATGAAACATTAGTTTCACCAAATTTTTAACCCTAAAATATATATTAGGTAATTTAAGGTTAAATGGGTAGATATAACCTAGGGCATGAGGACGGTAGTTATAAAACTATTAAATCATAAATTAGAAATAGAGATTAAGAATCCTTAGATCAATATCTAAGGTTTTGTGGATGAAAGATCATGTTCACCAAATATTTAACCCTAAAATATATATTAGGGAATATAAGGTTAAATCGGTAGATATAACCTAAGGCATAAGGATGGTCAATTATCTCTAAAGTAGGCTAATTAATTGCAAAAATTAAAAAAAAACATATGATGAATTTATTACGTTGAGATATGATAAAAATAGAAAGTATAGATATGTTATATATTATAATCATAATTAAAAATATATACTTATTTGGTTTTGATGTAAATATACATTAAAATCTAGGACAAGAAGGGAATAAACTAGATCTGGATGAGTTGCTAAATTCTAAAAATTGTACCTTTGTAGTAGCATACACTAGCATTGACCTAGGATGGTTGTATCAATGTTTTCATCTAACTTGGATATAGGTGTCTATTATGGAATACCTAATGAAACTAGATGTGATCACATGTATCCTTTTGGGTTTTATGTCACCTTCACTCTAATCCATTCATATCTAGGCCATTGACTATCACTTCTTATCAAATGAGAAGACACTTATTCTTCATCTTTATAATGGATATGAGAAAAATGGGTAAGTGGAAACATAGTGTCAAGCTTCCCCAAATACCCATTTATCAATGAGCACTGCATACATATATAATATTTTGAATAGGTCCTCAGACTTATATATTTCTCCCCTATATGTCATCTTGTGTGTGTATCATGCAATGTGTGATAATCCAGTAAATAGAGTGACCTAGTTTGTAACTTGGAAAATTTATCTGATGTGATGCTATTTTGATACTTCATACCTATAGATGTTTTATCCCTATGAATGATATAAAAATAGGAGAAAATAGGGAAACTTTTTTCACCTTAGTGCATGATTTATTGCCTTTGGTATATTGCCTTTTGAGTATGCAAGAAGTTGTTAGGAGAGGAATGAATGAGGATTGACCTTGTATTTATACCAATCTCTTTGGGTAATATATTACACTAAATGACTTAGATAAATCATAGGAATACATTTCATTTGTAAATTAGATGACTTTAGGATACTATACACTTGCATTTGGGTAATATAATTGTGTCGACATATGCATCTAACTAGGATGCAAGTGTTCAAGTAGCTTGAAAAGAGGAACAGGTCCAAAACTTGAGGATATAGATGATACATAGATTTATAACATTATAACTATGATATAAGGTCTAATAAATTAGAATAACATTTTTTAGTCTAAGAGATAATCAATTTATCATAGAGAGAGAGTGTATGCAAGCCTTTTGACAATTGGAAGGTCTTGAATTGGAAAGCACATCCATGATATGTATTTGTCAAGTGTACAAGACTAAAGTTCTATATAATTCATAAATCATGTCTAAAATAATTGATTTGAGAAAAAAATTGAGTACCATTAGATTGATTAATCTTAGCTAGATTTATTTTTAGTCATTAAGAGTTTTGTTTTGCAATCTCATTCAAAGGGGATAGTTTTACTTTGTTGACATAAACTATGTAGCTTTGGTTACAAATTTTTATGTAGTTAAAGTTAAACTTCAATTTAAACTAATGTGGTCCAAAGGTTAGTATAATATGGAATTAACCATATTATGCATTCATAAAATAAAATTATGTGTTCTTATTTTCAATAGTTAGTACATATTATTTCCTAATCTAACTCTCTTTATTCATATAAATATTAAAAGAATAATAGTTAAATTTTTTTTGTAGATTTCTCTATTTTATATTTCCTTACTCTTTGGTATATTCTCAATCTTATCTAAGTTATAAAAAGTATTGATATATTCAAAAATATTGTATCTTACTTATCTTATCACACTTAAACTCTCTATATGATATCTCTAACATATTACAATGTTGAATTATAATTACTTACTATATTTATAACTCAATAGTCATGTCTATGTAAGCCATATATTTTTTCCATGCATGTTGTCTTGTGTTGTAAGGATCCATACTTACCATATTTACTAGGTAGGTATAAGACTTCATATTATCATCCTGTAGATGTAATCTATTGTTGATGTTAAGTTAATGTTATGCAGTAATCCTATGTTGATAATATTTTTTGAATAATTTTGTCAACATTTTCCTGAATTTTGTTCCTTTATCTTGTCTTCACTACAACATATAAAATTTCTAAAAGATATCCATCTTAATGGATCATACTCAACATTTTTTTTAAAAATAATTACTATCAAAATTATGGTTCATGATGTAGGACCCCCATCCTTGGGAATATGTTTCTCATATTTTTACATCATTGCTTTAGAAAACATTTCCTAGTTAAGAAGTATGGCTTTAACATTTATAATAAATTATTTTATCATAACATTTTCTATGGCCACCATTACAACCTCTTTAGGGGATGGAAAATTCTATAATATTTGTAAGTATGCTTCATGAATTTTGATTTTAATTTCCATATTCTTCATTTGTGTATTCAACAAAGTCCCATAGTCTTTACTGTCCTCATAAAAAATTATGCATTGAAATTTTTTTTCCATTTACTCTTATTGAAAATGTTTCCATTTGGTCTATTTTGCCTTACAGGGAATATTATGAGTAGAAAAATTGGTAGAAACAATAATTAGTGGTCTCTCCTCTAATTCCTTATTCTTGTTTAAGGTATGTAACGACTAGTTAATTGAGTAAAAAAAATAAGTGGCCACATATCCCAGTGCTTTATGTAGTTTCCCCACTTGATATTTGTGTTTAGTACTTTTAACCTAATTCTCCCCTATAATGGGACAAAGAGTTCTTACTCATATTATACTCTAGCCTTTGTTTTGATTAGTTTTTATCTATTGTATCTATTTTATTATTGATGAAGTTCTCCATGACTTCCTCAAATTTTCTCTTTATTGACCATCTTGCATCTGGATCATACTAAGGTATAGTGGTGAATAACATATACAATGATTATGACTTCTTATAGATTCATACACCACATCATCTAGTCTTCTTTTGTGCTTTGCATAAGAGTTTATCCAACTTCTTATTTTTTCTATTTAAGCTCATTTCTATAGATTTACTACAATTTATCCTCTTGTAATAAGGTAAATAAATATTGGTGGCACCATAATTATAGACATTATCTATTTATGTCATGTAATCTTTATTTTATCCATTTTAGGGGATCTAGTTATACTACTATAAAAAAAATTTACTGATTCTATGGAACTTTTCTATGATATTTTATTGGTATCCCCTATTTCCATGGAGGTTGTAGAAGGGTTGCTAACCTTTTTTCCCTTATTCTCATTTTCTTCATATTCTATCTTTTCTTTTTATTCCTTCATTTTTTCTCCTCTTCTTCTTTTTCCTTTTCTTCCTCCTCTTCCTATCTATTCTCTTCCATTTTATTTTCTCCTCCTCCTATTTCCTTTTTCATTATTCATCAATTATTTTTTCATCCTCCTCATGTTTGTTTTTTTATTCCTCCTATTTCATTTTTACTTCCTCCTCTATTTTTATTTTCTGCTCATGTTTATTTTTTCATTCCTCATTATTCCTTCTTTATTCATCATTTTTTTGTTTTCTTATCCTCCCATTTATTTTTTATTTCTCCTTTATTTTTATTCTCTCCTCTTCTATATTTTTTTTCTTTTAACTCTTTCTCTATTTTTTCCTTCCCCATAATTTGTTTAGCCAATTGGTAGAAATGTCTACATTTTTTTGTATTTTCCTTCTATCTACACCTAGTTATTTTATAGTTCCTTCCTATATTTGTATGTCTTCTTCTATTTATTAAAATGTTTAGAACTGATTTTGTTTTCCAAAGCTTCTGGGACCAAATCCAAATTTTCTTTGGTCTTTAGTTCTTTCTTTTGGATCTATCTTAATCATTCGTTATCCTTAAGATACATAACTGATTCCTCTATTATCTTTTATAATGCCTCTTCTTGGCACACCTCTATTATCATTTGAGCTTAATGGCTTTTCCTATTTGTTTCTATTATTATTTCTTGTAAAGATGGATGTAATCCCCTATTACATCATCTATAGTTAATGGACTTAACTCTTATAATCCAAGATTACTCTAACTATTTTGTGCTAGCCTTTTAAAATTACATTATTATACATTTTTCCTAAGCTAGGTATACATCCTTTATTTATTCATATCTATATTAATGTGGAAATATCTGAGACTAATACTATGGTATCCATTTCCTCACTTGTTTGTGTTTCTCCATATTCTCCTTCTTATTATTTTATTTCTAAATAGGTAACTAGTGTTTATCTCAGGATTTTTATTTTAACCACTTTTTAATTTTCCATTTTTATGTGATATGCAATAAAAGACTTTTTTTTCCTCTTTTATCCTCTCATTTATAACAATGTTTCTCCAACTACCATAGATGATGTTTGAGATGCTTCTTATTCTTCCTTTGTTTAGATTTTTTATTTTAATCTTATCATAGGTGCCTCCCTAATTTTATAAAGATTTGCACTCAAATTACATGAGGGAATGCCTTTATCCAATATTTATTCTTCTTTTAGTACTTTATCAATAGTGGAGTCTTTGATGAAAAAATTAGTAGTCTCCTCCACTTGTTATTAAATTTGTGGCTATAAACTATGAGTTTCCTTTTGTCGCCAATATGAGTAGTGTATTATGAAGCCTAAATTTGAAAGTGTTTTATACACTTTTGGCTATGGTGTCTCTTGAATTTGAACCAAAAATATTATTTTTGTTGTAAGGGGTCCATCTTATACAATGGGTTTGGAAATAGTCCCTACTTCACTCATGAATTTTACTATTCAAGTATCTTGTGGGAGTTCTTTAGATCCAATAATTACTACCTCAATATATTCATTAGTAACCTCATAAATGAGGGGCTTAAGTGGTTTGAATTTATTAGATAAGGGTTATATCTAAATATTTTTGGCATCCATGATAAAATTTAATTCTATGAAAAATTTCAAGACTATTCCTGGGGAGATTCTAAATCTCTCGGTTACCATGTTTCTAAGGATTCTTTCCCATAAAATAAAATGGAATACCTCCTCCTCTATTTACTTTATGGATTCTAATGTAGTTTTAATTTTTACTCCTATAGGGGTATTAGAGTCCCATTATACTATCCCTTGATGACCTAGAATAGTTTGTGTGAAATACATGGTTGAAACTAGGAGGATAGATCTATAAGTCATGTGTACATTTCTTTGTTTAGTGGAGGTTGTCTTGATATTATTTGTAAAGTATAGTAGCTAGGTCATATTACATCCTAGTGCTAACCATATCTTAAGAAATTTTTATACTCTTTACAATACCCAAATCCTCCCTATTTGTGTAATAAATATTTTATGTAATTACTTTTATGGCGTAATGTACCCTATGGTATATGCTTTTATGAATGGAGAGGATTCATATCTTATGAAATATTCTTATGCTTTATACCACTAATTTCATGATAAATAATTTATTATCATTGTATTTATGGGTGTTATACCCCTAATTCATCAATCTAGTCATTGTATGAATGAATGTTGGCATAATACAATATGGTCAATCAAAATACAAGGCATCTTAATGTGTTATACTAAGTAGTACCTTTGTGGTACTATCCATTAATCCAAAGTAAGGAAAGGGATTTTGACATATAATTTAATACTTTGGATGATGATATACTCTAGCATATATTTTAATTATTGTTTTATGTATTTTAATGTGTCACTTCCCTCCTTTTGAGCTCCATATCTCAATCATTAGTCTCTACCAAATGTAAATGGGTATAATTATGTGTACCTTCATAATTCATTACTAAAGATGAAAGAGTGGAAGATAAACCATGAGGTATAAAATTTATTAATTTATTGAGTACTTATTATATTTTAGTTCTTAATCTATTCTACACTCACAACTTGTGGCACCTCCATCTCTCATTTTTCTATACTAAATAAAAATAAACAATGTTTATTGCTTCACATGAAATATGAGCAGAGTATCATTATTAGAGGATTGTGTAATTTTTAGTTAAGTGAATCCCTTCCTTTAAATTATTTATGACCTAGCCATTAATCATGATGATTCTAGTGGCATATTTATTATCATTAATTATTATTATCATTTTTGCCTACTTCTCATGGTTTGTGTCTTAATTAGATGTATGCCACCACCATTTTTTTAAAAATTTACTTTCATCTTTATCTTATTATGTCATCATCTTTTCTTCTTAATTAGTTTCATATTTCCTACCAACCAATATTTGTATTAGATTTAGTTTTGTTTTAGACATCAACTTATATATATATATATATTTATGTAGAGTCAAATTCAACTACACTTTTTACTCAAATCTTATTTTCATTACCATTATTTGTTGAATATTTATGCCGAAACTTATATTCCTATATATATTCTCCTATATACTTATTTGTGTATTTATTTCTATGGGGTATATATATATATATATATATATATATATATATATATATATATATATATATATATATATATATATATATCCCCAATGTTTTCAAAAATATTTTTATTTTTTTTCCATTTTTTCCATCACCTCATTCATATCTCCTAATCATATTCTTATTTATAATTTAAGATGGGTTCATAAAATTACACAATATCCTTGCTTGAATCACTAGAATGGATTTATAGGACAATGATATCCCTTATGTTTTGTTTTTTTTTTCATTGCATTTTACTATAGTTATTTACAGTGTATAATTTCAATTGGGCCTCATTCACAAAACCTTTTTGTAAGGTGTCAATAAATATTCTTAATTTTATTTATATAGAGTCTAATATGTCTTCAATTATATATATCCCTATCCATCTTATATTTAATTCACCTAGATTTTTATATTTGTTGTCATAGAGTAATACTTCATCTTTGACTTTAAATTCCTTAACTATAATATGTCTATCATGCCATGACTTTTGGCATATTTTCTCATAGGTTTGGTTGTACGCCATTAATAATATTTTGTCATTGAGTTTTTCCAAGTATAAATATCTCTCTTTAATAGAGTATTTATCATTTAATATGAATTTGACTACTATTATCAAACTTGTAAATATATATTTCTTTGGTGCTACCACTTCCAAACCATACACTAGATAAAAAGGGCAAAATTTATTTATCATTTTATATGTAGTGTGGTAATCCCAATATACTATAGATATTTTAGTGTTCCAATCATAGATATTTATGTTATATACCTTAATTAATACCTTTTATAATACCTTTTAAAATTCCTCAACAATCCCAATTTTCTACGGATAGTGAGTACTTATATTTATTGGATTAGAAAGTGTTTGGTTAATTCCATAATATATTATTAAAACATTATTTTCCCTAATAACTTTTTATACTTAGTGGGCATATAAAACATTTAATTGTGTTCTCATATATAAATATTTCAATAGTTTTAGTCATTCAATCCTTTGTCAATATTTCTTTAACCCATCTTCTCAAATAATTTATTCCTTTGATAATAAATCTGGCATTATTTTTTGACTTATAGGTTTGATAGGAACAATAAATTCAATGGCCCATTTTTAAAATGGTTTATTGTTAGTCTTATACGGACTATTATTTCATCTCTTGCATTAGATTTTCCCACTCTTTGGCATATGTCACACTTTGTAGAATATTTATGTGCATCTTTGAATAGTGTTGACCACTATAGCCCTACTAACATTATTTTCTTACCGGTACATTCTTTTAAGTTTTGTCCTCCTGCTACCCCATCATGTGATTATATTAGAATGTTATCTCATTGGTGAAATAACACTACCCTCCTAAAAACTTAAACTCTTCCCTTTTTTTATAGTGCTCTATCAATTAATGTAAAATGGAAAGTTTGTATCATTAATATTTTCCATTTTAGTTTACTATAGGCTTCAATAAATAATCCACTAAATGAATTTGCCAATAATTTACATAACTTTGGGAATAACCTCAATGTAAAAAAAATGAGATACTTGGAACTTATCCTCAATCAGATCTACGTCCTCTGTTATATTAATGTAGGATATGTATACATGCCCATTTTTAATCCTATCAAGTTTTACCATAATTTTAAATTCAAAATATTAAAGGAGTATTAACCACTAGTAATTTATTTTATTTAAGATCAGTCTATTAATTAGGTATTTGAGGGGATCATGATCGGTAAATAATATGAATGGGTTCGCTAATAAGTAACATCTAAATTTATGTACCACATATACCATGGTGATTTTGTCTCTTCCTGTGGTAAATTAGTTTGTTCCTACTTTTTCTAATTTCCTTCTTCAAAAAGAGATAGGGTGGTCTATATTACTAGGAGGTTGTGCTAACACCACTCCTATTTATAGAATAAAATAATCTACATGAACATTATATGGTATCTTCTAATCAATAAACACTAATGTTGGTATATACGTAATTTTATTCTTTAACTTATCAAAGGATACTTGACACTAGGTCAACCATTCTGTAGGTTGATTATTTAGTTTCTTCAATAAATATTGTATTAGTGTGTTAATGGCTTTGTAATTTATAATAAACCAATGGTGATAACCTATGTAACCTAATAATGTTATTACTTCATTTTACATCTTGGGGGGTGGTAGATTTATGATAGATGATGATTTTAGTGATTCTACCATGAGTCCCTCTTTGTAGATGATATTTAATATAAGTGAATAAAATGGTTTCAAAAAATTACATTGTTTAAGGTTGAGTGATATGTTAAGTTGCTTAAACCTTTGGAACATTAATCAAAACACTTGGACATGGCCTTTTAACATGCCATATATTGTATAATTTTTTAGTATGGTGCCAATATAGGCACTTGAGTATTAATGTTAGAATTATTTTATTTGGTTAATTTTTATTTTAAGAAGGTTATTTAATTCAATTATGTTATATATTAATTATTTTTTCAATTTTGGATACTTTTTGGGAGCTTCCTAAAAATAGCTAAAAGTGCTAGTTGGAGTCTAGTTCATTGAATATTTAGTTAATCAAGTTTAAATTTATTTAAGTCAAACTTCCAATTTTAGATTTCTATTTTTTCTATTTTCATTTTTTTAGTGTTCATGTGAGTGTGCATTTTTATTTATATAATGAAGAGGCTTCTTGCATGATATCCATATCTTATCAATGAGTTAAATTTTTTATCGTACAGTTTATTTTTAGGAGTATGTTATTACTTAATTTTTTTATTAAATGTCTTAATTTAGTTATTAATTTATATATAAATTATCATGAAAATTATCTTTTAATAGGCTTTTTTTAGCCTTATTTATAATTAAAATATTGTGTACAAGTGGGGCTCAATATTTCCTTTTGGAAATTCATTTTGAATGTTGTTACCTCTATTTTTTATTGATATTATTCTTAAAGGAAAACCAACAAGAATTTTTATCTTAATTTGAAGTTATTCAATGAATATTTTGTCATCAATAACACTTACAACAATAATAGATTAAATTAGTAATTTTGGGCTAGATTAGATAATATATAGCTTCATTTTTAGATTATATTAGTAATTTTGAGCTAGATTAGATGATTTATAACTTCATTTTTAGATTAAATCAGATATGATTTTCACTCCCTCTATAAATTAAAAAACTTTATTTGGTATTAAAGCCTCAGTTAATAAAGTTTTATTTAGGTTTCAATCTATTAAATAGAGTATCATATCTCCTATGAATTTTGCTTCTATGAATATTCCCGTGCACAAATGTGAAAAATTTAAAGATCAGAGAGATCAATTGAAGATCAGTATTGTATATAAATGAGTTTGTGATAATTTTATCCATGGATACACACTTATTCAATATTTTAACACCTTGACACAAGATATACAAATAACAAAAAATGAAGAAGAAAAGGTAGATGCATAAACTTTCTTCTAGATTCAAAGTGTCATAAAACCAAACATATATCCAAGAATTGTAGGATGAAATAATTCCCATGAGGTATGGAATAAATTTTAAACTTCATATCAAGGATATAATAAGGTAAGATAATAAAAAATCCAAACTCTTTACATGAATTTTGATAATTTGAGAATGAATAATAATGAAGTAGTTAGAAAATGGTGCATGAGGGTAAGTGACTTAGTGCATAGAATGAGAGATTATGTAGAAATTGTAACATAGGATTAGAAATATGATCATTAGTCTCTTGTTAGTTATTAAAATTCAAACCAAAAAATTTCAATACAAACTAACAATTCTTGCCTACGTATTAGGGTGAGCATAAGTAACAAGAACGTATTTAAAACACAAATAAAAAACAAAATAAAAACTCCCTTTTATCCTCCCTATAACCCCAAATTTTATTGTTGATGAAGTTGGTTTTCTCAACTTGTGGATTATGGAGTTTTTGTTAATGGTGATTTTAAATCATCTCCTCTTCATTCATCTTGGCTTAGATTGATTTGGCTTGGAAAATGGGCATGTTAACACTACAATGAAACTTCTTGGAGGTATTTTGGCATAATAACATTTCACATAAAAATATTTGCATATATTATAGCATAATAAATTTACACCAAAATATCATAAATATCAATGGGTGAGGCCTTCTATTTATAGCATCTAAATTTAACTCTCATCGAAATGTAGTTAGGTTAGAATTAACTACAGTTGAGTTTGAACTAGCCCTAAGTGAGTTAAGGATAACCCTAGTTAAATTAAGGAGGGGAAATGTAATTAATATTTGGGATAGATATCCATTTTATTAAGCTTGGCTCTCCATTTTTAAATTTATTGTATTTTAGGGAGATATTTTAAATTCCTTGACTTTGAGGATAATGATGTCATCATGACCTCATATTTATTAAAATTTCCTTTAAAAAAAATTATTTTCACTAATTTCACATATAAAATTCACTTATAAGTTTGATTTGGTTTAGTTTTTTAATTCATTCTACTCAACATTTTAGTAGTTTAGGAATTATTCAAGTGCCCTGCTTAATGGGTTCAAAGGTCAAGTTGTTAGGTTGTAAGGTGAATAGATATGAATCCATGAGAGGTTAATATTGTATAAAAGATAATACCCCAAATATGTATGCCTCAACATGATTCTAAGCACTAATTTCCAATGTGCAAATGAAATTGGGATAGTTAGTGATTCCTAGGCTTAATTTGCATTATTTGGTAGAAACTAATCTAAACTCTGATTGAAATCCAGTTGTGACTAGAATGGGGTGTCTACATTTTTCCCTTATTTGGGAAGATTTTTCAAGCTATATGCATAATAATGTCTTATAAAATAATAAAAATGTCCTTAATGACCAACGCACCAATAGTTAATGGATGAGCCTTGGAGGCCCCCTTGAGGGAGTAGGCGATAAATAAGGTCAGTAATAATTCTCTTGAAAATAAGGAAATGATGGGACCTAAAGGTAAAATGGGTGAAAAATATTGATTTTCCAAAAGGTGATTATAATTAGTGGCATAATGAGATGCCCCATTTGGGAAGATAAAAATGATGATTTACCCAAAGGTGGTTATAATTATTAGCATATTAAGGTAAAAAATAATGATTTGCCCAAAAGAAGTTATAATCATTAGCATAATAAAAAATTCCCTAATAAAGAGGATAAAGATAATTATTTTCTAAAATGTGTTTATAATCATTAGCACAATGAAAATATACCCCAATAGGGTATGAAAATGATAATGATTTACCCATAAGAAGTTATAATCATTGACACTATGGGTTGGGACAATATGGTAAATTAAAAAAGTGGGATTACATACATAATACATACTCATAGAGTGAAAGTAAGATAGTATATATGGAAAAAATGAATTTTGGAAATGTACTAGCATGGAGATGCATGTCTTGACTAGTAAGGATTAAAATTCATTTGTGTTTTAATTCCTCTATATGTGGGTAATATTAGGGTAGATCGAGAATTTTTTAAGTGAAATATTGGAATAAAAATGATTAAGATGGGGGTGAATTAGTATTAAAAAAATTCTTATAAATTTCACTTAATCAATAATGAACCATTCAAGCAAGCATATAGATCTAGCAAGCATAAACACCTATCCACATAAGCATGAAACATAAGAACACATCACATATGTGAGAAATCCTCAAGGGAACTAAAACCCACTAATATCTAAAAATGTATTACATTAATATAATATAAACAAAAAATTTATTTAAGCACCAAATTCACATGGATCATCAATGCCAACTAGCTAATCACCAACTCAGCTAGGCTTTAGCAAGTACCAAATTACAAGGAGTCACCAACCCCCTAGATGACTCAACACTAACTCAGCTACCTAATTTATTTGATCACCTTTGGAACACCTTGTTTTTCAACCAAATTATGATGATCATGTCTTCATCTCTTCACCCTCTTATTCCTCTCAAACTACCTTTTAGGCTTCTTTGCTCAACTAACCCTCTTCTTAACTTGATTATGTCATATGACCTTGATTTATACACAGAACCTTTACCAAATATTCATAAAAAAAATTATACAATATTATTATGGTATAAATGCCTCTTTATAAAAATATATATTATTTTATTTTCTTACACTCTACACACACAAATAGCCCTAAAACTGTCTTGTATACATACAAGCCTCTTGCTCATATTTTCACTTAGTCAGCCAAACATAATTTAATCCTTAGTTAGTCCATGTAATAGATATTATAACATCTCATAAACATTAAAAAAACATTATTTTAGTCCCTTTATGTCTTCCATATCTCAATTAAGCTTTATTTCATCTTTAGGTCTCATGAAGATCTAAACCCATTAGGTCTACTTTAGGACACATTACACTTTGCCCTCCTTGGAACACTTTTAAATTCCACACATGGTGATAACATATAATATAGAAATAAAATAGTCCTATAATAATATCATATATTCTTCATAACACATTTTAGGTCTAATTACCACTTGAATCACACCATTTATACTATTCACAATTAGGCCTTCTCGTACACAGAGAGCTTGTCTTAAACTATAAGTGATTAAACACAAATTAGATAAATTAAAAACATAACCATATTATTTATACTTCTCAACTCAAAGAAAAATTACTTAAACACTTCTCTACAAATAGCCCACTTAGAACTGTCAAAACACTCCAAAACCCCATCATGAACAAATTGATATTCAACAACTAAGAGGAAACTTACCATGATAAATGATACTTTAAAAATATCCTTTGAAATATATATACCACTTTAAAATTTAAAAAATCACAATTTATAATGTCAAATATTGGTTTTACAAACCAATCTTTTGACCTCAATAGACACAACCAAATTAGAACCAGATAAGCCATTTTGGCTTCAACATTTCAACTGCTTTCACTAAATTAATTTTTTTTAAAAAGTATGATCACTAATTTAAAGTAACAAAAAATAACACAATATTTATTATATAAATCAAATCATATAATATAGCCTCAAACCCATCACTACAACTTGCTTACCCAAAAACTACCAGTTTAACTTAAAACATAATCATGATGATTCATACCTTCAACACCTGTGTAGACATATTAAATGAATTATAATGCATTTATATGAGAATATTATATCATTAAAAAATTATTATATATAAAATAATATGGTTAAATGGAAATATTGGTCTTATAGACCAATCTCATAACCTCACTATACACAGACCTCATTGAGCCAAACAAGTCAACTTATGAGCAACTTTTTCTCTATAACCACCAACTTAAAATACTTATATAAACAATTATAATGTCAAAAAATTCATAAAAAACATATCCATGCACTTTTTTTCATCTCTATTTCATGATAACATATCCCTAATCATATTCTCATTATTGCTTGGATTTCTCACTGTTTCCACCATTAGGCATGTTAGCAACTAGCCAACTTGGATGAATGGTTTAACATACTTGGGGGATAAAACATAAATATAAACTTTAATTTACATAAAATAAAATTATCAACCTTCTCCATCAAATTATTTTCATACTTTGACTCAGTCAACTTTGATTGATATAGTAAATCT
The DNA here is from genome assembly GCA_037957365.1 of Torreya grandis. Taxonomy (NCBI): domain Eukaryota; kingdom Viridiplantae; phylum Streptophyta; class Pinopsida; order Cupressales; family Taxaceae; genus Torreya; species Torreya grandis. The sequence goes on from JARHVA010006291.1 coordinate 431,305, forward strand.
CCAAGAAACTAGTACTTTCCTATAGGGTCTACTCACGCACCTAACAAACTAATCATAAATAGAGATGAATTTTAGAGTTTAATACATGATAATATATTTTTTATAGTCATTTGAGACCATTTTGGGTTGTTTTTAACAAGATCTTTCACATCAGGTCATTGTTAGGGTTTTAGAGAGGGTTAACATTTGTATGGTGTTAATGATTGTTCATAAAGGATTGCCCCTCATTTTCAAAATTAATGCCTAGATATATTATATATTACCATTACCCATCTCTTCTTAATATATACATTTTCCATGTAGAGGTTACACATGACAATGAATACCTAAAAGTCCTTGGATTTGTATTTTGTGTACTTGAGAGAACTCAAAACCACTTTTTATGTTTTTTATTGTAAACCATGAGCTCAAAATTTTTTAAAATGATTTATACAACATATAATACCTATAAAAAAACTCACGTATCCATTTTTTCCTTGTAAACAAAACCTCATACCCCATTAGGCTTACATTTTCCTTCTACACCATAGTCTTCATACCTTACTAGGCCTTGAACTATGCTTCATGTCTTCTTATATGCTTTCAATACCTCAATTTCATGATAAAAACCTCACTCTCATGACATAAAACCTATCTCATGCTTAAAATATCCAAACATCCTTCACAGGTCTTAACAATGACTCATGATGCCTCATTAGGTCAAGTGGGGTCTAGAAGTGGTCTAGATGTAGACTAGGTCAGAAGATCCTACCCCTATAACCTCACCATGAGACTCTCATTAGTGATCAAATACCTCAAATAAATTTTAAATAAACCTCATAAAAAATTTTATGCATCTATTCATGCATCTCACCAATCCACCATCCTCAAACCATCTCACTGGGACTTTACATGCCATGACTAGTGCCATAACTAGGCTTTTCAAACACTTGAAACTTAAAAACTAACGCTAAAACACTCCTTGATGCTCCTACACCTTGATCTCATGCCTTAAATTATCCTTAAATAATTTCATACCTCTTCACATACCTATTCATTCTCACCATGCACATGCTCATGATATATGACTATGTTTGGTATGATTAGGCTTCTCAAGACATCTTGCACTCAATAATCAACACTCAAACATGCTTACCTTGTAATCATGAGACAACACTCTCACACCACTAAAAAAAATATTTTTAATCAATATTCTCTCATGACCTCATGCAAACCTAGAGCCTCATAACAATGCTTCACTACTTGATCATCAAACCTCTTTGTGATAATACTAACAATCATCAAGCTGACCTAAATCATGACATTGAAATTGACATCAACCACTAGAATAATCATTAGGTTAGCTTCAAATTCTCTCTCAAAAAAGAGACATTAGGTTTCCTTAAAATTATTTCAAAGACAACTCACTATACATATTCACCAGATGTACCTTGACATCAATGGTATCAACCTTGACATTAATGACAACATTTCTCAACAAAATCCCCCTTTGTCATTGATGAAAAAAATTATCAAAATTTATCCCAATCTAGTCAATATCCCTTCTTGAACTTTCTCCCCCTTTGACATTAATGACAAAGGGTCATACATACTATAAATTCTATAACCACACTTTCTTTCACCAAAATCTCAACAAATAGAATATGAATCATTACAAGAACATGCCCCCCTTTACTTTATGCATACATCATTCAAATGAACTTGTATTAAAAGACAAATTTTCAACATAAATCAAGCACAATCAACAACTTGAATAGATTCCCCTCAAACCAATCATCCACCATGCTTATGTTAATTGAATAATGTCTCCATGAAGTCTAATGTAGTCACCCCTTTCCATATATCACTAAAAAAACATAAGCTCAAGATATTCTCATATATCCATGATTTCATCAAAATAATTGTCCTTTAGTATCCTTTTAGGCTTGATTGTCACTATAGGGTTAACCTCTTCATCAATTGTTTGATCATCAATATGAGCTGACAATAGACATTCATAACTAAATTTATCACCTAAAGTATGATCTATCATATAAAATATTCCATTTGAGATTGTAGACTAATCATGACTCACCTTTATTATCTTTGGTTTTTATACATTCATTTTCCTTCTCTCTTTCATTCTAGGAGCTTCAAACCTCTTATTTTAACTTGATGGCCTTTTACCTTCATTAGGACATAATATTGTAATGTGTCCCATATTATGATAGCTATAGAAAAAACCTTATACATACCTCTTTAATAATGATTCATTTCATAATCCCATGCATATTCATTTTTAGAGAGTCTTATATAGTCACTTACTTTATGACCAAATTGATTGCATGTATAATTTATATCATTAAATGAATTAGTATACCTCATAATATTATTTTTTTTATTGGTATTTTCATGTTGACCTTCTTGTCTTCATTAGCTTTATCTTTGACTTAAGTTACCTCCTTTTGGTCTTCTTTAAAACTAAGACCTATCCTATCACTTATAGACTTCTAAAAACTCAAGATGTCACCTAGATCCTCAATTCTCTTTTCAAACTTTAGAAAATTCTTCAACTTGCTATATTCTTGATCCAACTTAACTTTCATGGATTACATCTTAGTTCCATACCTGGTGCATTCTTCCTCTTTAGTATTTAAGTTGGCAATGAATAATTCTATATGTGATTAAATTTTATTGATGATTTCATCATACTCCTTGGATTTTTTGCTTAGTATTTCCTTAAAAAAACCAATATATTTTTCATAGTCCTTAACTAATGATATTAGCTTGTGATACTTATTTAAAATTTTAACTCCTCTAGAGCACTCAACAATTCTACCTCAAGATTTACTTTAGCCTCTTCTTCATCTGATTCTTCATCAACTATAAGGCCTTTCCCATTTGATCAACCCTCATTATCTATTTCTATATCCATGAATAAGGTTTCATTGTTGTCATGTTCATGTTCATTACTATCATCATCACTATCAGATGTGCTTGTCACTTACATTAGATGACTTATCTTCTTTGGTGTACAAACTTCTCTTGTTCTTGAATGATCCTCTCCTACCTTAATAATTTTTGAAACTCCTTATTTTTTTTAGGATTATATGCCTTCTTATCATATCCATGATGTTCATCAAGTTTTTCATCATGCTCGGTCTTATCCTTGTTACAAAACTTGGATACAAAGAGACTAATCTTTCCACAATTAAAACATATGAAGGGTAACTTACCCCTGTACTTACTAGATCCAAACCTCAATTTATTTTCAAACATGGATATTAGTTAATCATCATCAACATTTGATCATTCCTCATTCTTGACCTTCTTGGCTTAATAATTCTTCTCAGCTTTGAATGTCGCTTCCTTCTTGGGAAGATTTCTTTCATTTATTCTCATTTCATAGGTAGTCAATATGCCATGAAGCCCATCCATTTTTAGTTTGTATAAATATTTCATATATTATAATACAAATACCTTATAATAAAACTTAGGAGTTAGTGATCTCAATATATTTTGGATAACTATAGACTCTTCACCTTCTTCTCCCAATCCTATAATGACATTGACCTCTTCATCAACCCTCAATACGTAGGATGTAATGGTTTCATCTTCATTCTTATTAAAACTATAAAATTATATTATGTGGGTCTTCAATTTGGTCATATTCACTTTAGTGTCACCTTAATAAATAGTCTTCAATTTGTCCCATATCACCTTGGCTGACTCACAGTGCATCACCTTCACAAACTCTGCCTCTGATAGGCCACATAGATTGGTATTCATTACCTTAGAATCATTTTCACTTTCTTTCTTGCCTATTGCATTAGTTGGTGGTGTAGGACGTGGATTATATCCATCCATAATGAACTACCATATATCATGGCCCACTGACATAATATATGCCTTCATTTTGATTATCTAAAAGGCATAATTAGTCCTATTGAATAATGGATCCTTATTGGTATAGAAACCACCTTGTGCTTGTTGACTAGCCATCCTTGCTTCTAGAATTTACTTTAGGATATTATTCATAATTCAAAGGACCTTATATTATAACAAATGTTGAAATAAAAATTATTAATAGGGGGATTGAATCAATCTTTAAAAAAATTCTTATCAATTTCACTTAAGCAATCATGAACCATTAAAGAAAGCATATAGATCTAGCAAGCATAATCACCTATCCACATAAAAATGAAACACATGAACACATCACATATATGGGAAAACCTCAAGGGGAAGAAAACTCACTAATATCTTCAAATGGATAATATTAATATAATACAAACACCAAATTTAGTGAATCACCAACTTCACATGGAGCACCAACCTCAATAACTAAGCACCAACTCAGCTAGGCTTTAGCAAGCACCAACAAGCAAGGAGGAACCAACATCATAGATGAATCATCACTAAATAATCTACCTAATTGATTTAATCACCTTTATAACACCTTGTTTCTCAATCAAATGATGATGATTACCTCTTCATCTATTTACCCTCTTATTCCTCTCAAATTGTCTTCTAGACTTCTAAACTCAACTAGCCCTCTTCTTGACTTGATTAGGTCATATGACCTCAATTTATACATATAACCTTTATCAAATATTCATCATATATAATTTAAAATCATATGATGGTCTACAAGACCTCCTTATACTCAAAAATATATTATTTTATTTGCTTACACTCTACACACACAAATAGGCCTAAAATTATCTTGTATATATACAAGCCTCTTGCTCATATTTCCACTTAGTCAGCCAAACACCCATAACCCATTAGGTTAGACATGTAATAGATACTATAAAATCTCATAAAAATAAATAAAATATTATTTTATTCCATTTAGGTCTACCATATCTCAATTAGGCCTTGTTTCATTTTTAGGTCTCATGGAGACCTAATCCCATTAGATCTATTTTAGAACACATTACACTTTTGCATCCTTGGAACACTTTTAAAATATACAAACAGTAGGAAAATATCATATAAAAATAAAATATACCTCTAATAATCTCATCTAGGATCCATAACACTTTTTAGGTATAATTACCACTTGAAGCACACCATTTATATTGTTTATAATTAGGCCTTCTCATACATAGAAAGTCTATCTTAAACTACAGGAGAGTAAACACAAATTACCTAAAAAAACATGTAAATAAGTCACATATGCAAAAATTCAATTACCTTAAAAAAATAACCATGTTATTTATACTTCTCAAATCAAAGTAAAAGTACTCAAACACTTCTCTATAAATAACCCACTCAAAACTGCTAGAACACTCCAAAACCTAGTCATGAAAAACTTGATATTAAATAACTAAAAGAATAATTCCCATGAAAAATGATAATTTAAAATATTATTTTAAATATTATACAACTTTAAAATCCAAAATTTTTAAGGTCTAATGTCAAATATTGGTTTTGTAAACCAATCTTTTGACCTAAGTACACATAGTCAGATCAGAACCAAACAAGCCATTTTGGCTTCAACATTTCAACCGATTTAACTAAATTATAATATTTATAAGAGTATTATCAATAATTTAAATTTATATAAAATAAAACCATATTTATTATATACATCAACTCATAGCATAGAGCCTCAAACCCATCACTACAACTTGATTACCTAGAAATGCTAGTTTACCTTAAAACATAGTCATGATGATTCAAACCTTCAACACATATGTATACATATTAAATGAATTATGATGCTTGTAAATTATATTATGATATAATTATACAATTATTATAAATATAATATGGTCGAATGGTAATACTGGTCTTTGAGACTAATCTCATAACCTCATTGTAGACAGACCTCATTAAGCTAGACAAGTCAGCTTGTGAGCAACTTTTTCACTATAACCACTAACATCCAAAAATTATATAAAACATTAAAATACATTAAAATTTATAAAAAAAAATATCCAAACACCTATTTTCATCACTATTTCATTATAACACATCTCTAATAATCTTCTCACTACTACCTGGGTTTCTCACTATTTCCACCATTAAGCCTATTAACAATTGGCCAACTTCGATGTTTAGTTTAGAATATTTGTGGGATATATAATATACATAAACCTTCATGTAAATTAAATAAAATTATCAAACTTATCCACCCAATGATTTTCATAGTTTGACTTGGTCAACTTTGACTGTTATAAAAAATCTCTAAGAAACTAACACTTTCTTTTAGGGTCTACTCACACACCTAAAAAACCAATCACACTTGGATATGCCTAGGAGAGTTTAATACATGATCCAATAGTTCTTATATTCATTTTATAACTTTATAGGATTTTTTGAATAATATATTTCACATTAGATCATTTTTAGGTTTTTAGAGAGGGTCAAAAATGTTTATGGTGTTAACAATTGTTCATAAAGGACTGCCCATCATTTCAAAAAATAATGCATAGATATATTATATAATAAAATTACCCATATATACTTAAAATATTATTTTCCAATTTATAGGTTACACATGCCAATGAACACCTAAAAGTCCTTCTTAGGTTTGTATGCCATCATTTTATGTACTCGAGAGACCTTAAAACCACTTTTCATGCTTTTTATTGCAAACCATGACCTAAAAATTCATGAATATGCTTGATAAAACATATAATAACTCTTAAAACACTCACATATCTATTATTTCCTTATAAAAATAACCTCATACCCCATTAGGATTACATTCTCTCTCTACACCATAGTCTTCATACCTTACTAGGCCTTAAACTATCCTTCATGCCTTCTTCCATGCTATAAATACCTCAATTTAATAATAAAAACCTAACTATAATTACATAAATCCTCTCTCATGATTAAACATATACCAACATCATTCATATGTCTTTACAACATCTCATGATACCTCTTTAGGTTGGGTAGGGTCCAAAGGTGGTATAGGTATAAACTAGGTCTGAAGATACTACCCCTATAGGCTCACATTGAGACTCTAATTAGTGATACAATGCCTCACATACATGTTAAATCAGCCTCATACAACCTATTATGCCTCTGTGTATCCATCTCACTAAGCCACCACACTCAAACCATCTCATTAAGACTTTACATGACATGACTAGACTTCTTAAAAACTTAAAATTTGAAAAATGACCTTGAAACACTCATTGATGATCATAATACTTAATCTCATGACTTACATGCTCCTAAAATTATGTCATACCTTTGTAGATACCTCTTCATGCTCACCATGCTCATGCTCATGATATGACTATGTTTTCTATCACTAGTCTTCTCAAGACACCTTGTACTCACTAGACAACATTCTCACACCAATACAATAATATCTTTGTGATCAAAATGCTCTCATGACCTCATGCAGACATAAAGCCTCATAACCATGCTTCACTACTTACTTGATCATCAAACCTCTTTGTGATAATACTGACAATCCTTAAGCTAACCTGAATCATGACATTAAACTTGAAATGAACTAACATACGAATCATTAGGTTGCCTTCAAATTATCTATCAATAGAGAGACATTAAGTTGCCTTCATATTCTCTCAAACACCACTCATCATACATATTTACTATATTCACCTTGACATCAATGACATCAACCTTGACATCAATGGCAACATTTCTCAACATGAACAATGAGAAGTATTGTGGTATCATTGATCATAATATCCATTAAACTAATTGTTGTTGTAGCATGTGATAGTATGCATCATGATATAAAACACCATGATAACCTAGATGAAATATGCATAAGGACTGACATGTGATCTAATAAACAAGTGAAAATAATGCACCAATGATAAAAACCATGATGATAATGCTGATTTATAAATATGGATAGACTTAAGTATAATTTGTAAGGAATCACCCAATGAATACATCCATATTAATTCAAGGGAAAAAATGAAATCAACAAATAGGAAAATAAAGAACCAACAAAAAAAATAAAACACCAATAAATAAAAATCAAATAAAATAATCAGAACAAAAACAAACAAACATAAAAAATGGTTAACTACAATGTTAGCATAAATAGAAAACACATTATTATTGAATTTGTAATAGAGGTGTTATTCTTGGTGATAGGGTGACCCCTAAGAAAGATAATAATAACATAGGTATAACAATGCAAGGATAATTGGCACAAGGTTTTACCTAGGATATAGGGAAACAACAACACACAAGATGACAAACATTGTCCCTAGGCTATACGAGACAACAAAACACAAGATGGAAAACGTTACCCCTAGGATATAAGAGATAACTAAACAAGAATTGAAAATGGGGGAAATATAAGAAAAGTAAGTAGGTAGTTGAGCTAACTCCAGATGCACTAGGCAATTGGATGTTGCATGCATAGTTCTAAGGATGCAAGAACCAACCTGAACTTAGGTTAAATGTAGTTCTCCCAAGATATGGGATAGAATAAAATTGATGATAAGGATAATTTATTATGTTGTATAGGAAATATGAGAATGGTCTCATAGAATAGTGAGAGCATGAGAAAGTCCAAGGGTGCAGTAAGGCATCTACTTCAAATGAACAATGCACATAATGGAAACTCACAAAATGACAAGAGCATTGGAAATGGTTTATCTTAAAATGGAAAGAGTGTAAAATGAACCCAAATGGTCACTAGTGTATCAAAGTCAAATACCTAATTCTCACAATATGAACTTGCAAAATGGTGAGAGTGTAAATCTAAGGACAAATAAGGATGTGGAAACTAAATGACACATGATTGTCATGAGATATTTAGGATTCATAGAATCCTTAAGGCAAAGAAGTGGTTAAAAAAGGAATATATGACTAAGATAATGTGAGATACACCATGTATCCAAGTGATGTATACATAGTCCATGAAGACCTAAAGCTGATGTAGTTCTCTTAAAGACCAAGGTGGTCTAAAAATAAACTAAAAAAACAAGATGACCCATCCCATAAAAATTTGATAGTTTTATATCTCATGTGAAACTTCTAAGCCAATTTTCATGATTTTATGATTTTGTACGTCTTTTACCAATGTTTTTATAAATTTCTAATCATCTCAACTCAATTAAAAATAAGAGATACTAAATGATTCAACTCATAAAAAATGGGAGAGTGTAGTTGAGGATGCTCACAAAATAAAGAGAGCATGGGAAAAGGGTGAGTGAGTTGACCTCAACATAAATTGAGTGTTACCTGCATAGTCACATCATGACTTGATGTCAATGTAGTTTCACCTTATAATAGAAGAATCTAACTAGGTAGAGGCATATTTGTGAATTAGGAAAATGGCATAGTATATCATAAAAATGGAAAGGTGATGCAACAAGGCATGATAAAGGTGTTGTTCCTAATTTTCCTATAAGTAGTTATAATTAGGGAACAACATGAGTTAATGATACTAGTTTTCCTAAAGGTGGTTATAATTAGTAGCAAGGGGTGGGATAATGATTTGACCAAAGGCAATTATAATCAATAGCACCCATAATTACATGAAAGAATGAATGAACTTTATAATTTCCAAACCACTTATTAGATCAACATACTTCTCCCCACACTTTATTGCTTTTAAAAATGGGGGACCCTTATGAATTTTTAAAAACATCTAAACCTTGAAAGCTTGCTTGAAGAGGTTATATTTTTTAGAATTTGAAGATCATCCACTTGAAATGGATATGAATTATACAAGCTTAATAATAACAATTATGTTTTTGGACTAACTTTGCTAATGGTTTGCCTTTGAGGATTGAATTGTAGGTTACATAGATAAGGCTAGGTTTCCCTTGTAGAAAACCCTAAATTTTGAATTCAAATGTTGGAAGGAAGACTTGTTCAGGTTTCTTAACCCCTCCTACTTCACATTCTTATTTATTAATATAATCGTATGGTGTGAATCAAATGCAAGCAAATAGGCCCACCTAAACCCCAAAATACCCTTCGAAATCCTAACTTTGAGGCACTTTCTTGAAGTGACCATTTAGGGTTTCTTGAAGTGTCCATTCAAGAAAGTTGTCTTAGTCCAGTTTGGTAGAAAGTGCCCTTCAGATAAATTATTTTATACGCTATTTATTGTAGACATTTTTCATTAAAAAATCAAATCTTTGGATTTTTTGAAACCTACCCTTCAGAAGAATTGGTTAAGACACTTTCTTGAGAAATGACCCTTCAAAAAATGTTTAAGGGCAACTATGTGAAGTCTTTCTAGGTTCCTTATTTTATGCCTAACCCTAATTTTTTATCTTTGTAAGGACAAATAATTTATGAATACATAGATCACAATCAATGACTCATGCTTATTTGCAAATCCAATATGATAGTGTGAAATTGCTAAAGACTTTTCAACATAGTATAACCTTGAGGCCTACCAAAGGGACATATTTCTTGACCCTTAGAGGAACCCCATGTGTTTTTAACATAAATAGACCTAGGAAACATGATTTTAGCCTAAGTCATATCAAAGCTCCGAGCTCATTAGGTCATGTGTATCTTCATAGATCCTATGCTTCAACACAAGATTTGATTTGATAGTGTAAACTGGCCAAAGGCTTTCAACCTAATCAAAGTTTATGTAGCCAATAAAAAAGGACTTAAGAGATCACGTAGCCCAAAAACTTGGTAACATGTCCTAAAGAGTGTATTTTAACTCAAAAACATGTGTTTTTCAACACAACATGACGACAAGGTTTAAGATTAAGCCCTCTAAGTACATTAGATGAGCTTAAATTGATATCCTCAAACCCATCATTTGATTGTCATGACAAAAATTTTGAGGTTCTTGAGGATGTCACATTTAAGATAGTTTAAGTACATTAGACAAGCTTAAATTTGATAGCCTCATGTCCATCATTTGACATTTGAAAGAATGTTTTTGGCTCATGAGGCCGTCAAATTTAACATAGTCTAAACTTTAAAACCTAGTGAAGGGATTTATCTCTCAACCCTTTAAAAGGACCCTTTTATTTTTAACATGAAAACTTAGTATAATGGATTTTAACCTAAGTTTTTATTAAGCTTGAAGCTCATTAACCCATGTGCATCTTTACAGATCTGACGGTCCACACTTCATCAAATGATTTGATCTAATGGTGTGAAATGGATAAAGACTTTCCAATGAGGATAGATCATAACAAAGGAGACCAATCAGAAAATACTTCTTGGATTAATATCAATGGACCGTGCTTGCTCACAAATCCAATCCAAAAATATGAAATGAAGGAAACTTTCAAAGACTAACAACTAGCTTTTGAAAGGACTTTTGTGGGAGCAACACGAGAAAAATTATTAATTCTCTACCTCCACCATTAAAGTAGGAAAAACCCTAGCTCACTGATGTAAAACCCTATTCCTTGTTTAATTGATCCACAATTACATTCAAAAGAGCTAAAAATCACCTTGAGAAGAGTTTAAAAAGTACTCAGAAAGATCACACAGTCTAAGGTAAATTAACTAATTAGAAGAATATGGACACCACTAGATAATAATAGAGAGATGAATCCAAGGTTTACTTGTTAACTGATAATGAAGGAAGATGTTAGAAATACACTAAATTGAGCTTAGGAGCCTTGAATAATGGTTTGAAAAATTGGTCTGAAATCTTCTTTGAGATTGACCTTCTATAACCATTAGCTCCTAGCAACCAACAAATTTTTTAAGTTTAGAGGAGGCATGAATATCTCATGGCAATCTAGATATCTAGACTTCACCTCACATCTACCAAACTAGAGGTACTCCATTATGTCAATATCCTAGCTCCTATGTTCATTGATTGTAGAGTAGATGGAGACTAGATAATACAAGAGGGTACATCAAAGAGGTTTGATTATATAGCTCCAATAGATTTTGAAGGCTAATATAGGATTCTAAAGACTCACATTTACCTCCCTAAAATCAAGGAATGGACCACTAAGAATGAATTAGATAATATCCTAAGACCATGGCTGGATAGAGGAACTCATGTAATGAGAAACCATGAAGGTAAAATCCCAATTTTATAATTTAGGAAAGGGATTAGAATCATCATGACTTTGTTTAATAGGTATTTTGGAGCATCAATCACATCATATGTTTACCCCAAGTGGGTCTCCTATGTCTATTTCATGATAGAACAAAAGTTGACTCTACTTATTAGAGAAATGATAAGTATCCACTTGGGAAGATAGTTTAATGGAATTAAAATGAAAACAAGTCAGCTCTTCACTATGATTTCTTACCTTTTTTATTCCTTCATGGCCATAACCTACTTACCTACCATCAAGGATTGGTCCCCTCACAACAAAATTACCATTTCTCACCATTATTCCAAATTACACATATTCAAGTATAGAGACCACATGAAATTCATTTGTAACTGCATGTATCCCACTCTAGTTAGGATAACTATTAGAAGTCCAATGCCTAGAGTTCACCCCATTATTAGGTAATTTATGGATCCCATTGGTGACATATGGCTCTATCCTGATTATACAGTCATCAAAATTGAAGGTTACCAAACCTAGCCCTTTAGGCTACCAGTGCATGTCCCAATCAAGTTGGTCAAGTAGGAGATATCTCATAAACTCCTTCATGGTATAGAACTTGTATGAAAATATAAGAAGGCATCCTACATCCCTTCCCATATTTGATTGGTAAGACAATGATTCATGGATGGAAGCAACTAGAGATATTAGCAAGGAATAAAGAGACATTTTACTTCCAATTAGATGACTTCAAGACATGGGATCCAAAGGGAAATGTGCTTTCCCATATACAATCCAAAAACTACATAAGGTACCTTATGAACATCAATTGCATCCATATGACCAATTATACATAAAGGAAGCCAACTTTGAGGAAGTGTTGGCTAGGTTTAAGGTGTGTGGATTCAAATTAGAACACAAATTATGGAGGGAAGAAAAACCATCAAGAGAAAGATGGAAAATGAATCCCTTTCAATACCACCTCTTACCTTCCACTTTGGGTCCATCACAAGTGGCTCAAGGTCCACCTCAGTAATATAAAATATCTCAACAACAAGTGCCCAAAATTAAAGGACCTAGTGAACAAAAGATGGAACATAGGCTAGGAGAGGGACCCTCTACCTTAGCTCAACCTAAAAAACCCCCTTCCTATGTGGAATACCTTAATATGGTTGCCTTATAACCTTATGAAATAGTGGATGAATTTTTCAAGGAAATTGTAGATACATATGAATCAGACAAGGAAGGCGATGAAGAAGGAGAAACCATAGCTAAGGTGGCACTAACTAAAGGTCATCAAGTTGAAGAGAGAGATAAAGGTAAAGGATTTGGCTTAGATTTGGTCCATGTGATCAAAATAAAGAGGAAGACATATATGGCTTTGGTTCCTAGAGCCTCTAAGAAACCCAAGTGGATTCACCCAATAAGTGAGGTAAACTTGTTTAGTGATGAATTTTTCGTATATGGACCTATCATCCCTAACTGGTTTATTTATGGGAAGTTGTAAAATATACACTCTTATATGCATTTATGGGATTTGACTAACACTACCAATTTTGAAGTCAATGATGATTTCTAACCCTGGATCTTAGAGCTCATGAAGGAGAAAGAATAGAGGAAATGATTGAGGCTGCTAAGGAGAGAAATAAGAAAATAAAAGAATCAGGGCAATCAAGAGTGGCTGGTCTTGAAACACTAAAATCTTCAAAACTTTTAAATTAGATCCCAATGTACAATTTAACCTTGATACAACTACACTTGAGAAGGTTACAACCTAGAAAGTAACTATTGGAGCTAAAGAAGTCACTCTCCAAAGAGTGGAACCATTTTTAGGACTCACTCCAATCTAAGGCCAAGCAGCAGGGGAGCACCCCATTCATCAAAAAGATATTACAAGTTTGGTGCAATACCAGTCAACAATGGTTGTGGTGAGAATTTAGGGAATGAAGAAAATGATCTTGAACTTGGAGAAAGAGAAGAAAGACTTGGAGGCACAAGTCTCAGTATCAATGTTGGAGGACGTACTAAAGATGTTAAATAAGTACCTCTTAGATGAATTTGAATGATTAGAATCCATCAAACTCAGGTCTAATACCTTGGAACTTAATCCAAGAAGGCACAAACATTGATACACTAGTGACAACAAACCAAAGACCAGGTGATAAAGTTGATCAAAGTAAATGTCACCAAGCAACCCCTAGATTTCAAGATCATTAAAGAAATGAAATTGAATGACATTAAAGAGATCTTATTGGATCAAATATAGGAATTAAGTTCATGGCACAACATGTCAAATGACTTCATGGAGGAAGATAAGGACTTGTTAAACTAAATTGAGAAGTTACTAAGAACCTTATTGGTGACCCCTTCTCAAATTATTACCACTGACCTAATGCATGACATGAAATTATAGTAGAGAGTCCAAGCCTTCATCCAAGGCATCAAAGATAAAAACCAAGGCTAATCCAATAAATATAATTCAAAGGTTCTGAATGTCATCTTTGTCATAGGAAAGTAGTTAGTAGAAGCAAGGTGTTTACAAGAGGTCACCATCAGAAGTGACAAAGAATATTATATATTGGTTGAAAAAGAAGAGAGTATAATGATGCCCATAGTGGATTTCAAGTTAATCAAAGAATAATACACTAGGGTGAAAGACTTCCTCTAGCCTAAGTGATCAAGGGGGCCCACTAGCCTAAGAGCAAAGTCAAGATTATTCTTTTATAAATAATATATGCTATTTTGTTAGCATATATTAGTGTTTTGATATAATAGGAACCTAACGGCCATATGTGCTATAGAGTTCTTGTAAAAGGATAGTTTTCCTTACCTCTTGTAAAATTTGTAAAGAACGATGACCGATATGGTGCCTATGTCTTTTATAAATAGACAAGTGTTACCATTTATAAGGGAGGGATTTTAAGCAATTTTATACTAGAGTAATCAATACAATTAGAATTCTAAAAATATTGTTTGGTGTTGTGTTATATTGTTTATTCTTTCTCTGAATTATAGGTGGTTGTCTTAGGTTTGAATGGTTCTTGGATAGATGACCTATATGTCATATTCATGAGGTTTCTAGTGTGTGATGTGTTAGACTAGTTGAAGGATTCTAAGTTTACTTCATTTTATTTGCTCTACATTTGAATTTTATTATGAAATTAAAATTAACATAGCAAAATATTTAAGTAATATTGAATTTTACTCATGATGTTTATATTTCCTTTGAATCTTGCTTAATTTTTGGTTAAGCTTGGGCTTATGTTATATTGCATCACTGATTGGTTAAATGTATGCTCAAATTGAATAGAAATTCATCATTATGTTTGATGCTAATGATTTAAATCATGTCTATTATCTACCTTACTCTATCTTTTGCTTCATTTTTATCAATGCTCAATTTATTTTAAAGATCACTATAAATATTCACTTAGATTAGCTTAGAGTTAGAAATATTGACCAGGAAGAATATAAGACTACAAAGACTTAAACCCTAGTGGCTCTCAACAACCACATCAAACAAGTTTTATGGCCCCCTCTCATACTTTTTAGACTATTCTGACATAGACACATTAATTGTCACAAATTGTAACTCATGCCTTGGATTCTTGTAATCCTAAAATGAGAAATGTTCATCAACACTAAGGAACACTCTATGGAGCAATTAGAAGCATCAACAAGAGGTGCTTCCCACTAGTGCTAGGAGGGAATTATTTGAAAGTATTGTTGTATTACAGGTTAAGATTATAGGATCTTTATGTTCTTTGTAAAGATCTTTTCTATGTCAGTGTTTCCTTGCTCATCTTTGTGCTTAGTAAGGCTAAGATCCTTGTTGTTTGTAAAGTTTAGTTAAAATTCTAGTAAGTATGGCTTTAAGTCATAGAATTATTTAGGTTTAAGGTTACAATGTATTTATTTTGATTAGTTATTGATGTTATCTTGTGAAATTTGAGTCTAATTCTTTAAAATGATGCAAAAGATGGTCATCTTTGCATGATCAAACATATCTTTGAGATAATTTAGTCAAAGATCAGTGTCCATCATTTCATAAGTAATTATTTATAAAACAAGCTTAGTGTAGATGTCATTTATTGTTATTTATGGTAATTAACATGTTACACTATATTTCAAAGTAGGATTCTTAGTTATTAAGCTGGAATTACCCATAATTAGGACTAGATCTCATTTGGGAATAAGGGAACCTCTACTTGAGCTTGAGACACACCAACAGGTTAGAAAGTATAAAAGAAGGTGTAGATTTTCAAAATATTTTCCATATTTACCCCTACAAATAGTCCCTGCATTCAACCTTTGAATAGATATGGCTTGGCTTGGAAGTTATCTTATTAATGTTCTAGGTATATTTCATGATTTGCCATGAAATCCTGAGGAATATTTGCCTATTTTCAATCCAACTAGTATGGTCACTACTAAGGAACATGTCAAGTCCTTTAAAACTACTTTAAGGCTCTTAAATTTCATTCATGAAGATGTAACTTTGTAAGTTATTCCCTTTTGCTTTCAAATATGCTACCTATGAGTGGTTCTTAAACATTCTTGATGATTGTATCCCTTCTTGGAATAACATTGACACCATCTTTATTGATCAATTTGGGAAGATCATTAACCCTTGTGTCATATATCATTAGTTTACTACCATTAAGAGAGATGCAAGCGGGCCTATTAGGTCTTTTAATGTTGGATTTCAAAAGATGTTTAGTAGAACCATAGATCATTACAAGCCTAATGAACCTTTAGCCTTATAAATATACAAAGATGATGTAGATCCCATGACTTCTATGTTTCTAAAGAGAACTATCCCAACTATTACCACATTAGCTCAACCTTATTCAGGATCAGTGGTCACTAGTGACCAAATGTATCCTCAAGAGAAAATGGCATACTCAATTCTAAATATCAACCCATAGATGCCAGCCTTGAACCTTTTCTCAATTAATAAATAGAATGCTCCATCTCTGAGTCAAATACCAGCTCTAATTGTTTTACCTACTACTCATGCTTCCCTTAATCAAAATATAGGTTTATTAGGTCAAAAATGTTGAGGTGTGGAGCTAAAAGCTTCATGAATGAGCAAATGCAAAGTTACAGGATTTACACAGTCACTGACGTCGGTCAGGGATCGACTGGAGGCTGTTGATGTCAGTTATGTATCAGCCAACGTCAGTCACCTGTGTGTTTTAGAATTTTGTTTTCATGGGATGAACAAATTGTTTGCATGATAAGATTAAGTGTTAGTCTTAAGTTTGCATCTCTATCTTTAGTAGGACTATTTTAAGCCTTAGATTAGGAGGTGTATCTAATGGTTGATATTGCCTAGCTCATGATCCCTAATTTTATATATAGGGATAGATCTTCATAGCTTGTAAGTTGTAAGATGTAAGATAGGCAATTCAAGTATCTGAATTGTGTTTGTACTTGTGAAGAGAGAACTCTTGAGGGAAATAGATCTATACATCTGAGAGAGGTGCGGAAAAAAGAGAGATTTCTTCAATTGTATTTCCAAGAGTTTAATACAAGTTTTCATTGTTTCTTGTATCTCATATTCTTTGCTTATTCTGATTTTTAGTTACTTTCAATTCTAGTTAATTCTATGTTTAATTGCTTGCAAAAGTAATCAATTGTTCTTGTTAAGATCCTGACAAGTGGTATCAGAGCTAGGTTGCTAGTTCACCAAGTGATACCTCCTGACAAGTGGTATCAGAGCCAGGTTCACTAACAGGTGGTTTTAAATCTGTTTAGTGTGTGTTGATTACAGGTCACTCACAAGGGTTTTTGTTTGAGTGGGAGTATAGCAATGGCAGAAGAAAGTAAATTGAGAATGGAGAAGTTTAATGGCAAGAATTATCAATTATGGAGGATGCAAATAGAGGATTATCTATATCAAAAAAATCTACACTTACCACTAGGTGGGGTTTCAAGGAAGCCCACAAATATGGAAGATGAAGAATGGAATGTTCTTGATAGAAAGGCTTTGGGATCCATAAGGTTGAGCTTGGCATCTTTTGTGATTTCCAACTTGTCACAAGCAAAGACAATGGTAGAATTGATGGACACTTTATCAAATTTATATGAAAAGCCATCAGCTTCAAATAAGGTATATCTTATGAAGCAATTATTTAATTTACAAAAGCAGGAAGGTGGATCTGTATCTAGTCATCTAAATGATTTCCATGGTATTGTAAATCAATTAAATTTAGTCAAAATAGTTTTTGATGATGAAATTAAGGCTCTTTTAATATTATGCTCTTTGCCTAAAAGTTGGCATAGTTTAGTAATGGAAGTTAGTAATACTACATCTGCTACAAATATCTTGAAAGTAGATGATGTTGTTAGTGTAATCCTAAATGAAGAGATTCATAGGAAAAGCATAGGGGAATCATCAGGTAATACTTTAAGTATTGAAAGCAGGGGAAGGCAAAAAGAGAAGAGCAAACAAGGGAGATCAAGGTCTAAGTCAAAGATGAGAAGAAGATTCAAATCTAGAAATAGAAGAATAATAACTTGCTGGAATTGTGGAAAGATAGGGCATACAAAGAAAGATTGTTGGTTACCGGTTAAAGAAGAAAATCAGCATGAAGGTAAAGAAGAAGCAAAAGTTGCAGGTATTGTTGCACAAGATGGTCTTGTACTTTCTTTGGATAATAGAATAGAATCTTGGGTTGTAGATTCTGGTGCTTCTTTCCATGCAACCCCAAATAGAGAATTTTTTAGTGATTATGTCCAGGGAGATTTTTGAAAAGTCTATTTAGGGGATGATGAGCCTTGTAAAATTGTTGGCAAAGGAAAAGTGTAGCTAAAATTGCAGAATGGCAACACATGGGTGTTGAGGGATGTCATGCATGTACCCATCCTAAAGAGGAATCTGATTTCTATAGGAAATTTGGGGGATGAGGGTTGTACAGTAACTCTCACAGCTGAATCTTGGAAGGTTACCAAGGGTGTACTTGTATTGGCTAGAGGTAAGAGAGAAGGTACTCTCTATTTATGTAATTGTATTATTGATTATTCTCCTTCTGTATTATCTAATTTAGATGTAGATGTAAAGTTGTGGCACTATAGGCTCAGCCACATGAGTGAGAAGGGAATGAAAGTTCTTAAGTCAAAAGGTAAGCTTTTAGATTTGAAAAGCATAGATCTAGATTTCTATGAGCATTTTATTTTTGGAAAGCAGAAGAGAGTGAAGTTTCTCAAAACTGGGTCAATAAGGAGGAAGCACAAGTTGGAGCTTGTTCACATAGACATGTGGGGACCAGCTCAGGTAGATTCTATTAGAGGATCACAGTATTATGTTAATTTCATTGATGATGCTACAAGAAAGGTATGGGTCTATTGCATAAAGAAGAAATCTAATGTATTTGACACATTTATAAAATGGAAAGATTTGGTTGAGAATGAAATAGGTTTGAGATTGAAGTGTCTTAGATCTAACAATGGTGGTGAGTACTGCAGCTATAAGTTCAATAGGTACTATTCTCTGAATGGAATACGCAAGCAAAGGATGGTTCCAAGGACACCTCAGCAAAATGGAGTTTTTAAGAGGATGAATAGAACAATAATGGAGCGTGCACAGAGTATGAGGTTGCATGCTAGTTTTCCCTTACAGTTTTGGGTAGAAGTTGTAGATACTGTAGTTTACCTGATTAACAGAGGACCTTATACTGCACTAGATGGTGGAATTCCAAAAGAGGCCTAAACAGGTAAAAAGGTAGATCTTTCATTTCTTAGAGTTTTTAGTTCTGAAGCTTTTGTGCACATTGATAAAGAAAATAGAAAGAAGTTGGATGCTAAATCTATGAGGTGCACTTTTATTGGTTATGGCTCTAAAGATTTTGGATTCTGATTGTGGAATCTAAAAACTAACAAGATTATTAAAAGCCGTGATGTTGTTTTCAATGAGAAAGTGATGTATAGGGATCAACTCAAGTGGTTGAATGATTCTAAGCAAAGCAATGGAGATTTGGACGAGATTGTGATCGAAAATGAGCTCACAAGAAATCACTTCTAGAAAAACATAGACACCGACATCGATTAGGCAAGAATCAATGCTAGTTAGATAGGTCAGATAGTAATCGACATCAGTCATGTAGGAACCAATGTCAGTCAAATAGGAACTGACATCGGTCGGGTGGAACCGATGTCAGTCAAGTACAGACTTAGAGATGACTAAGATCAGTCACTGACAGAGAATTTGGGCAGACAACAAGCAGTGAATGAGTCTTAAATCCCTTGAAGAGGTCATAAAGGGTAAGTAAACCTCCAATTTGATATTCCCCTTCATTATTTTACTTATTACTCACTGATAGTGGAGAACCAGAGAGTTTTGATGAAGCAATGCAGGTAAAAACTCAAAAATAGTGGGAGCTTGGCATGAATGAGGAGATTGATTCCTTGAAAAAGAACCAAACATGGGATTTGGTTGAGTTGCCAGTGGGTAAGAGAGCACTAAAAAACAAATGGGTTTCCAGGTTAAAGGAAGGTGAGAATGGACAAATGAGACACAAGGCCAGGTTGGTAGTAAAGGGATTTCCACATAAATTGGGTATTAACTTTGGTGAAATTTTTTCTCCTATAGTTAAAATGACTTATATTCGGACTGTATTGTCTTTAGTTGCTATTGAGGATTTGTATCTTAAGCAGCTTGATGTTAAGATAGCGTTTCTTCATGGACATTTGTATGAAGAAATATTTATGGATTAGCCAGGAGGGTTTGAGGTCAAAGGTAAGGAGAAGCTTGTGTGCAGGTTGTAGAAAAGATTATATGGTCTTAAGCAAGCTCCTAGATAATGGTATTTGAAATTTGACAAGTTTATGACTGAGCATGGCTATAGTAGATGTCAATCTAACTATTGTGTGTATATTAATAGATTGGATAATGGTAGATATATTATCATGTTGCTGTATGTAGATGATATGCTTGTTGTAGGTTCACACATGTAGGATATTTTTGAGCTTAAAGTAAAATTAGCTCACACATTTGCCATGAAGGATTTGGGAGTAGCAAAGAAAAACCTTGGCATGAGTATTAAGAGAGACAAGAAAAATCATAGGTTGATTTTGTCTCAATAGGATTATGTGAACAAGGTGTTGGAGAGGTTTAATATGTAGGATGCAAAATTGGTAGGCACACCTATGGTTGGACACTTCAAGATGAGTAAAGAATAGTGTCCTAAATCACATGACGAGGCAGAGTACATGAGTAGAGTTCCATAATCTTCTGTAGTTGGGAGTTTGATATATGTAATGGTATGTACTAGACCTGATATTGCCCAAGCAGTGGGAGTTGTCAGTAAGTTTATGGCCAATCTAGGGAAGGAACACTGGAAAGCAGTTTAGTGGATTCTCAAATATCTGAGAGGGACCAGCAGTAGGCATTTATGCTATGGAGGTTCAAATACTTCTCTACATGGATATGTAGATTTGGATATGGCAGGTGACTTGGATGGTAGGAGAAGCACCACAAGTTATGTTTTCACTATTGGTGGAACGACAGATGGATTTCAAAGTTGTAGAAGGTTGTTGCCTTGTCTACTATAGAGGCAGAATACATTTCAGCCACAGAGGCTAGCAAGGAGATGATATGGATGACACGATTCATGGAAGAGTTGGGAAAGGAGCAAGAGAGTTGTATATTATAAAGTGATAGTTAGAGTGCAATTCATTTGGCTAAGAACTTAGCCTTTCATTCAAGAACCAAACATATACAGCTTAGGTACCACTTCATTAGACAGGTATTGGAGGATGGTGAGTTGAAGGTGGAAAAGATCCATACAGATAAGAATCCTACAAATATGTTAACAAAGTCGATAACAAAGGAGAAGTTGAATCTTCATTCAACTTTTATTGATCTTCAAGATTGAGCTTGAAGATGGAGAAGCTAGAAGATGTTGCTGTACAGGTACAAGTGCAGTTGTTTATCTCTAAGTGGGAGATTGTTGAGGTGTGGAGCTAAAAGCTTCACAGATGATCAAATGCAAAGTTGTAGGATTTACATAGTCACCGACATCGATCAGGGATTGACTGGAGGCTGCCGACATCGGTTATGGATCGACCGACATTGGTCATATGTAGACAAATAGGGACCAATGTCGGTCACCTGTGCATTCCAAAATTCTATTTTCGTGGGACGAACGGATTGTTTGCATGATAAGATTAAGTGTTAGTCTTAAGTCTGCATCTCTATCTTTAGTAGGACTATTTTAAGCCTTAGATTAGGAAGTGTATCTAATGGTTGATATTGCATAGCTCATGATCCCTAATTCTATATATAGGGATAGATCTTCATATCTTGTAAGTTGTAAGATGTAATATAGGCAATTCAAGTAGTTGAATTGTGTTTATAATTGTGAAGAGAGAACTCTTGAGGGAAAGAGATCTGTACATCTGAGAGAGGTGTGGAAGAAAGAGAGATTTCTTCAATTGTATTTCCAAGAGTTTAATACAAGTTTTAATTGTTTCTTGTATCTCTTATTCTTTGTTGATTCTAATTTTTAGTTACTTTCAATTCTGGTTAATTCCGTGTTTAGTTGCTTGCAAAAGTAATCAATTGTTTTTGTTAAGATCCTGACAAAAAAACTACCAATGGATCTCAAAAAAATGGTTGAAATGATATAATACTAGTCATCACTACTAATAATAGTCAAGCTCAAGATTCTAAATCTGTAAAGAATTAAAATGAGTCCATACTCAAGATGGTCCAAAAGATTAGTACAAACTTCTTGCAATTGTAAAATCAAGTTGCTAATTCTAACGACAGCTCTAGAAGGAACTTCACCTTCCAAAATTTTAATATACCTATAAATTAATTCTATAATGATAGATTCTTTAATAGCAACAAATTCAATAACCCTTCTTCTTTTAGAAAGAAGACTATGGACATCAATCTCATAGATATTGCATTACCTAATTATTATAGAGTGCATGCCACTAATAAGCATGATGAGATAGATTATATTGAATTTTTTAAAGATTTTAAATC
Source organism: Torreya grandis (assembly GCA_037957365.1). Taxonomy (NCBI): domain Eukaryota; kingdom Viridiplantae; phylum Streptophyta; class Pinopsida; order Cupressales; family Taxaceae; genus Torreya; species Torreya grandis. The sequence goes on from JARHVA010006291.1 coordinate 454,237, forward strand.
ATTCTAAGAAGATCTTGACACCTTTGAGGTTATCCTAGATATGGATAATGCTATTAGTACTTGTAGATCTAAAGCACAAGATTAAGTACACATGGTGGAGACTTTCCAATTTCGATTCCAAGAAGACAATGAGCCTGAAAATTTTATTTAATAAATCCAAGAATTTAAATGATTCTTAAAGACTTATCCTCTAAGGAATATAGAGCAAAGACAACCCTTGAAAACTTTTACTCTTCCCAATAACTATGGTACTCCTTCAAACACTTCTTCAAGAAATGACCCTGAACCACCCAAAGGTAGTTCTTCTAAGCCTTTGGCTAAACCTTTGAATAAGAATGGATACAATATTGTTGAGGACATGAACAAAAAAAACATCACTCTATATAAACTAACTTAGATAACTAAGCAAAGAGACCTTCTCTTGGAATCCTTATATAAGAAGGCTGGAAAGCCACCAAAAAGTGATACTACCAATGTAACTATGCAAGTGGCAAAAGCATAGTCTCTACCCTTTATTCTCACAATCAGAGTGTTTGGTAAGAATGTCCATAATTGTCTACTATATTTAGGAGCTTCAACTAATATTATGCCATCTAGAATTTGTGAGCAACTGGGATTGAGCCCAATCAAGTTAGACTTGGTAGTCACACAACTTGATAAATCAAATGTCAAAGTCGTTGGAGAGTTAATGTGCATATTAAATTGGCAAGTGAGCCTAGAGTTCAATAGTTTATTAACATTCAATTAGTAGACATCCCTAGTGCTTATGGGTTATTGTTAAGTAGGGAATAGACTAAAAATTTGAATGGGTACATGTCCACTAACTATTCTCATTTGTGGTTGCCATGGAAGGGTGTTCCTAATTAGATAAGGGTTGAGAGAGAGAGAGAGAGAGAGTTGAGGATGAAACATATGATAACTAAGTATAATGAAGTTAATGAAAGGGTAAACTTCATTGATTCTAATCTTAGAATCTTCACCTTAGAAATTGCATAAAATCCAAATTCTAAAATGCCTCCTCTAATGTCTGGAATATGGAAGTTACATGTTGATGGAGCTAGATGCAAATTAGGATCAGGAGCTGGCATTGTGTTAGTTGGCCCTACAAATAAAAACTACCATGCATTTTATAGGTTGTAATTTCCTTTCACTAATAAATTAGTTGATTACAAATCTCTTATTCTTGAACTACAACTTACCATCAAGCACAAAGTCAAAGATCTTCTAGTCTATGGAGACTCTAAACTTGTGGTCAACCAAGTGAAGAGTAAATACCAGTGCAAGTTGTCTTACTTAAAGAGATATGATATATTTTGCCAAGATATATGAATAGTGGCCATATGATAAATGTCAAATTCCTATAGAGGTAGAATGAGATATTTAAAAACAAGAAAATTCCATAAAGGAAATGTTTGCATTAGCCATTTTATGAAAAAATAAAGTACATATAGGGTGAGATTAGGTCACCAAAAATTTAAAACCCTAAATCATAATTAAAACTAACTTAAAGGTAAATGACCCCTAATAACTTAATTAACTGACCTAAGTAAGCTAAAAATATGTGTAGGTAAAACTACTAGGTGGAAAAAAGCCTACATTAACACCCCCTTGAAGTATAGCTTAGGTGGGTAGAAGAATTGGGTCTCAGCAATGAGGCATGATGAGGTACCAAAGTAAAATACAACTCCCATAAGCTGGGGTAAATGAGAAAACCCATAAGAACAAAACTCATTCCCAAAAGAGAGAAAAGAAGAGAAGAGGGATAAAAATCCCCACTAAGATCTACAATTGATTGTAGCCACCTGGTGTCCCCTAGAGGAATGCTCAAAAGTGACTATGAATCAAAAGTAAAGCACTGAGATTAAACCTATAGATGTTAGAGCAAAAATTAAATGGTTTAATCATTATGAAAAAGTTTGTGTACTATTGTGTCTTTCCATCTCCCTAGATCTACTCTTTCACATTAAATCTACCAAAACACCTACTAAAGTGTGGACCACACTATCCAAGCTCTTTGGAGTGAAATATGTGATGAGAGGACATGAGCTAGAAAATTAGCTCATCAGATTGAGCCCAGATGACTTTGACACTTTTCAATATTTTTTCACCAAGTATAGACTTTTGAGATTGTAGTTGAAATCATGTGGAATTGATAAGAAAGATGAACAACTTGTTTTGTCAATACTCTTTAAACTGGGTCCTAAATATTTTATATTTGTGTCCACTTTTCATGATACTAAGAGTGCTCTTGACACCACATAGAAAATGCCTTTTTTAGATACTTTGTTGTTAACCTAATTCTAGAGCAAGATAAGTTGATACAGATGGGCATAGTGAAGTTATCTAAATCTCATGCATTGCTTTTTGAGAAAGATAAGGCTTCTAATAGTAGAGAGAGAAAGTAAAGTAATAAAAATGTTGAGAAGGGTGAAAATCTTTCCATGCTCTGATACCATGATAGATTTCACCAAGATCTCAAAATAGCAGCCACATGATGAATGTCAAATTCTTGTAGAGGTAGAATGAGAGTCCCAAAAACAAGAAAATTCCACAAAGGAAATGTTTTCATTAGCCACTTTAGGAAAAAATAAAGTACATATAGGGTGAGATTAGGTCACCAAAAATGTAAAGCCTTAACTCATAATTAGAACCCACTTAAAGGTAAATGACTCCTAATGACTTAATTAACTAACCTAAGTAAGCTAAAAAGACATGTAGGTAAAACCATTAGGTGGGAAAAGGCCTACACTAACAAGATATAAATTTAGGATATGGAATTTGATTGAATATTTTGATGCCTTCAATATCTTGGCTATTCCAAGGGAAGAAAACAAGGTTGTTGATGAGCTTGCTTTTGCTGCAACCAACCTCATGCCAAATCAAGATTTCATTGACATTAGAGTTGAGTTGGTATCTTGCCCATCAGTCCTTAATAACATTAATCACTTATAGGTTTTCAATGATGATCAATAGATCATTAATTTCTTGACCAACTCTGGGGCCTTTAAAGCCCATTTCATTGATGAAGTGGATGAAAGCTCTCCTAAAAAGGAGACTAATGGTAAGATCATATAGCTTAGTGATAACAAGATACATAAAGGGATGATCTCTTTAGATAGGTTGTTTGATCATGATATGCTTACAGAGATACCTAAGGTACCTAAAGTGAGTGGAAAAGATTACCAGCTAGTAGATCTCAGTCCATAAGACCAACCTCAACCCATCAACATAGGAAAATCATGAACTAAAATGGAGAGTAAGAAAGCAAGAGAGTTGCTCACAAAGTACAAAGATGCCATTGCTTGGTCTTATGAATACTTAAAGATATTTGAGCCAAGGGTCTTAACTCATACAATACCTCTCAAAGAAAATTGTAAGACTTTTAGGCAAAATCAAAGGCTAGTCGATCCTATCTTAGATCCTATGATATATAAAGAAGTCAAGAAACTATTGGATGCAAGGATTGTCTTTCTTATCAGGCACTCCACTTTGATTACAAACTTGGTCCTAGTAAGAAATAAGAATGGGGATATTAGATTATGTATTGACTTTAAGAACTTGAACAAAGATTCTAAAAAGGACAATAATCCTCTACCTTCTTTAGACCAAGTCATACAAGTTATTTCATGGTCAGCTATGATGTCCTTCTTGGACAGATTCTCAAGGTATAACCAAGTGTTGGTTGACAAAGAGGATAGTATGAAGACAACTTTCATGACCAAGTGGTGAACATATGCGTACAAGAGGATTCCCTTTGGGCTTATCAATGCAGGAAAAACATTTTAAAGGGCCATGGACCATGCTTTCCAAGGTCTGGTAGGTAAATGTATTGTCATATATATGGATGATTTGATAGTTTTCTCTAATTATAGAGAGGACTACTTCATACACTTACAACAAGTGTTTTAAAGGTGTAAAAGATACAAAATTTCCCTTAACCCAAAGAAGAGTATATTTTATGTAATAAAGGGGAAACTACTAGGCCATATTATCACCAAGCAAGGAATCTCTATAGATCCTAAAAGAGTGGAGGCCATCTCTAAAATTTAATTACCTAATAGTAGAAAATATCTTAAGTCATTCTTTGGGAAAATTAGATTTTTAAGAAAGTTCATCTTAGACTTTGTTGAAATTATCAAGCCTTTGAATGACATGCTAAAGAAAGATGCCAAGATCTCTTGGAATGATGAATCCAAGAAGGATTTTTTTGATATTAAGATGGCAATCACTAAATCTCTAGTCCTAAAAATTCTTGATTTCTCAAAGGATTTCTATCTATATTCATTTATTTCTTAGCATACTATGGCTACAATACTAACTCAAAGAGTTGATGGGAGTGATCATCCCATAGCTTTAATGAGCATTAATTTCAAGAATGTTGAAGTGAATTATTCTATGATTGACAAGCAAGCTTATGCAATGGTAAAATTAGTTATGAAATTTAGGTATTATATCCTTAGAAATAAGGTACATGCTATCTTTCCAAATCCAGTTATGAAAATCATGATGACTCAAAATGAGCTTGGAGAAAGGAGAGGCAAATGGATGTCAAATCTACAAGAGTATGATATTGAAATGAAGATTACCAAGTTGTTAAGATGCCAAGGCTTAGTTAAAATGATTTCTAATTTCAACCCCAAATTCCATGTCATGTAAGTTGACTAACAAAACATCCAACCTTGTGAGTGGTATGACTCTGTCACCCACTTACTTACCAATGGTGTTTGACCCCAAAGATTTACAAGACAGAAAAGGAGAGCTTTGAGGCTTAAAGCATCTAATTAACTCATCAATAATGGAGTCTTGTATAGAAGGAACTTTGAGGTAATTTATTTAAGGTGTGTATCCAAAGAAGAAGCAACTTAGATCATGACTACCTTCCATGACAAGCTAGGAAATGGACACCCTTTAGGAAGAACCACAACTCACAAGATCCTTAGAGTTGGGTATTATTAGCCTACCCTCTTTAAATATGCTAAAAATTATGTGAGGGAGTGCCATGCATGCCAGATATTCAGTACAAAAGAGCCAAAGGTAGCCATGCCTTTTAAACCCATGATAGTTGAGAAACCCTTTGCACAATGAGGGTGGGACTTTATAGGGGTGATTAACCTCAATTCTTTTGATGGCCAAAAATTAATCCTTACTACTACTAAATATTATACAAGGTGGATTGAATCGATTTCAAAAAAACATTATAAGACTAAAGAGGTAATTAACTTCATGGAATAAAACATTTGCATAAGATTTGGAACCCCAGTCTCTTAGGTTTGTGATAATAGATCTACCTTCACTTCCATTAAGATGACTAAATGGGCATATGACAATGGCATCACTCTAAATTTTGCATCCAATCATTATCCCCAAGGGAATGGAGTCTTTGAATCTAAAAATAAGAATTTGATGAAGGCTATCAAGAAGTCTGTAGAAGAAAAACCAAGAACGTGGCACAAGCTCTTGAAGTATGCACTATGGGTAGATAGGATAAGGATTGAGTAGGCTCTCAAAGCTTCACCATTATTATTACTATATGTACATGATCCTATCTTCCCTATCACCCTCAATTTTCCCACATTTACCTTCATGTAGGAGTATATGGAATAAATCCAAGACCTTTCTAGCCCAAGGCTACTAAACATTATTCAGATGGAAGATGCTAGAGACAAAGCATTTGCTGACTCTAGTAGGAATCAAACAATAGTGAAAATTTGGTTTGATAAAGGATCTAAAATCAAAGTGTTTAGGAAAGGAGACTTAGTCCTCCTCTAGGACAAATATTTATATCCAAAATGGAAGCATGGAAAATTCACACCTTTGTGGATTGGGCCATATTAAATTATAGAGACATTGGGAAACAAAACCTTTAAGCTGAAAGACCTCCAAGGATCAGAGTTCACCTTGCCCACCAATGGGAATTATCTCAAGAATTACTTTGTTTCTACTCTACCAAGAGTATTCATGGAGTGAAAACTATAAGATAGTTATATTAGAGTAGGTAGAATAGTTAGTCTCTTTTCCTAATTTCTTTAATTGATTTTCTTGTATATATTGATTTTCTTCTTATTTTTGCTTTCTGTTGTGTGTTTTATTTGTGTTTTGTTTTATTTATCTCAGTTGTGATCTTTTGTTTTTAATTAGTCCTATAGAAAGTAATTTCTCAAGTTTTCATGAGATTTCTTAAAATTCCAGTGCTTCAAAGTAGGGATATGAATCTTACAATGATTAACATAGTTTGTCACAAAGCACCATGATGCAACTCAAAGGCAATGGTGTAGATTGATCTAGAAGTTAATTATCATGACAGTCTTAAGCATAATCTTGAATCAAGGTTTGGTTGAAATAAGAATCATATGTGTTATAATAAAACTTAGGTTGTTGAGGTACATTTCATGCTATCACTTAAAACACATCCTTATCTGGGATAGAGGTTACAACTAAATGTGATTACCCCAAGAATCAAACACTTGACCAAATCCTTAAAACTAGGCTATATTGGTTACCAACCTTTGCAAAAGGACCTAGAAAACACAAAAAAAGAAACTTATTTTAAAATCTATGGACAAGAAGAAAATGTGATTCTGGTAACCTCTATCGAGGTTATGGATGCCTGGCTAACAGTGGAGAAAGGCCTTGACTGGGACCAAAGGTATATTTTTTGGGGCTATGGATGCTTGGCTAGTATTAGAGGAACACCCAAGCCTTCCCTAAACTAAGATCATCTATTCTCAATGAATAACTAAAATGCTCCAAGTCAAGTGTTATGACCAAAGGTATGGCTTAGATGTTGTCTTCCAAAGTTCCATGATAAATAGTAAGTGGAATCAAATCACTCACTACATGATTATGTTTTAGCATTTTGAGTTTGAATTTTACACATGTGAGGTATATGTTAAGGTGTGGAGCTAAAAGCTTCACCAAATGAGTATTTTGTAGGTTGCTGGTGTTACACAATCACCGGCATCGGTCAGGAGTGACCGACGTCGGTCAGGAGTCGACTGGGAGATGCCGACGTCAGTTATGTTCGGTCGACATCAGTCAGGTGCAGATAGGTAGGGACCGATGTCGGTCACCTATGCATCCAAAATACTATTTTCATGGATAGAACCAAATGTTTGCATGATAGGATTAAGTGTTAGTCTTAAGTCCACATCTCTATTTTAAGTAAGACTATTTAGAGCCCTTGATTAAGAGGTGCATCTAATGGTTGTAATTACATTGCTCATGATCCATAATTCTATATAATAGGGATAATTCTTCATAGCTTTGGGTGTGTAATGTTGAATTGAATAGTACAACAATTGTATATGTGTATCAATCCAGGTTGTTGGAGTTGATTGTAATTGAGAGAGAGAGATCTTGAGGGAAAGAGATCTAGAGAGAGATCTGTACATCTGAGAAAGGTGTGGAAGAAAAGAAGTTTCTTCAATTGTATTCCTTCTGTAAAGAGTTTAATACAAGTTTTCAGGATGGTTTCTTGTATCTCTTATTCTTTGTTATTTTCTAATTCTAGTTACTTATCTTTCTGGTTTAATTCTACATTTATTGCTTTCACATTGTAATCAACATTGTTGGTTGATCCCCAACAAGTGGTATCAGAGCTCAGGTTGACTAACAGGTGTTTAAGATCTGGTTAGTGTGTATTGATTACAGGTTACTCACAGGGATTTCTATTTGAGTGGGAGAAGCAATGGTAGAAGAAAGTAAACTGAGAATGGAGAAGTTTAATGGCAAAAATTATCAACATTGGAGAATGTAGATAGAGGATTATCTGTATCAGAAAGATCTATACTTACCGTTAGGTGGGGTTTTAAAGAAGCCCAAAGACATGGATGATGAAGAATGGGAATTTCTTGATAGAAAGGCTCTTAGATCTATAAGATTGAGTCTGGTATCTACTGTGATATCTAATTTATCACAGACAAAGTCTACGGTAGAGTTAATGACTACTTTAGCAAATTTATATGAAAAACCCTTAGCTTCAAATAAGCTATATATTATGAAGCAGTTATTTAATTTACAAATGTAGGAAGGTGGATCTGTATCTAATCATCTAAATGATTTCCATGGAATTTTAAATAAATTAAATTCAATCAAAATAGTGTTTGATGATGAAATTAAGGCTCTTTTAATATTATGTTCTTTGCCTGAAAGCTGGCATAGCTTGGTAATGGCAGTTAGTAATACTGCATCTGCTTCAAATATTTTAAAAGTAGAGGATGTTGTTAGTGTAATCTTAAATGAAGAAATTCACAGGAAAGTATAGAGAAAACATCAGGGAACACTTTAAGTTTTGAGAGCAGGGGAAGGCAAAAAGAGAAGGGAAAGAAAGGGAGATCAAGGTCTAAGTCAAAGATGAGAGGTAGATTCAAATCCAAAAATGGTAGGAAGCCACAATGCTGGAATTGTGGAAAGATAGGGCACATAAGCAAAGATTGCTGGTCAAAGCCTAAAGAAGACAATCAATATGAAGGTAAGGAAGAAGCAAAAGTTGCAGGTATTGCACAAGATGCTCTTATATTCTCTTTGCATAATAATATAGAATCTTGGGTGTTAGATTTTGGTGCATCTTTCCATGCAACCCCTAATAGAGAATATTTTAGTGACTATGTCCATGGAGATTTTGGAATAGTGTATTTAGGGGATGATGAGCCTTGTAAAATTATTGGCAAAGGAAAAGTGCAGCTGAAAATGTAGAATGGCAACGCATGGGTGTTGAGAGATGTCATGCATGTTCCCAGCTTGAAGAGGAATTTGATTTCTTCAGGAAAGTTAGGGGATGAGTGTTGTACAGTAACTCTCACAGTTGAATCTTGGAAGGTGACCAAGGGTGCACTTGTAATGGCCAGAGGTAAGAGAGTAGGTACTCTCTATTTATGTAATTGTGTTACTAATAATTCTTCTTCTGTATTATCTACTTCAGATGTGGATGCAAAGTTGTGGCACTCTAGGCTCGGCCACATGAGTGAGAATGGAATGTCCATTCTTAAGTCAAAAGGTAAGCTTTCAGATTTGAAAAGCATAGATCTAGATTTTTGTGAGCATTGTGTGTTTGGAAAATAGAAGAGAGTGAGTTTTCTCAAGACTGGGTCAACAAAGAAGAAGCACAAATTGGAGCTTGTTCACACAGATGTGTGGGGGCCACCTCAAGTTGCTTCTATTGGAGGATCACGGTACTATGTTTCTTTCATAGATGATGCTACAAGAAAGGTATGGGTCTATTATATTAAGAAAAAATTTGATGTTTTTGACACTTTTAAGATTTGGAAAGCTATGGTTGAGAATGAAACAGGCAGGAGATTAAAGTTCCTGAGATCTGACAATGGTGGTGAGTTCTATAGCTATAAGTTCAGAGGTTATTGTTATATGAATGGAATATGCAAGCAAAGGATGGTTCCAAGGACACCTTAGCAAAATGGAGTTGCTAAAAGGATGAATAGAACAATAATGGAGCGTGCAAGGTGTATGAGATTGCATGTTGGTTTGCCCTTAGAGTTTTGGGCAGAAGTTGTTGATACTACAGTGTACCTGATTAACAAAGGACCCTCTATAGCTCTGGATGGTGGAATTCTAGAAGAGGCATGGATAGGTAAAAAGGTAGATCTCTCATTTCTCAAAGTTTTTGGTTGTCAAGCCTTTGTGCACATTGATAAGGAAAATAGAAAGAAGCTGAATCAATCTAGGCAGAGCAATGGAGAATTGGATGAGGTGACGGTCTAAAATGAGCTCACAGAAAAAATTAATCACAGACAGGAAAACACAGAGACTGACATCGGTCATGTAGGAACCAACTTCAGTAATATAGGAACTGATGTCAGTCATACAGTGATTGACGTTGGCCAGGCAGGAACCGACATTGGTCAGGCAGAATCAATGTCGACTAGTTATAGGCCTGGAAGTGACTGAGGTTGGTCACTGTCAGAGAATTTAGGTGGACAGTGTGTTGTGAATGAGTCTCAGATGCCCATCAGGAGGTCAGAAAGGGTAATTAAACCTCCAATTTGATATTCCCTTCATTATTCTATTTATTGCTTACTGATGGTGGAGAACCAGAGAGTTTTGATGAACCAATACAGGTGGAATCCAAGAAATAGTGGGAGCTAGGCATGAATGAGGAGATTGATTCATTGAAAGAGAACCAAATGTGGGATTTGGTTGAGTTACCAGCTAGTAAGAAGACACTGAAGAACAGATGGATCTACAGATTGAAGGAAGGTGAGAATGGACAGATGAGATATAAGGCCAAGTTGGTAGTGAAAGGATTTGCACAAAAACTAGGTATTGATTTTGGTGAGATTTTTTCTCCTATTGTTAAAATGACTTCTATACAGACTGTATTGTCTTTAGTTGCTATTGAGGATTTGCATCTTGAGCAGCTTGATGTTAAGACGACATTTCTTCATGGAGATTTGGATGAAGAAATATATATGGATCAGCCAGAAGGATTTGAGGTCAAAGGTAAGGAGAAGCTAGTGTGCAGATTGAAAAAAAGCTTGTATGGCCTCAAGCAAGCTCCTAGATAGTGGTATTTGAGATTTGATAGGTTTATGACTGAGCATGGCTACAGTAGGTGTCAATCTAACCATTGTGTGTATTTTAAGAGATTGAATAATGGTAGATATATTATTATGTTGTTGTATGTAGATGATATGCTAGTTGTAAGATCACACATGCAGGATATCTCTGAGCTTAAGGTGAAATTAGCTCACACATTTGCCATGAAGGATTTGGGAGTAGAAAATAAAATCCTTGGCATGAGCATTAAGAGAGATAATAAAAATCACAGGTTGATTTTGTCTTAAGAGGATTATGTGAACAAGGTGTTGAAACGGTTCAATATCCAGGATGCAAAACTGGTAAGCACACCTTTGGCTGGACATTTTAAATAGAGTAAAGAACAATGTCCTAATTCACATGATGAGGTAGAGTACATGAGTAGAGTTCCATATGCTTCCACAGTAGGGAGCTTAATGTGTGTAATGGTTTGTACTAGACCAGATATTGCCCAAGCAATGGGAGTTGTAAGTATATGGCCAATCTAGGAAAGGAGCACTGGAAAGCAATTCATTGGATCCTTAGATATCTAAGAGGGACCAGTAGTAGGCATTTGTGCTATGGAGGTTCAGATACTTCTCTACATGGTTATGTAGATTCAGATATGGCAGGTGATTTGGATGGCAGAAGGAGCACCACAAGATATGTTTTCACTGTTGGTGGAATGGTGGTTAGTTGGATATCAAAGATGCAAAAGGTTTTTGCCTTGTCAACTATAGAAGTAGAATATATTGCAGTCATAGAGGCTAGCAAAGAGATGATATGGATGACACGGTTCATGGAAGAGCTTGGAAAGGAGTAAGAGAGTTGCAGATTATACAGTGATAGTCAAAGTGTAATTCATTTGGCTAAGAATTCGGCCTTTCATTCAAGAATAAAGCATATAAAGCTTAGGTAACACTTCAATAGATAGGTATTGGAGGATGGTGAGATGAAGCTGGAGAAGATCCATATAAATAAGAATCTTGCTGATATGTTAACCAAGCCAGTTACAAAGGAGAAGTTAAATCTTCATTCAACTTTTTTAAGTCTTCATGATTGAGTTTTAAGATGGCAGAGCTAGAAGATGTTGCTGTACAGGTACTGGTGCAGTTGTTTATCTCCAAGTGGGAGATTGTTAAGGTGTGGAGCTAAAAGCTTCACCAAATGAGTATTTTGTAGGTTATTGGTGTTACACAGTCACTGACATTCTTCAAGAGCGACTGATGTCAGTCAGGAGTCAACTGGGAGATGCCAACGTTAGTTATGTTCGACCGATGTTGGTCAGGTGCAGACAAGCAGGGACCGACGTCAGTCACCTGTGTGTCCAGAATGTTATTTCCATGGATAGAATAGAATGTTTGCATGATAGGATTAAGTGTTAGTCTTAAGTTCGCATCTTTATTTTAAGTAAGACTGTTTAGATCCCTTGATTAGGAGGTGCATCTAATGGTTGTAATTGCATTGCTCATGATCCCTAATTCTATATAATAGGGATAATTCTTCATAGCTTTGGGTGTGTAATGTTGAATTGAATAGTACAACAATTGTATATGTGTATCAATCTAGGTTGTTGGAGTTGATTGTAATTGAGAGAGAGAGCTCTTGAGGGAAAGAGATCTAGAGAGAGATCTGTACATCTGAGAGAGGTGTGGAAGAAAAGAAGTTTCTTCAATTGTATTCCTTCTGTATAGAGTTTAATACAAATTTTCAGGGTGGTTTCTTGTATCTCTTATTCTTTGTTATTTTCTGATTCTAGTTACTTATCTTTTTGGTTTAATTTTGCATTTATTGCTTCCACATTGTAATCAACATTGTTGGTTGATTCTGGTAACCTCTATCGAGGTTATGGATGCCTAGCTAACAGTGGAGAAAGGACTTGACTGGGACCAAAGATATATTTTTTGGGGCTATGAATGCTTGGCTGGTATTAGAGGAACACCCAAGCCTTCCCTAAACTAAGATCATCTATTCTCAATGAATAACTAAAATGCTCCAAGTCAAGTGTTATGACCAAAGGTATGGCTTGGATGTTGTCTTCCAAAGTTCCATGATAAATAGTAAGTGGAATCAAATCACACACTACATGATTATGTTTTAGCATTTTGAGTTTGAATTTTACATATGTGAGGTATATACCAATCAAGGTTTGATTTAGACAATGTTGTGGACCCAATGGATGAAAGACTTATGTATTGGTATAAACTAGAGTCTTAGGTTTTAACATATTGCTATGTTTCCCTTGTGATTCATCATTTTTTAGATCAACATACCTCCCCCACTTTATTAGATTTATAAATTGGGGCCCCTTATAAATGTTTAAAACATCTAAACCTTGAAAGATTACTCGAATAGGTTATCTCTTTTAGAATTTGAAGATCATCCACTTGAAAGGGATATGCTTTATACATAATTAATGATAATGATTATGTTTTTTGACTAACATTACTGATGGTTTGACTTTTAATATTGAATTCCAAGTTACATAAAGAAGGTTAGGTTTCCCTTGCAAAAAACCCTAACTTTCAAATTCAAAAGTTGGAGGGAAGACTTGTTCTTGTTTATTAACCCTTCCTACTTTGATGTCTTCTTAATCAATCTAATCAGATGGTGTGAATAAAATGTAAGTGAATGGGCCCACATAAACCAAAAAATACCCTTTAAAATCCTAACTTTGAGTCCCTTTCTTGAAGTGACACTTTGGGGTTTCTTGAAGTGTCCCTTCGGGAAAGCTATCTTGGTCCACTTTGGTAAAAAGTGCCCTTCAAAGAAAAATTTGTAGGCACCATTTCTGGCCATACCCAACCCTTTTTGACCTTGGTTCCAATCCATTGGTTATTTAGCCACCTTTAGTGAAGGGATTTAGATGAAATTTTTATCAATTGATTTTGTATTATAGATAGAGGCATTATCATAGACCAGTGTGACAGTGGAAACTAGGAGGTAAAATTTAACCTTAATACAACTACACTTGAGAAGGTTACTACCAAGAAATTAACTATTGGAATTGAATAAGTCACTCTCCAAAGAGTGGAACCATTTGCATGACTCACTCCAATCCAAGGCTATCCAATAGGAGAGTACCCAAATCATCAAGAATATATTTCAAGTTTGGTGCAAGCCTAGTCAGTAATGGTTGTGGTGGGAATTTAGGGAATGAATCAAAGGATCTTGAACTTGGAAAAAGAGAAGAAAGACTTGGAGGTACAAGTCTCACTATCAACTATAGAGGACCTACTAAAAATGTTAAATAATTTCCTCTTATATTCCTTTAAATGATTAAAATTCATCAAACTCAAGCTTAATACCTTGGAACTTCAAGCCAAGAAGGCATAAACATTGATACAATAGTGGAAATAAACAAAATACTAGTTGATAAAGTTGATCAAAGTACACGTCACCAAGCAGCCCCTAGATTTCAAGATCATTAAAGAAAGGTAATTGAATGCCATTCAAGGGATCCTGGTTGATCAAATATAGGAGCTAAGTTTATGGTAAAATAAGGCCAATGACTTTATGGAGGAAGATAAGGACTTGGTTAACAAAATTCAAAAATTACAAAGAACCTTGTTGGTGACACCTTCTCAACCTACTACCACGGACCTAATTCATGACATGGAATTCTAGTAGAGAGTCCAATCCTTCATTTAAGGCATCAAGGATGGAAAATTGAATTCACACTGTTAACCTCAATCCTGAAATTGCACCCTTCCTCTTTTATCTTCACTTGGTGACTCTTGAAATTCCCTAAGATGACTCTTCATGGGAAAATGCATCCCATTCTTCTTTTGTCTTTACCCCATGACTCTTTGACTTCTCCATGGGCCCTTATTTTGTCTTATATGCAACCAAAAATATATTCATTAATATTAAATAAATATTAACACACATTAGCCAAGATATAACTATTACAAACATCATTAAATATAATGGGGCCTTTATCACCAATAATGCTAGACCTTTGACATCAATGATAATATTTACAACAAAATACCCCTTTCTCATTTATGGAAACCTCAGTCCTTAAACTACCACATCCTAAAACTTGCACATACTATCATCTAAAAACATACAATAACTCCCCCTTAACTTGTAACTATTCCCTATACCTATTTCTGCACCTATACCTATACCTATTATTCTCCCCCTTTGACATCAATGGCAAAGGGCCTACCTAGAGATAACACTTATCTCCCCCTCAACTAATGCTAAACTTCAATGGTAATAATTAATAGAAATTACTCCCAACTCCTCTTGCAAATCCTTGAATGTGTCCTTTGATCATGCCTTTGAGAAGATATCTGATAATACATATAAATCATTGCCTATCCTTTGAGTATCTGTAATTAACACGTTTGAATATTTTCTTCTAATCTCACAACCTTATACATAAAACTTTAATTTATATCCCTAATCACATATTTGACTTACGCTCAATAGATTATGCTTAAGACCTTTTACATACAAAACATTCTTAGTCTTGGTTCTACCATTTTTCAAACTCAAAGTACCTTTTCCAACTATCCTGGCAGTGGTTTTATCTCTAAATTTCACTATGCCACCATTGATACTTTTTATAGTTATGAAATTAGTCTTTTATCTTATCATGTGCCTCAAATATCCACTATTGATGAACCATGGCTGATCTTCATTTCTTGCATGCAAAGCTATCTGCACCAACATAGAATCTTCAGGTTGTTTCTTCTGTGATGAACATGTCTAAACCTTCTTCTTGATGAATGGAGCCTTGAAATTTTGGTCCTTCTTGACTGACTCAAACATGATTCTATAATACTAAGCTATGTGTCCAAAGTTTTTACATGTGTAACATATTATGGCCTCTTCACCAAAGCTTGATAGAGGAGCAAAAGAGTTGTAGTTTCTGCTTGACTCTACATGACTTTCTTTCTCTTTATTTTTGAAATTGTTAGCTCGTCTTTGACATTCAAATGTATTGTTACCATATCCATTACAATAAAAATAGTAACCATAAAAATAGGACATATTTGTATATCTTTGACCTAATTTCCTTTTGTAGCTTTGTTCCCTCCAGCCTTCTTTGTTTGAAATGTCCTCTGTATTCTTTACTTCTTTCCTTTTTGTTTCATGTTTTGTAAGAGCTTCAACATAGCTCTTTTTATTTTCAAATTTGATACCTTTTGAATTTTTAATATCTTATTCAATATTTTAGTGCTATCCTCAAATTTTGAATCACTAACTACTTTATCATTGACTACTTTCTCAATATCTTCTTTTAAAGAGGCAATTTCAATAACATACCTTTCACATTCTTTTCTTACTTTTTACAACTATGGTGTTAGATTTTTTTTATTCCTTTTAGATTCTTTAAAGTGTGTTTTTAGATCATCAATTATTTCCTTTGACTCATTTTCATTTTTCTTTATCTGGCGCTTTAATCTTCAATTCTTCTTCTCAACAGCTTCTAACTCTTCTAAGGCACAAATGAGTTCTCCTTCCAGATTCATTTTAACTTCATCCTCTTCTTATTCTTGATCATATGTACTTTTTCTTGTAGAGGCATCTTAATTTATGGCCATGAATAGAATCTCTTATTCTTCTAAATCACTGACTCCACTATCTTCGACTGAGCTAGGATCTTTAGAATATAGGCTATTCTTCTCAAATCCCTTCTTTAATTTACCTTTTAAATTCTTATTATATGTAGACTTTCCTTATTCATTATCATTACCCTTATTTGGGAATTTAGCTAAAAAATGTCCAATATTTCCATAATTAAAACATTTAAAAGTTAATTTTCCTTGATATTTACCTGTTCCCCTTTTTAGCTTGTAAATGAAAAGAGCTTCGTTATCATCTTCATCATCACTAGAACTATCACTTGATTCTTGAATCTTAGCTTTCTCTTTCTTTGATGTATTTAAAGTCACTTCTCTCTTTGAGGGTTTATCTTGTTCAGTCCGTATCTCATATGACATGAGTATACAATGAAGCTCATCCATCTTTAGCTTTGATAAATTCTTCATCTCCTTGATTTCTAAAACCTTTGCATCATATCTCATTGGTAGAGATCTCAAAAAAACTTGTACCACTTTTGACTCTTCCAAATTTTCTCTAAGACCTTGAATCTGATTTGTTATTTGATAAACATGCAAAAGATAACTTGTTATATCTTCTTCTTCTTCTTTTACCTTCAAATTTTCAAACTATCTTCTAAAAATTTGAAGCTTAGCTTGTTGAACCTTTCCATCAGCTTTGTAAATATTCTCAAGTTTTACCCAAGTTTCATGAGAAGATTTACATTGCATAAATTTAACAAATTCAGATTCACATAAACCACATAAAATAAAATTTAAAGCTTTAGCATTACATTCACTTGCCTTCTTTTCTTCTAGAGTAATTACAAGTGTCTTTGGCTCTTCATAATCCTCCACCACTACTTACCATATGTTGACTCGAAGGGCCATAAAATAAGTATTCATTCTTATGCTCCAAAAAACATAATTCATCCCATCAAACAAAGGTTCCTTATTTGTATAAAATCCTTCATGTGATCGAGCCATCATGCTTTCTCAATCTACCTTCAAGTTGTAAAACTTTTTCAAAAGGAACCTGCTCTGATACCAATTGTTAAGCATGGGATATACTAAGAGGGGGGGTGAATCAATATATCATAAATCTTATAAACTTTTCCTTAATAAAATTCCACTTTAACATACATTCAAGATATGTAATAAAACTAAAATAATAAATGCCACATAAGATAGAGAGAGACACTAGATTTAACATGGAAACCCAATGTGGGAAAAACCATGGAGAAAAATCTCAAGTATATGAATGAGCACCAACTCAAACTACAATATTCACAAGCACCAACTTGCAAGAGCACCGACCCTTTTGTTGTGCACCAACACAACAACTATTCATGAGCACCAACCCATAGGAACACCAACCCCTTTGCTGAGCACTAACACAATAATAATTCATGAGCACCAACCCACAAGAGCACCAACCCCTTTGTTGATCACCAACACAATAATTCATGAACACCAACCCATAGGAGCACCAACCCCTTTGCTAAGCACCGACACAATAACTATTTGTGAGCACCAACCCATAAGAGCAAAAACCCCTTTTGTGTATACCACACAATTATCTCTCAATGTTGTTATCTCAATAAATGATAATTCATTACAATATCTCTTTCCTCTCTCTCCTCTACTCTTCTAAGCTAGATATAAAAAATAAAAATCATACTCTATCTCACACTATACAAATGGCTTCTCAAGCCTTTATTTATAGCTTTCAAAATGATCTTTGGCCTTCCCCCTTTGTGACCATTCAATCCTCATGGAAAATGGTGCCAAACTTTCATGACCCTTCATATCCTTGCATTTGAAAAATCAAGTGGTGACCCTTCATAAGTAAAAGTGTCCTTTCCTCTTTTGTCCTTATCTTGGTGACTTTTTGTAATCCTCAAAGTGTCCCTTCATGAGAAATTGCACCCTTCCTCTTTTATCTTCACTTGGTGACTCTTGGAATTCCCCAAGATGACTCTTCATGGGAAAATGCATCCCATTCTTCCTTTCTCTTTACCCCGTGACTCTTTGACTTCTCCATGGGCCCTTCTTTTGTCTTATATGCAACCAAAAATATATTCATTAACATTAAATAAATATTAACACACATTAGACAAGATATAACTATTACAAACATCATAAATGCAATGGGGCCTTTATCACCAATAATTCTAGACCTTTGACATCAATGAAAACATTTCCAACAAAGGAAAATATAATAAATATGATTTAAAGGTCCTTAATGTCATCTTTGCCATAGGATAGCAATTAGTAGAAGCAAGGTGCTTACAAGAGGTCACCATCAGAAGTGACAAAGAATATGATACATTGGTTGAATAAGAAGAGATTCTAATGAATCTTGTAGTAGATTTTGAATTAATAAAATAAAAATACACTAGGGTAAAAGACTTCCTCTAGCCTAAGAGCAAAGTCAATATTTTTCTTTTGTAAATTATATATTCTAGTTATCTAGCATATATTAGTTTTTTTATCTAATAAGTTCCTAATGGCCATATGTTATATAGAGTTCTTTGTAAAAGGATAGTTATCCTTACCTCTTGTAATAATTTGAAAGAAAGATGACTGATACACTGCCTATGTATTTTGTAAATAGTCAATTTTTACCGTTTGTAAGGGGGTATTTTGAGTAATTTTATACTAGAGCAATTAATACAATTGGAATTCTACAACGATTGTCTAGTGTTGTGTTATATTGTTTCTTCTTTCTCTCAATTGTAGTTGGATGTCTTAGGTTTGAATGGTTCTTCAATAGATGAGATATATATCATGTTCATGAGATTTCTAGTTTGTGATGTGCTAGACGAAGGATTCTAAGTCTACTTCATTTTATTTTCTCTACATTTTAATGTTCTTATGAAATTCAGATTAACATAGAAAAATCTTTAAGTAATCTTGAATTTTACTCATGATCTTTATATTTCCTTTAAATTCTTGTCTAATTTTTGGTGAAGCTTGGGCTTATGATATGTTTCATCACTAATTTTTTAAATGTATGCTCAAATTGATTAGAAACTTGTCATTATGTTTAAGGATAATGCTTGAAATCATGTTTCTTCTTTGCTTACCCCACCTTTTGCTTCTTTTTTATCAATGCCTACTTTAGTTTAAAGATCACTATAAATATTTACTTAGATTAGCTTAGAGTTAGAAATCTTGACTAGGAAGACTACAAGACTGCAAAGACTTAGACCCTGGTGGCTCCAAATCACCACATCAAAAAAATTTGTGGGCATCTCTCATACTTTGCTAACTATTCCACCATAGACACATTAATTGTCACAAACTGAAACTCATGCCTTGGATTCTTGTAATCATAAAATGAGAAGTTTTCATCAACACTAAGGAACACTCTGTGGATCAATTAGAAGCATCAACAAGAGGTGGTTCCTATTGATTCTATAAGGGGGGCCTTCTTTGAAACTATTTTTGTATTATTGGTTAATCTTAGAGGATATTTACATCTTTTATAAATATATTTTCTCTGTGAGTGTTTACTTGCTCATATTTGTGCTTAGTAAGGCAAAGATCCTTATTTTTTATAAAGTTTAGTTCAAATTCTGGTAAGTATGGTTTTAAGTCATAAAATTCTTGATGTTATAATTTCTTTATTTTTATTAAAGATCGATGTTATCTTGGAACTTTGAGTATAATTCTTCAAAATGATGCAAAGGATGGTCATCTTTGCATGATCAAACATATCTTTGAGCTAATTTAGTCAAAGATCAGTGTCCTTCATCATTTCATAAGTAATTATTTATAAAATAATCTTATTTTACATGTCATTTGTTGTTATTTTTGGTAATTAAAGTGTTATACCATATTTCAAAGAAGAATTCTTAATTTTCAAGCTAGAATTACCTAGAATTTGAACTAGATCTCATTCAGAAATAAGGGAACCTCTACTTGAGCTTGAGACACACCAATGGGTTAGAAAGGATAAAGGAAGGCATATATGTTCAAAATATTTTCCATATTCACCCCTACAAGTAGTCCCTACATTCAACCTTTGACCAAATATGGCTTAGCTTACAAGTTCTCCTATCAATGTTCTAGGTATAGTTCATGATTTGCCATGAAATCCTAAGAAACATTTGCCTATTTTTAGTTTAACTGGTATGGTCACTATTGAGGAACATGTCAAGTTCTTTAAAACTACTTTAAGGATTTTAAATTTCATTCATGAAGATGTAGCTTTTAGGTTATTCCCTTTTACCTTCAAAGATGTTGCCTATGAGTGGTTCTTAAACCTACCTAATGATTGTATCACTTCTTGGAATAACTTTGACACCATATTTATTGATCAGTGTGGGAAGATCATTAACCATTGTGTCATATATCATTAGTTTACTACCATTAAGAGAGATGTAAGAGAGCTTATTAGGTCTTTTAATGGCAGATTTCAAATGATGTTCAGTAGAACCATAGATCCTTACAAGCCTAATGAACCTTTAGCCTTATAAATATACAAAGATGATGTGGATCCCATGACTTCTATATTTCTAAAGAGAATTATTGTATCTATTACCACATTATCTCAACCTTATTTAGAAGCAGTGGTCACTAGTGACCAAATGTATCCTTGAGGAAAAATGGCATACTCAATTCCAAATATCAACCCATAGATGCCAGCCTTGAACCTTTTCTCAACTAATAAATAGAATGCTCCATCTCTGAGTCAAATACCAGCTCTAATTGTTTTACCTACTACTCATGCTTCCCCTAATCAAAACTTAGGTTTCTTAGGTCATAAAACTAATAATGGATCTCAAAGAAATGGTCAAAAGGCTCTAATACCAGTACACACTACTAAAAAATGTCAAGCTCAAGCTTCTAAAGCTCTAAAGAATGAAAATGAGTCCATACTCAAGATGGTCCAAAAGCTTAGTATAGACTTCTCAAAATTATAAAATCAAGTTGGTAATTATAACGATAGCTCTAGAAGGAACTTCATCTTCCAAAAGTTTAATAGACCTAGAAATTAATTCTAGAATTATAGCTTCTTTAATAGCAACAAAGTCAATGAGCCTTCTTCTTCTAGAAAGAAGACTATGGAAATCAATCTCACAGATATTACATTACCTTATTATTATAGAGTGCATGCACTTCAAATCAAAGTTAGATAGATTGTATTGAATTTTGTAAAGATTTTGAATCCTTTCAGGAAGAGCTTGACATATTTGAGGTTATCCCAGATAAGGACAATACTATTAGTACTTATAGATCTAAAGCACAAGATTAAGTACACATGGTGGAGACCTTCCAATTTCCTTTCCAATAAGATAATGAGCCTAACCATTTTCCTGAAGAAATCTAAGAATTTCAAAAGTTTTTATAGACTTACCCTCTAAGAAATAGGGAGTAAATATAGCTCTTGAATACTTATACTCTTCTTAATAACTATGGGACTCCTCCAAACACTTCTTAAAGAACTAATCCTGAGCCACCCAAAGGTAGTTCTTCTAAGCCTTTGGCTTAATCTTTGAATAAGATTAGATATAATATTGTTGAGGACATGAATAAAATCAAAGTAAACATCACTCTACATGAACTAACATAGATAACTGGGAAAAGAGACCTTCTCTTGGAATCCTTGTCCAATAATCCTGGAAAGCCACCAAAACGTGATATTACCAATGTAACAATTCAAGTGGCAAAATCAGAGTCTCCACCCTTTTTTCTCACATTTAGAGTGTTTGGTAGGAATGTCCATAATTGTCTACTAGATTTAGGAGCTTCAACTAATATCATGCCAGCTAGAATTTTTAAGCAACTGGGATTGATCCCAATCAAGTCAAACTTGGTAGTCACACAAATAGATAAATAAAAAGTCAAAGTCATTAGAGAGTTGCTTAATGTGTGTATTCAATTAGAAAGTAAACCTAGAGTTTAACAGTTTATTGAAATTCAAGTAGTAGACATCCCTAGTGCTTATAGGTTACTTCTAAGTAGGGAATGGACCAAAAAATTGAATGGGTGTATGTCTATTGATTTTTCTCATTTGTGGTTATCATGGAAGGGTGTTCCTAATCAGATAAGGTTTGAGAGAGAGTCGAGGATGAAACATATGATAACTGAGTATAATGCAGTTAATGAAAGGATAAACTTCCTTGATTCTAATCTTAAAATCTTCACCTTAGAAAATGCATAAAATTTATATTCTAAAATCCCTCCTCTAATGTCTATATTATGGAAGTTACATGTTGATAGAGTCAGATGCAAATCAGGATTAGGAACTAGGATTTTGTTAGTTGACCCTAAAAGCAAACACTACCATGCATTTTATAGGTTATAATTTCCTTGCACTAATAACCTAACTGATTACAAATCTCTTATTCTTGAACTACATCTTACCATCAAGCACAAAGTCAAAGAGCTTCTGGTCTATGGAGACTCCAAACTTGTGGTCAACCAAGTGAAGAGTAGATACTAATGCAAGTTATCTTACTTGAGGAGATATGATAGATTCTACCAAGATCTATGAATAGTGGCCACATGATGAATGTCAAATTCATATAGAGGTAGAATGAGAGATCTAAAAACAAGAAAATTCTATAAAGGAAATGTTTGCATTAGCCACTTTCGGAAACAAAAATACATATAGGGTGAGATTAGGTCATCAAAAAGGTAAAATCGTAACTCAAAATTAGAACTGACTTAAAGGTAAATGAACCCTAATAACTTAATTAACTTACCTAAGTAAGCTAAAAAGATATGTAGGTAAAACCACTAGGTCAAAAAAGGCATATACTAACACCGCCTGAAGCATAGCTTAGGTGGGTATAAGAATTGAATCTAGACAATAAGGCCTGATGAAGTTCCCAAGTATAATGAAACTCCCATAAACTATGGTAAAGGAAAAAACCCATAAGAACAAAAATCCTCCCCAAAAGAGAACAAAGAAGAGAAGAGGCATAAAAATCCCCACTAAGGTCTACAATTGATTGAAGCCATCTCATGTCCCCTAGAGGATTACTCAAAAGTGGCTATGAATCAAAAGTAAAGCACTGAGACTAAACCTATTGATGTTAGAGCAAAATTCAAATGGTTTAAACATTGTGATAAATTTTGTATACTACTATGTCTTTCCATCTCCCTAGATCTAATATTTCACATTAAATCTACCAAAACACCTACTAAAGTGTGAAGCACACTATCCAAGATCTTTGGAGTGAAAGATGTGATGAGAGGAAAAATGAGCTCCTCAGTTTGAGCCTAGATGACCTCGACACTCTTCAAGATTTTTCACCAAGTTCAGACTTTTGAGATTGTAGTTGAAAACATGTGGAATTAATAAGAAAGATGAACTTGTTTTGTCAGTAATCTCTAAATAGGGTCCTAAATATTTTGTATTTGTGTCCACTTTTCATGCCACAAGATTGCTCTTAACACTGCATGGAAAATTCCTTCTTTAGATACTTTGTTGCTGACCTAATTTGAGAGCAAGATAAGTTGATACATATGGGCATAGTGAAGTTATCTAAATCTCATGAATTGCTTTCTGAGAAAGATGAGGATTCTAATAGTAGAGAGAGAAAGTAAAGTAATAAAAATGTTGAGAAGGGTGAAAATATTTCCATGCTCTGATACCATGATATATTTCAACAAGATCTCTAAATAGTAGCCACATGATAAATGTCAAATTCCTATAGAGGTAGAATGACAGCTCCAAAAACAAAAGAATTAAAAAAAGGAAATGTTTGAATTCGCAACTTTAAGAAAAAATAAACTACATGTAGGGTGAGATTATGCCACCAAAAAGGTAAAACCCTAACTCACAATTAGAACCCACTTAAAGGTAAATGACCCTACTAACTTAATTAACCTAAGTAAGCTAAAAAGACATGTAGGTAAAACCACTAGGTGTGAAAAATCCTACACTTACAAGATATAGGTTTAGGGTATGGAAATTGATTGAATATTTTGATTCCTTCAACATCTTGGCTATTCCAAGGGAAGAAAACAAGGCTATTGATGAGTTTACTTCTATTGCAATCAACCTCATGCCAAATCAAGATTTTGTTAACTTCAAAATTGAGTTGGTACCATACCCATCAGTCCCTGATAACATTAATCACTTCTAATTTTTCAATGATGATCAATAGATCATCGATTTCTTGACCAACTCTAGGACCTTTGAAACCCATATCATTGATGAAGCAAATGAAATCTCTCTTGAAAAGGAGCCTAATTTTAAGATCATCTAGCTTAGTGATAACGAGATACCTAAAGGGATGATCACTCTAGACAGGTTGTTTGATCATGATATGATTAAAGAGATACCTAAGGTACCTAAAGTGAGTGGAAAAGACTACCATCTAGTAGATCTCTATCCATAAGACCAACTTCAACCCATCAACATAGGGAAAGTATGCACTTAAATAGATAATAATAAAGTAAGAGAGTTACTCACAAAGTATAAAGATGGCATTGCTTGGTCCTATGAAAACTTGAAGATATTTGACCCAAGGGTCTTAACTCATACAATACCTCTCAAACAAAATTCCAAGCCTTTTAGGCAAAACAAAATGCCAGTCAATCCTATCTTAGAGCCTATGATATATAAACAAGTCAAGAAATATTGTATGCAAGGATTGTCTTTCCTATCAGGCACTCCACTTCAATTGTAAACTTGGTCCCAATAAGAAAGAAGAATAGGGATATTATATTATGCATTGACTTTAAGAACTTGAACAAAGCTTTTAAAAAGGACAACTATCCTCTACCTTCATTCGACCAAGTCATACAAGTTATTTTAGGGTCAGATATGATGTCCATGGATATATTCTTAGCGTATAACCAAGTTTTGGTTGATAAAGAAGATAGGATGAAGATAGCTTTCATGATAAAGTGGAGAACCTATGCCTATAAGAAGATGCCATATGGGCATATCAATGTAGGAGAAACATTTCAAAGGGCCATGGACCATGCTTTCCAAGTTCTGGTAGGTAAATGTATCATCATATATATGAATGATTTGACAATTTTCTTGAATAATAGAGAGTATCACTTCATGCACATACAACAGCTATTTGAAAGGTGCAAAAGATACAACATTTATATCAACCCAAAGAAGAGTATATTTTATCACCAAGCAAGGGATCTCCATAGATCCTAATAGAGTGGAGTCCATCTCTAAAATTGAATTTCCTAATAGAAAAAAAGAGCTTAAGTCATCCTTTGAGAAAATTAACTTTGTAAGAAAGTTCATCTCAGGCTCTACTAAAATTATCAAGCCTTTGAATGACATGCTAAAGAAATATGCCAAGATCTCTTAGAATGATGAATCTAAGAAGGATTTTTCTAATATTAAGTTGGCAATCACTAAAGCTCTAGTCCACATAAGTATTGATTTCTCAAAGGATTTCTATCTGTATTCATTTGCTTTTTAGCATATTATGGCTATAGTACTAACTCAAAAAGTTGATGAGAATAATCATCCCATAGCTTTTATGAGCACTAATTTCAAGAATGTTGAAGTGAACTATTATATGATTGAAAATCAAGCTTATGCATTAGTAAAAAAAGTTAAGAAATTTAGGCATTATATACTTATACATAAGGTACATTCTATCTTACCAAACCCAGCTATGAAACTCATGATGAGTCAAAATGAGCTTGGAGAAAGGAGAGGCAAATGGATGTTAGTTCTACAAGAGTATGATATTGAAATGAATATTTCTAATTTGGTAAGATGCTAAGGCTTAGTTCAAATTATTTCTAATGCTAACCCCAAGCTCCATGTCATGCAATTCGACTAACAAAACTTCCATCCTAGTGAGTGGTATGACTCTATCATCCACTTACTTATCAATGGTGTTTGTCCCCCAATACATACAAGAGAGCAAAGGAGATCCTTGAGGCTCAAAACATCTCACTACCTCATCAATAATGGAGTCTTGTATAGAAAGAACTTTGAGGGAATTTATTTAAGTTGTGTATCCAAAGAAGAAGTAGCTTAGATCATGACTACCTTCCATGACAAGCTAGGAAGTGGACATCCTTTAGGAAGAACCATATCTCACAAGATCCTTAGATCTAGGTATTATTAGCCTACCCTCTTTTAATATTCTCACAAGCATGTGAGGGAGTTCCATGCATGCCAAATATTCAATACAAAAGAGCCAAAGGCAGCTATGCCTTTACAAGATGTGATAGTTGACAAACCCTTTGCACAATGGGGGTTGGAATTTGTAGGGTTGATCAACCCCAATTCTTTTAAAGTCCAATTTTTTTTTCCTTATTTCTACTAACTGTTTTACAAGGTGGAGTGAATTTTTTTCCATAAAACATTACATGACAAAAGAGGTGATTAACTTCATGGAAGAAAACATTTGCATAAGATTTGGAACCCTAGTCTCTTTGATCTATGATAATGGATCTGCCTTAACTTCTATTGAGATGACTAAATGGCCAAATGAAAATGACATCACTTTAAAGTTTGCATCCAATCATTATCCCCAAGGTCATGGAGACTTTGAATATATAAATAATAATTTGATGAAGGCTATCAAGAAGTCTACAAAAGACAAACCAAGAACATGGCACAAGATCTTGAAGTATGTACTATGGGTAGATAGGATAAGGATTAAGTAGGATCTCAAAGCTTCACCATTCTTATTGGCATATAGCCAAGAACCTATCTTCCCTATCACCCTCAAGTTTCCCATGTTTACCTTCATGCATTAGTATATGGAAGATATCCAAGACTTTACTAACTCAAGGCTACTAGACATTATTCAGATGGAAGATGCTAGAGACAAAGCATTTGCTGACTTTAGGAGGCATCAAATAATAGTGAAATTTGGTTTGATAAAGGATCTAAAATCAAAGTGTTTAGGCAAGGAGACTTAGTCCTCCTCTAGGAAAAAGCTTCAGAGCCAAAAGGGAAGCATGGAAAATTTACACCTTTGTGGATTAGGCCATATCAAATTATAGAGACATTGGGAAACAACACCTTTAAGCTGAAAAACCTCCAAGGATCAGAGTTCACCTTGCCCATCAATGGATAGTATCTCAAGAATTAATTTTTTTCTACTCCACCAAGAGTCTTCATGGAGTTAAAACTATAATATAGTTAGATTAGAGTAGGTAGACTAGTTAATCTCTTTTCCTAATTTCCTTTCTTGTTTTTCTTGTATATATTTATTTGCTTCTTATTTTTTATTTTTGTTGTGTGTTTGCTTTGTGTTTTTTTTCTTTTACTTAGTTGTGCTCTTTTGTTTTTAATAAGTCCTTTCGATAGTAATTTCTCAATTTTTCATGAGATTGCTTAAAATTCTAGTGCTTTGAAGTAGGGATATGAATCTTGCAATGATTAACATAGGTTGTCACAAAGAACCATGATGCAACTCAAAGGCAATGGTGTAGATTGATATAGAAGTTAATTATCATGACAAGTCTTAATCATAATCTTAAATAAAGGTTTGGTTGAAATAAGAATCATATGTGTTAGAATAAAACTTAGGTTGTTGAGGCACATTTCATGCTAACACTTAAAACACATCCTTATCTAGGATAGAGGTTACAACTAAAAGTGATTACCCCAAGAATCAAACACTTGACCAAATCCCTAAAACTAGGCTATATTGGTTCCCAACCTTTCCAAAAGGACCTAGAAAATAAAATTAAAAAATAAAATTGTTGCAAAATCTATGGACAAGAAGAAAAGATGATTTTGTTAACTTCTACCAAGGTTATGGATTCTTGGTTGATAGTCAAGCAAGGCCTTGAGTGGAAAAAAAGGTATCTTTGTTAGGGTTATGGATGCCTAGCTAGTACTATAGGACTGCCCAAGCCTTCCCTAAACTAAGAGTAACTATTCTCAACAAGTATCTAAAATGCTCCAAGTCAAGTGTTATGACCAAAGGCATGACCTGGATGTTGTCTTCCAAAGTTCCATGACAAATAGAAAGTGGAATCAAATCACACCCTATGTGTCTGTGTTTCAACATTTTGAGTTTGAATTTTACACATGTGAGGTTTATACCAATCAAGGTTTGATTTAGACAATGTTATGGACCCAATGGATAAAAAACTTATGTATTGGTCTAAACTAGAGTCTTAGGTTCTGACATATTTCTATGTTTCTTCCATGAGTCAACATTTTTTGGATCAACATACCTTCCCCACTTTCTTGATTTTGCAAATGGGGGACCCTTATAAATGTTTAAAAAAATCTAAACCTTGAAATCTTGCTTGAATAGATTATCTTGTTTAGAATTTGAAGATCATCCACTTGAAAGGGATATGATTTATACATACTTAATGATAATGATTATGTTTTTGGACAAACAGTACTTATGGTTTGACTTTGAAGATTTAATTTTAGGTTACATAAAGAAGGTTAGGTTTCCCTTATAGAAAACCATAACTTTTGAATTCAAAAGTTTGAGGGAAGACTTGTTGTTATTTATTAATCCTTCCTACTTTAGTGTCTTCTTTATCAATCTAATCAGATGGTGTGAATAAAATTCAAGTGAATGGGCCCACCTAAACCCCAAAATAACTTTTAAATCCTAACTTTGAGGCACTTTTTTAAATTGACCCTTTGTGGTTTCTTGATGTGTCCCTTCAGGAAAGTTGTCTTGGTCTAGAATGGCAGAAAGTACCCTTCAAAGAAATTTTTTAGGCACTATTTCTTGCCATACCCAACCCTTTTTGACCTTGGTTCTAGTCCATTGGTTCTTCATCCACCTTTAGTGAAGGGATTCAGATGAAAGTTTTAGCAATTGATTTTGTATTATAGATAGAGACATTATCCTGGACCAGTGTGACAGTAGCAACTAGGAGGTAAATTTTAACCCTAATACAACTACACTTAAGAAGGTTACTACCTATAAAGTAACTATTGGAACTAAAGAAGTCACTCTCTAAAGAGTGGAACCATTTACATGACTCACTCCAGTCCAAGGCTATCCAATAGGAGAGTACCTCATTCATCAAGAAGATATTAAAAGTCTAGTGCAAGCCCAGTCAGTAATGGTTGTGGTGGGAATTTAGGGAATGAAGCAAAGGATCTTGAACTTGGAGAATGATAAGAAACAATCACAGTCACAAGTCTCATTATCAATTCTAGAAGACCTACTAAAATTTTTAAATAAGTACCTCTTAGATGCCTTTAAATTTTTAAAAGTCATCAAACATAGGATTAATAACTTGGAACTTCAAGCTAAGAAGGCACAAACATTGATACAATAGTGGCAAGAAACCAAAGACCAGGTGATAGAGTTGATCAAAGTACACGTCACCAAGAAGCCCCTAGATTTCAAATTCATTAAAAAAAGGTAATTGAATTCCTTTTAAGGGATCTTAGTGGATCAAATACAGGAATTAAGTTCATTGTACAACAAGGCCAATGACTTCATGAAGGAAGATAAGGACTTGGTGAACATAATTGAGAAGATACTAAGAACCTTATTGGTGACCCCTTCTCAACCTACTACCACCGACCTAATGCATGACATGGAAATCTAGTAGAGAGTCAAAGCCTTCATTTAAGGCATCAAAGATGAAAACCAAGGAATATACAATAAAGATAATTCAAATTTACTTAATGTCATCTTTGCCATAAGATAGCAGTTAGCAGAAGTAAGGTGCTTACAAGAGGTTACCATCAAAAGTGACAAAGAATATGATACATTGGTTGAACAAGAAGTAGAGACTCTAATGAATTCCATAGTGGCTATCGAGGTAATCAAATAAAAATACACTAGGGTGAAAGACTTCCTCTAGCCTAAGTGATCAAGGGGGGCCACTACCCCAAGAGCAAAGTCAAGATTATTCTTTGTAAATTATATATGCAGTTTATTAGCATATATTAGTCTTTTGATCTAATAGGTGCCTAATATCCATATGTGCTATAGATTTCATTGTAAAAGGAAAGATGTCCTTACTTCTTGTAACAGTCCAAAATAAATATGACTAGTACATTGCCTATGTCTTCTATAAATAGTCAAGTGTTACCATTTGTAAGGGGGGTATTTTGAGTAATTTTATACTAGAGAAATTAATACAATTGGAGTTTTGCAAATATTTTTTGGTGTTGTGTTATATATTTTTTGATTTCTCTAAATTTTTGGTGTATGTATTAGGTTTGAATGGTTCTTGAATAGATGAGCTATATTTCATGTTCATGAGGTTTCTAGTTTGTGATGTGTTAGACTAGTTAAAGGATTCTAAGTTCACTTCATTTTATTTTCTCTACATTTTAACATAGTAAAATCTTTAATTAATCTTGAATTTTACTCATGATCTTTATATTTCCTTTGAATCTTACCTAATTTTTGGTGAAACTTGGGCTTATGATATGTTGCATCACTAATTTTTTAAATGTATGCTCAAATTGAATATAACTTTATCATTATGTTTGAGTCTAATGCTTGAAATCATGTTTCTTCTTTCCATTACCTTACATTTTGATTATTTTTTTTATCAATTCTCACTTTATTTTAAAGATCACTATAAATATTCACTTAGATTACCTTAGAGTTAGAAATCTTGACTAGGAAGAATACAAGACTGCAAAAACATAGACCCTAGTGGATCCTAACCACCATATCCAAAAAATTTAGTGGGAAGATATTATACTTGGCTGACTATTCCACCATAGACACATTACTTGTCAGAAACTCCAACTCATGCCTTGGATTCTTGTAATTCTAAAATGAGAAGTGCTCATCAACACTAAGGAATACTCAATGGAGCAATTAGAAGCAGCAACAAGAGGTGGTTCCCGTTGGCACTAGAAGGAGAGCCTTCTTTGAAAGTATTATTGTTTTATTGGTTAAGCTTAGAGGATATTTATGTCATTTGTAAAGATCTTCTCTCTATGAGTGTGTCCTTGCCTATCTTTCTGCTTGGTATGGCAAAGATCCTTGTTCTTTATAAAGTTTAGTTTAACTTCTAGTAAGTATGGATTTAAGCTATAGAATTCTTGACATTTGAGGTTAGAAAAGATTTATTTTGATTAAATATTTATGTTATCTTGTCAACTTTGAGTCTAACTTTTTGTAATGATGCAAAAGATGATCATTTTTACATGATCAAACATATCTTTGAGCTAATTTAGTCAAAGATTAGTGTCCATCATTTCATAAGTAATTATTTATAAAATAAGCTTAGTGTAGATCTCATTTGTTGTTCTTTGTGGGAATTAATGTGTTACACCATATTTCAAAGCAAGATACTTAGTTCTCAAGTTAGAATTACCCAGAAATAGGGCTAGATCTCATTCAAATACCAGGGAACCTCTACTTGAGCTCAAAACACACTGATGGGATAGAAAGTATAAAGGAAGGCATAGACATTAGAAATATTTTCCATATTCTCCCCTAAAAGGATTCCCTCCATTCAAACTTTGAATAAATATAGCTTGGCTTGGAAGTTATCCTATCAATGTTCCAGGTATAGTTCATGATTTGCCATGAAATCTTAAGAAATATTTGCCTATTTTTAGTCCAACTGGTATGGTCATGTCGAGGAACATGTCAAGTATTTTAAATCTATTTTAAGGATCTTAAATATTATTCATGAGGATATAGATTATGGGTTATTCCCTTTAACCTTCAAAGATGCTACCTATGAGTGGTTCTTAAACCTATCTAATGATTGTATCACTTCTTGGAATAACTTTTACGCCATCTTTATTGATCAATTTGGGAAGATAATTAACCCATATGTCATATATCATCAGTTTATTACCATCAAGAGAGAGAAAAGTGAGCCTATTAGGTATTTTAATGCCATATTTCAAAATATTTTCAATAGAATCATAGATCCTTATAAGCTTAATGAACCTTTCACCTTATAAATAGACACAGATGTTGTGGATCCCATGACTTATGTGTTTTTGAAGAGAACTATCCTAGCTATTACCACATTAGCTCAATATTATTCAAAACTAATGGTCATTACTGACCAAATATATCCTCAAGGTCAAATGGCATACTCAATTCCAAATATCAACCCACAGATGCCAACCTTAAACCTTTTCCTAGCTAATAACCAAAATGCTCTAGCTCTAAATCAAATACCAGCGCTAACTATTTTGCCTATTATTCATGCTACCCCTAATTAGACTCAGGTTTCTTAGATTAGCAAACTACCAATGGATCTCAAAAAAATGGTGAAAAGGCTCTAATACTAGTCAACACTGCTAACAGTAGTCAAGCTCAATATTTTGAAGCTCCAAAGAATAAAAATAAGTCCATACTCAAGATGGTCCAAAAGTTTAGTATAGACTTCTTGCAATTACAAAAGCAAGTTGTTAATGCTAAAGATAGCTCTAGAAGGAACTTCACCTTCCCAAATTTTAATAGACCTAGAAATCAATTCCAAAATGATAGCTTCTTTAACATCAACAAATTCAATGAGACTTATTCTTTTGGCAAAAATATTATGGACATCAATCTCATATCTATTGCATTACCTGATTATTGTAGACTTCATACCACTTGTTAGCATGGTGAGATAGATTGTATTAAATTTTGTAAAGATTTTGAAGCCTTCCAAGAAGATCTTGACAACTTTGAGGTTATCCCAAATAAGGACAATACTGCTAATACTTCTAGATCTAAAGCACAAGATCAAGTATACATGGTGGAGACCTTTTAATTTCCTTTTCAAGAAGATAATCAGCCTTACAATTTTCCTAAAGAAATCCAAGCATTTAAATAGTTCTTAAATACTTACCCTCTAAGGAATAGGGAGAAAAGATAGCCCTTCACTGCTTCTACTCCTAATAACTATGGGAATCCTCTAGACACTTCTTCAAGAAATGATCCTGAGCCACCCAAAGGTAGTTCTTCTAATCCTTTGGATAAACCTTTGAATAAGATTGGATACAATATTGTTGAGGACACGAACAAAATCAAAGCAAACATCATTCTACATTGACTAACATAGATAACTGAGCAAAGAGACGTTCTCTTGGAATCCTTGTCCAAGAAGCCTACAAAGCCACCAAAAAGTGATATTACCAATGTAACTATGTAAGTGGCAAAAGTAAAGTCTCCACCCTTTTTCCTCATATTCAGAGTGTTTGGTAAGAATGTCCATAATTGTCTACTAGATTCATGAGATTTAACTAATACTATTGTTGAGTTGTGGAGCTATAAGCTTCACTAAATGTGCAAATGTGGAGGTTGTTGGGTTACATAGTAACCGACATCAGTCAAAGCCAACCAACATCGATTAGGGATCAACCGACATCAGTTATATTCAGCTACACAATAACTAGCATCGATTATGGCTAGCTGGCATCAGTCATATAGGAACTGACATTGGTCACCTATGTGTTTCCAGAACTATTCTAATTTTAGATGAATAGTTAGTTTGCATGTAAAGACTAATTTTGGTCTTGAGTCTACGTTTCTAATTATTGTTTGTTTTGGGTTCTATTTAAGAGACCCATGGGGTTGTATTGTAAAGTGAGTAAGATCAGGAAGATCTACAAGGAGCAAGATCTGGAAGATATACCAAAAGTTTAATAATTGTAAGATCTAGTTGATCTATAAGGAGCAAGATCAAGAAGATCTACCGAGTTTAAGAAGCAAGATCAATTAGATCTGCAGGGTGCAAGATCAAGAAGATATGCAAGGTGTAAGATCAAGAAGATCTGTGGGAAGGAGTGATTGTAATTGATTGAGAGAGAGAGAGAAATCTTGAGAGAGAATTATTGTACATCTTTGAGGTGTGGAGAATAAACATATTTCTTCATTGTATTTCTTTCTGGAAGAGTTTAATATAAGATTGGTTGTTTCTTGTATCTCCTATTCTTTACTATTTCTTATTTCTAGTTACTTATTACTTCTGGTTTAATTCCATGTTTATTTGCTTATACAAAAGTAATCAATTATTGTCTAAGATCCTAAAAAGTGGTATCAGAGTGATCCTAACAAGTGGTATCAAAGCTAGAGTGTGTTAGTGTTTGTTGATTATAGGTTTACTCACAGGGGTTTTTGTTTGAGTGGGAGTAAAGCAATGGCAGAAGAAAGTAAACTAAGAATGGAGAAATTCAATGGAAAAGAATTATCAATTATGGAGGATGCAGATAG
The DNA here is from genome assembly GCA_037957365.1 of Torreya grandis. Classification (NCBI taxonomy): domain Eukaryota; kingdom Viridiplantae; phylum Streptophyta; class Pinopsida; order Cupressales; family Taxaceae; genus Torreya; species Torreya grandis. The sequence goes on from JARHVA010006291.1 coordinate 488,399, forward strand.
AAGATTATCTGTATCAAAAATAACTATACTTACCATTGGGTGGGGTTTCAAGTAAGCCCACAGATATGCAAGATGAAGAATGGAATGTTCTTGATAGAAAGGCTCTTGGATCTATAAGGTTGAGCCTGGCATCGTATGTGATTTCCAACTTATCACAAGCAAAGACAATGGTAGAGTTAATGGATACTTTGGAAAATTTATATGAAAAACCCTCAGCTTTGAAAAAGGTATATCTTATGAAGCAATTATTTAATTTGCAAATGCAGGAAGGTGGATCTGTATATAGTCATCTTAGTGATTTCCATGGATTAGTAAATTAGTTAAATTTAGTCAAAATAGTTTTTGATGATGAAATTAAGGCTCTCTTAATCTTATGCTCTTTACCTAAAAGTTGGGATAGTTTGGTAATGGCAATTAGTAATACTGCATCTGCTTCAAATATCTTGAAAGTTGATGATGTTGTTAGTGTAATCTTGAATGAAGAAATTCATAGGAAAAGCACAAGGGAAACATTAGGTAATGTTTTAAGTGTTAAAATTAGGGGATGGCAAAGAGAGAAGGGCAACCAAGGGAAATCAAGGTCAAAGATAGGCAGTAGATCCAAATCTAGAAATGGAATAATAACCTACTGGAATTGTGGAAAGAAAGGGCATGCAAAGAAAGATTGTTGGTTGAAATAAAATCAACATGAAGGTAATAAAGAAGCAAATGATGCAGGTATTGTTACACAGGATGCTCTTATATTTTATTTGGATAGTCAGGTAGAATCATGGGTTTTAGATTCTGGTGCTTCCTTCCATGCAACCTCAAATAGAGAATTTTTCAATGATTATGTCCATGGAGACTTTGGAAAAGTTTATTTAGGGGATGGTGAGCCTTGTCAAATTGTTGGCAAAGGAAAAGTGCAGCTAAAATTACAGAATGGCAACACATGGGTGTTGAAGGATGTCATGCATGTACCCATCCTGAAGAGGAATCTAATTTTTATAGGAAAATTGGGTGATGAGGATTGCACAGTAACTCTCATAGCTGAATCTTGGAAAGTTTCCAAGGGTGCACTTGTATTAGCTAGAGGTAAGAAAGTAGGTACACTTTATCTATTTACTTGTATTACTAATTCTCCTTTTATTTTATCTACTTTAGATGTAGATGCAAAGATGTGGCACTGTAGGCTTGGTCACATGAGTGAGAAGGGAATGCATGTTCTTAAGTCAAAAGGTAAGCTTTTAGATTTGATAGATCTAGATTTATGTGAGCATTGTATTTTTGGGAAATAGGAGAAAGTGAGATTTCTCAAAACTAGGTCAACAAAGAAGGAGCACAAGTTGGAGCTTGTTCACACAGATGTGTGGGGACTAGCTCAGGGAGCTTCTATTTAAGGTGTTTCTACGCTAGATTTGATTTTCACATTCAAGAGAGAGAAAATGAGAAACTAAGAAGAAGGACGAGGGTTTATACGTACCTAGATTGTAGACATGCGCACCAGAATTCAAACATTGTGAGAACTCCTCTTTGGTTGTGGAGGATGACACCTGAAAGGGAAAGACACTAAACATGAAAAAATGTTAGATCACAAAAGGGTGGACTGCCAAGAGAAGGCTTGGTCCTAGAAGCGCAAAGGCTTCTTAGAGGATGCCAGTCCACTATTAAAAATAGAATGTTGATCAGAAATAGAAAGTGATAAATGATGAAAGATAGAAAGAAAGAACTTAAGACAAATGCGTACCTGTTTAGAAGCAATTTGCCTTTACACAGTCACTGACATCGGTGATATTGTCGGCGTTGGTCAGGGAAGGTTGCCGACGTCGGTTAGGCTGCCGATGTTGATAGGGGAAATGGACAAGGTTGGTCGGGGCAGTAGTCAGGGATGAGTTATAAGCTGGTCTTGGTCTGTAGAATAGACTGAGGCTTCACCTGAGGGTCAGGGAGGTCTATTTAGAGGTCTGTGAGATTGCCTAGAGGTCTGAAGGACTTATTTTGGGTCTGAAGGACTATGAATGTTGTCTGGGACTGGACTAAAAGGGTGACAAGGCAAAAGGAAGATGGACGGGAGACAGGGGTCTGAGAAGGCTTTTCAGCCTCTCAGGGAAGGACAAGGCAAGTGGTGGATAGTGGATAGGATAGGTAGATGAAATCAAATGATAAAATGAAATGAAACAATGAAACTCTTACCTCTTGCTTGCTAGTTGGAGAATGGAGAACCCTGTTGTCAGAGCTGTTGAAAAACTTGCAAATGGGGGGTAAGAGTTTCATTATTTCATTTCATTTTATCATTTGATTTCATCTACCTATCCTATCCACTATCCACCACTTGCTTTGTCCTTCCTTGAGAGGCTAAAAAGCCTTCTCAGACCCCTATCTCCTGTCCATCTTCCTTTTGCCTTGTCACCCTTTCAGTCTAGTCCCAGACAACATTCTCAGTCCCTCAGACCCAAAACAACCTTCAGACCTCCAAGCAATCTCACAGACCTCCTTGACCCTCAGGCAAAGCCTCAGTCCATTCTGCAGACCAAGACTAGCCTGTAACTCATCCCTGACTACTGCCCCAACCGACCTCATACATTTCCCCTAACAATGTTGGTAGCCTAACCGACGTCGGTGACCTTCCCTGACCGACGCTGGCAATATCACCGACGTCGGCGACTGTGTAAAGGCAGATTGCTTCTAAACAGGTATGCATTTGTCTTAAGTTCTTTCTTTCTATCTTTCATCATTTATCACTTTCTATTTTTGATTAGCATTCTATTTTTAATAGTGGACTGGCATCCTCCAAGAAGCCTTTGCGCTTCTAGGACCAAGCCTTCGCTTGGCAGTCCACCCTTTTGTCATCTAACATTTTTTCGTGTTTAGTGTCTTTCCCTTTCAAGTGTCATCCTCCACAACCAAAGAGGAGTTCTCACAACGTCTGAATTTTGGTGCGCACGTCTATAATCTAGGTACGTAAAAACCCTCATCCTTCTTCTTAGTTTCTCATTTTCTCTCTCTTGAATGTGAAAAGCAAATCTAGCATAGAAACATTTTGGCATGCCCGATGGGACCCTAGGGTCTTCCTTGGGTTTCTTCCTTTCTTTTCATATAGGGTGCATTAGGATCATCCCTTTTCACCTCTTTCTTCTCTTCTAAATGACATCATAAGCAGGAATAAAAAGAACTTTTCTTTTCTTTTCTTGCATTTCTAGACTAGTCAAAAATCATATCCTTCAACCCTTTCTCAACTTGTTTTTCATCCGAACTTAACATTTCGACTTGGGGCTTAAAACATGTTGCATTGCATTTCTACTTGCTTGCATTTCTTAGTCCACACTTAGTAATTAATAACCGCATATTGAATTAATCGTAGTCCACTTGATGTTACACAACCAAACCACGTGCACTAAATCAAACATCAAACTTACCTGAGACAAGGCCCGACTGGGATTTCATCCCCCAGCGAATACCTTACCTGTCCCAATGATCCTACTTGGATTTCATCACTAAGGGGAAAGCCTACTCTATTCTCTGGCAGAGTCTAATCTCTAGGGAAAGTATATTTTAGCTAAGTGAGACCAGCTTACCACTGGACTTGTGAAGTGAGGGGAGCTTGCTCCTTAGCACCAGGCCATGTACGGAACCTAACCCAGACTTTTGAGCACCTAAACAAACCTAAAACCATCCATAGACTACCTCTTCTAGGACCCTTCTAACAGCCAACCTCCCCAAACATCACTTTAAGGCATAAGCCACACGAGCTTAATAATTTATTTCTAGGGATTTAATGCTTAGGCTCAGCTTGTGTTCTTCATCTTTTCTGTTCTTATCTGCTTGTTTGAGGTAGTGAGGATGTTCTTCTTCTTATTTTTCAAAAACTCTCAAATCTTTTGGGTTTCTGGAAGACACAGTCACTGGCATCAGTTTTACCACCGACGTCGGTCTCCTTTTCTCACCGGCATTCGTTATCTGACCGACGTCAGCAATCTTTCTCACTAACACCAATTTTTCAAACGACGTCGGTCTCTGTCATAGTTCTTTTTTTCAAAATAGTAGCCTTAAAACCCACCCTTTTTTCTGCCAAAACCCCATTCTAAGTTTCTAAAACTGAAAAAACACAGTTTCTGAAACCTGACCTTTCTTGCATTGAATGGTTCTGACTCGCAGTCAAGCCAAGGCTTTAGTCAACCACGCGAGGCATCAACCGCTTCCATCTACCCCATCCATAACCAGTCCTATAATGGAGTTCCACTCGGAGACTGAAAGAACTCCTACTCACCCAACCCCGCTCCAGACTCCTATTGTCCCAGAAGGGGACCAAGATTTCGCACAATTTTTGGACCTCAACATCAAAGCCTTGCAGCACTATCTCGCGCATAGCCGAATGTGAGACTCCTTAGGCAACCCAATCTATGGGATGCCGACTTCCTTAGTCAAGACAATGATCACATCAACAACATCTATAATTCAACCTATAGACAATCAAGCCAACACCTCGACCAATAACCCAACTGTCTCCTACCTTCAAAATTTAGCCTCTCCTTCTAGACCTTCCTCCATGGGGGTTCCGGTACCCCCTCAACCTCAAACAACTCAACCAAATCCTACACCTTTCCAAAACCTAGTGGTCTATATCCCCCCTGCTCTTGCACCTATCAACACAAGAGTAACTGTCTACCCTTCAACAAGTGTGGCCACTCCTCAACCATCTTTGACGGCCCCTATCCAGCTTGTGCCTACCAACCCCATAACACAAGTGCCCTTGGCTCCAACTTCTGCCCTGATAACTAGCTACCCATATGTTGCGTCTATGCAACCGACCACATCATATGCCCCTCTCAATATCTTTCAAGCGCCTTATAATATAGGGGGCGCTCCACCCGCCAATTCGTCAGTGGACATCATCAAAATGCTGATGGAAAAAATGTCTAGCATAGAGACCTCCATTTCTGGCTCATGCAATGCTCTCTCATACGATCAAATTTTCAATGAGCCCATTCACCCTTCTGTCCTGATCAGGCCATACCCCAATCAATGGGAACTTCCAAATTTTTCTCATTTTCAAAGTAAGGAAGACCCATAACAGCACTTACGGGCATTCAGACATGCCTGTTACCTTATTGCCCATGACGATGCATTGCTTTTACACACATTTCTTATGTCTCTCTCTAGTGCTACACTTGACTAGTACAAATCTCTTGCCAGCCATTCCCTCTTCACATTCACTCAGTTGGCCCAACTCTTTCTTGATCACTTCTCCATCAACATCACCAAGAAGGTCTCGATCACAGACCTCTATTCTATCTGCCAATTCGAAGACGAATCCATAGCTGACTTCGTTGCTCGCTGGAGAGGCCTCATCAATCAACTCTCCTTTTCCTTACTCCAACCCGAACTTATTGAACTTTTCTCCCAAGCTTGTGCCAAACATATTTCTTCCACCTTATGGGTTCAGACCTTCCACACCTTTGACGAAGCCTTCATGATGGCCCACAAACTTGAATTACGTGCCATCGAGGAGAATAAAGTCAAGTTGTAGCGCAAGAATCCCAACTCTAAGACCAATGACTCCTCTTCTTCTAAACCTTCATCATCCAATCCTAAGTCTAAAGCTTTAGCTAACACTGTGGTCATTAGACCTTCATCTTCTTCACCTTCAACCAATCAGCCTGAGCCATCCACATCTTAGAGTGCCACCTACCAATTCTAGTAGAGATACATACAATGACAGTATACTCCTCTTGGAGAATCATACACATCTATGCTGGAAGAACTTGTTAAATAGGGGGTCCTCAATCTCCCCCAGATTTGACCACCTTTACAATTTGATCCCTCACGTGCCATCCCTGCATGGTATAGGGAAAATGACTTCTACAACTACCACCGTGTTAAAGGACATGAGATGAGAAATTGCAAAACCCTTAAAAACATAATCCAAGACATGCTTGAAAAGGGTGACCTCATCTTAGACAATCTTAATGCACCCCCTAATCAAGGGATCGACATCTTTAAGCAACCATTCCCCAATCATCCACCGACCCAAAACAATGTCTAGACCTTGATTGACAACACTCACGAACACAACATTCAGATAGTCAATACGGTCTCGCCTTTCATCCCCGACCAACCTCAATAGGTTAGTCCATCTATCAATCCATCATGTGTGGCTGAATCTCTTTCCCCAGTTAGTTCTCCGTCAACCTCTCTCATCTTGGAGGATGCCTCAACCTTATCGGCACCACCGATCTCACTATCCTCCTTCCTGTTGCCTATGGAGGACCTGACCCTTCCTACTCATCGACTGCAAGTGGAGGGCACCATCATCCCTGCCCTTTACCTGCTTGAGAAGCCTCATTCTCTAGTTTTCTCTCCACCTAGGGAAGAACCTGCCTATCCTTTGTCTCCAACCAAAGATGAATCTATCACGACTTCATCATGCCATGGGTCTGAAACTGCTACACCCATCTCATCTTCGGCCCCACAACTGTCAACATCTTCTCAAGGACCCAAACCTCATCCAACATCTTCTCAACCATTTTCTCGACTAGTGGAGAAAATTAGACTTCTCTCTTCAAGGAAAGTGTAGCATCAGGGGTTGTGGGAGCATCTTAAAGCTCTTCAACATGCCCATGCCCTCTTGTCTCATGCTGCCAATCCTCCTAAGGTAGAATCCCCCAAGACTCTCAACAAAGACCAGACTCCCGCTTCTAAACCCGCATCTACCCCATCTAAACCTATTAAGTCACTTGGCATTCACCCTGTCTATACCCTCACTCACCCGCAAGTGAAGGTGGACTTAGACCAGACCTCAACCAATAGTAATCTTCCAACCAAGTCGAAGAAGACTGCCAAACCACAGAAGTGAATGCCTCTTTCCCTGTCACCATTACCCTCCATTTTGGGACCCCATCCTTCAACCCTGACTAGAATCCTTCCCACTCCGACCTCTAATAAAAACCAATTGCCTCCTTTGCCTCCTTTACCTACCTCCAGCCTACCCTCTCCTAAAAAGGTGGTACCTCTCACGAAGAAAGTGTCATCTCTGCCTATCACTGCACCATCAACCCGAAAGGTGGTATGGAAACCTCCTCCAACTCTACCTAAGCAAAAGTCACCGGCATCGCACACATCAACTAGCATGGACCCTTTAGTGGGCTCATACTCATTGATATTGCACCAACTTTTACAGACTTCCAGCATAACCCTTCCACCCATCAGGCCTTTCCAACCTCTCAGGTCCAAGCCCTCCCAGTTCGACGACACGAAGATTTGCTTATACCATCATACGCCAGGACATGATACCGAGACTTGATGTGCCCTCAAGGCCATCATTCACCGCTATATGGAGAAAGACACTGTTCTCCTTGAGGACACTCTTGATTGACCCTCGACACCTTCCCATCCAACCTCTTCAACCACATCAACATCTCACCAGCAGGCCATGACCCCTTCTTCACCTCTTATCTTTGAAATCAATGTTATCCACATAACCACTAGGTCACAAAAGGACAAGGTGAAAGAAAAAGCTGACATTCCTTAGACCTACCCTTTTGTCAAACCACCTCTAGCGCCTAAGCCTAAAATTTCTATCCTTGGCGCATCTCAGCCTTCTCCTTCTTCCTCTTTCGGGCTGATTCATGACTCCATGTTGAAACAACTTCACCAGGCGCCTGTGAAGATGTCCCTTTATGACCTCATCCAAACCTCACCTCAGCATCGTCAAGCCCTCATTCGAGACTTGCAGGCAGCAGAGGTCCAACCCGAGGACCCCCAACCACTCGCTACCCTCGTCCACTCTTTATCTCCTATTGCCTCCATCACATTCAGTGATTCTGAGATTCCCACATCCAACATGAAAGATCAAGATGCCGCCCTCTTCATCACTACCTATGTTGATCAGACATGCATTATGATCGATGGAGGTGCCAACATCAATATTATCTCCACCCATGCCTTTGATCAGTTGGCTCTTCCCAAGAATTGTGTCTCCAAAACTGATGTAATCTTATACTCCTTCAATGACACCATCACCACGACCATTGGCACAGTCATCCTTCACATCCACATTGCTTCATGCACAGTCCCAGATCTCTTTTATATCATCAAAGGAGAGTTTTAATACAACATGTTGCTAGGCTGACCCTGGATCTGTGCCATGGCTTGTGTCCCATCCACCCTGCACCATTGTGTGAAATTTGAGCACGATGGGCAAGTCCACACCATCCCCACTGACCCTTCACCCTTCAAAACTTGTAACACCACCTACCATCCAAATGACGTCCTCATTCTTATCAAGCCATCAACCCAGCACTACCTCCATCTGCGGAAGCTTCAACCAGTTCACAACCGGTGGTCACCCTCACCCCTCTTCTTCAAGCGACTACCAAAGACCCCTTAGAAGACATCTTCCAGTGAATTTCACTTGGGGAATATCACTTTTTAACCTTAGACATGTTCTAAACTCTGCAAGAGTATGGATGCCTTCACCATAGCCCTAGTTATGACCATCAGATTGGGATGGTTGTGCCTTATGGTCCTCCTCACCTCTAAACCAATCTTGTCTATGGGGGGCTCAATCAAGCTCCTACTAATGGCAACCCTCTCTCTTCACCCCAACCATTCACATCAGACTTCTCATTTCTTAACAACCCCACCTTTGTACACACTTACCTTTACAGGTGCACATGGAAGGGTTTTGGTTTTAGATGCTATGAGCAGGGCTCCCATCAGCCCATCGAGCTGCTCAATGATGATGATGCCAAGAAATGATACGACCTGGGATACCATGACCCCACTCAGGCCTCGTCAGACCTTTGTCCTGAGCCAACCATTGACCAATCTCCTCCAAGCTCGCCCATTCCTCCTCCTTCACCTATAGAGTCGGTGGTTTCCATCCCTCCTATTTTTTTTTCATAAACACCATCCACCTGGAACCCCTAACCTATCAGCTAAGTGGGGTGTCCAGGTCTCTCCCTCTCATGTTTTCCAGCATGATAGAGGATGAGTCAGCGACCATTCACACTGTCTGTTGCATATATGACAATGCCATTCTTTCTTACATGGGCACCGATGACTCTTTCATCTAGTGTTCCCTCCCTTCTGAGACCCAGGTTATGTTAAATGAATCAACCATTGACATTAACCTCCCTTCTTCTGATGTTTCTCACATCTTAAAGATTGGCCAATCTCTAGACGCCCAGGAGTAGCTTGACTACACTCAATTTCTCTCAGACCATAGCAAGGCCTTTACCTGGATCTATGGTGACATGCCTGACATCGACCCCATCATTGCTACCCATAACATCATCACCAAACTAGAGGCTAAGCTTGTTAGGCAAAAGCTTTGAAAGATGCATCCTCGTGTTGCACTCCTTGTCAAAGAGGAGCTTCAATGCCTTCTTTCTGTCTCTTTCATCCAACCCATCGATTATCCACAGTGGGTCTCTAACATTGTCCCTATCACCAAGGTGACTAGGGGGATCTGGATCTGCATAGACTATCATGAACTTAACCTAGCTTGTCCCAAAGATGACTTCCCTCTTCCTAACATTGACCAGCTTGTTGATCTCACAGTCAGCCATGAGATGCTCTCTCTTATGGACAGGTTTTCAGGATACAATCAAATCCTGATCACTCTAAAAGACCAGCATAAGACTACCTTTATCACCCCATGGGGGACTTTCTACTATCGGGTCATGCCTTTTGGCTTGAAGAATGTAGGCGCCACTTATTAGTGTGCCATGACTTACATCTTCCATGATCTCCTCCACAAAATCATGGAGGACTATGTGGATGACCTTCTCAGCAAGTCCAAGCTTTGTCGTGACCATTTGACCATCCTCAAGATCATCTTCTCTCACCTTCTTTAGTATAATGTCTACCTTAACCCCAAGAAATGCATCTTTGGGGTCCTCTCAGGCAAGCTCCTCGGCTTCATTGTTTCCTTTTGTGGCATCGAGATAGATCCTGCCAACATCCATGCCATCCTCAAAATTCTGCCTCCAACCAATCTCAAGTAGCTTCGCAGCCTACAAGGGAAGCTCTAGACCATTCACCATTTCATCTCATAGCTTTCTGATCACTGCCAACCTTTTCATCATCTCCTTAAGAAGGATGCCTCCCTTAGGTGGGATAAGGACTGCCAAGAGGCTTTTGAAGCCCTCAAATGCTATCTGGCTCTCCACCAGTCCTCATTCCACCTAAAGATGACCAACCCTTCTACCTTTATATCTCTACCACCAACCATTCGTTAGGTGCCATGATCGCACACCGAGACGAGCATCACCATGAGCAAGCAGTCTACTATATCAGCCAAACACTGGTTGACTGTGAAACTCGATATACTCATACCAAAAAACTCTATTTGGCATTAGTCTTTGCCACTACCAAGCTCCACCACTATCTTCTCAACCACAAAACCCTTGTCATCACTCACACTAACCCTCTCAAGTACATGCACTCCAAGCCATATCAAAATCAGCGTATGGCTTGGTGGCTCATGTTGCTTGCTGAGTCGATTTCGAGTTCATCCAGTAGAAATCCATCAAGGGGCAAACCATCGCTGACCAACTGGTAGATGCCCCTCTTCCTGACAATCAACCTTTGTAGTGCGAGTTTCCTGACGAATCTATCACCGCACTTTCCATTGATGACACTGTGTATCAAATGACCATGTTCTTCGATGGCTCCAAATGTCAACTTAGTGGGGGTGCGGGAGTCATTCTCATCCCACTCGAAGGTGAGCCCATGCCTCTGTCTTTCAAGCTTGACTTTGATTGTACCAATAATATGGCTGAATACGAAGCCTTAATTTTGGGACTTCAAACCGCCCTTTCTCTCAGCATCAAGTCCATCAACATCTTCGGTGACTCGTAACTTGTCGTCAATCAAATCAACGGTTCATACCTCTATAAAAATGAAATTTTGCAAAGGTACAAAAGCTGTGTTGACAGTCTTCTAGCCTATTTTGACCATTACCTCTTGTAGACTATTCCACATTCCACGAATAAGATTGCTGACACCATGGCTTCTTTCACCTCGCATATCCCATCTTCATCGTCTTCATCTAAAATTTTTGTCACAGTACATCATGTGCCATTGCCTTCATACATTTCTCCTAACATCAACCATGTCAACACCATAGACTCTAGTCCATGAGATGATTGGTATAACGAACTTGTGGACTACTTATCTCATTCTATCTTTCCTCCCCATCTCTTTAGCAATGCGCGGCGGGCTTTCATTAAACACACAGCTCGCTACACCATGCTAGGGGGTCTTCTCTATAAGTGAGGCTTCGATGGCCTCCTTCTTCACTGTCTAACCTCCACTAAAGCCTCTCATGCCATAAAACAAGTCCACGACGGGATTTGTGGTAGACACTTTAGTGGGAGTTTGGTTGCCAAGCGCATCCTTTGTCTGGACTATTATTGGCCCACCCTTCATCAAGACTGTAGTGACTATGTTCAGCGTTTCATCAAGTGTCAGTAACACTCTAACCTACTTCATCTCCCCAGCCATGCCTTACAAGTTGCTTAGGATTTCTGGCTTTTTTCTCAGTGGGGCTTAGATCTCATCGGTGAGATTAACCCTCACTCATCTCTTTGTCATCAATCCATCATCACCGCTACTGAGTATTTCACCAAATGGGTGGAAGCCATTCCTCTCACCTCCATAAAAGCTGACAAAATTGTTAACTTCATCAACACCCACATCATCTGTCATTTTAGTGTCCCTCACAAAATCATCACTGACAATAGCAAGTCCTTCACGAACAAGACCGTCCAAAAACTCTGTGACTCATTTGGCATCAAGCTCAGTTTCTCTTCACCTTACTACCCACAAGCAAATGGGCAGGCTGAGGCTTCCAACAAAATTCTAACTAAAATTCTCATGAAGGTGGTCAATGACACTGGAAAGGACTGGCACATTCATGTTCCCTTCGCTTTGTGGGCCTATCGCACTAGCATCTAAACCTCTATGGGTGCTACCCCTTTCTCCCTAGTGTACGAAATAGAGGCTGTCCTACCTCTCAAAGTACAGATCCCATCTCTCTACATCTCTCTACATGACATTCTCTCCAATGATGACTTTCATCAAGATTGCTTGGCTCAACTTGAGTTACTTGACGAACACCGTCTCGCTGCCCTCAACCATCTCCATGTCTATCAAAATCGCATCAAGCGAGCCTATGAAAAAAATCTGCGAGAACAAGATTTCAACATCGGAGACCTCATCCTCAAAGAAAACCAGCATGTCACCAATATGAAGTGAAGTAAATGAGGCAAGTTTGCCTCTAATTGGCTCAGACCTTTCATCATCATGCACAAGTATGGGTTAGGGACTTATCGTCTATCTTCTCTTGATGGACGACCAGAACCTGAGCCTCTCAATGCCTTACATCTGTGGCCATTCTACTGTTAGTCGAGTATTCATCCACTTGCCATTTAACTTGAGCTCATCCCTTGAGCAATCCCCATCCTCTTAATCCTCATTCCTTTAACCCTATTTCCCTTAACAAATCCTCTATAACCCTTTTATGATGTATGGATGCTTTATCCTAATAAAAGGGAGCCCCTGAACTTCTACAGTCTTGTCCATGGCTCCAAATTTTGTCAAAAAAATAAAAAAAAATCAAGATGTCAAAAACATATCCAAGGTCACCCAATCAAATCAAAAGGTAGACTGTTCCCTCGAAAGATAGCTGTACTATCATTATTGTAGCTAATAGACTGCTCCCTCGAAGGATAGTTATTCAAAGCCCTTATATATAAAGCAAAAATATAGACCACTCCCTTAAAGGATGGCTATGACTAAATCTTGCTACAAATAACACTTTCTTAGAAGCTTCCCGCATCGATCAGCTTAACAAATGACCACCAAGCAAAATGACATCTCTATGTGGACTTCCTGCATTGATCAGTCCACTCTTTCAAAAAAAAGGGGGAGTCATGGACTTGACTTGTAGTTGTTTTAGGGTCTCCTATAAAAAGGAGCAAGGTTATCCCTACTCTAAAACAGGTTACCCTATCCTCCTCCTATCATAACACCTGCTCAAGGGACTTCGATCTCACTTTAATGTCAAAGTGATTCGATTACCATTCTAACACAACCATGGTCAATGACACAATGCATGAGTGGGGCTCTTTATTCTAACAACCCCTATCTATGTTGTCATCTTGGTCCTTGTCAATGAAATGGCGATTATGTCTTTCACTTTCTACTTACACTTTGGTCACATTCAAACTTCATCATTTGTCGAACCAACTCAACTCCAATCTCTTTTCAGACCACTCACATAGCCTATTCACACTAGTTTCTATGGATACCAATACACATGGAAACTATGGACTACACAATTTATGTTAAGCATAAACCAATACTTGTTGAAGCATAAATAGACCTCAACTCATTTTTAGCATACATCCATCACAAATATGGAAAATTGCTAGGGATGAAAGACCCCTCAACCAATGTTATAGCATACACCATTTGGAAAAGGCTGTAACATCTTTTTCTCCTCATCATTTGGACACATGACCAAACCAATCATCAACCAATCTTCTCACCTCATCTGAACTACATTGGTCTGAGGCCCTAAGACCGGGGCTATGTAGGCAGCACTCAAATGACACGACATCCTCTGAGGTTAGCTCGACCACCTCTGTTTGTTCATCTCTCTGATGGACAAACCTTCCTTTCTTTGACCATGACCTTGACCTTGACCAAGACCAATCCATAACTTTGACTCTTCTTCCCTTTTGGAAGAACTACATTGGCCTGAGGCCCTTAGGACAAGGGCTATGTAGGCAACACTCAGTTGACATGGAGTTTTTTGGGGTTAGCTCGGCTATCCTCTTCGTCACTTTCTCCCGTCTCATTCTTTCATCACCTGTCAATCACAGCACAACTAATCACATATTCTCATAACCATTAGCATAATCATTTTCATCATGTCCATCATTAAACAATCACATCATATAATCTAAATCATAACCATTCGCATCAAACATCCATAGCATCATCACATTCATCAATCACAATATCGACATCATCCATCAAATCATAATGCAATAACAATCAACACATCCATAATAACATTTTTTCCATAACTCATGTCCATAATCAAAGTCATCTCATCATATATATATATATATATATATATATATATATCAAAAAAGTTTTATACAAAAAGACACAATCTGTGTCTATCTCTCTCTCTCATATCATACATCTCGCATCATCGGCACGCAGGCCGATATATACATCATGTCAAAAATTTGTCCTCAAGGCTGTGGCTATGGTGGTGGTGGCAGTGGCCGAGAAGATGTATCCTCTCCACCCTCTGATCTATGCCATTTGTGTGAATCGGTAGCAGTCGCCCATGACATAGACCGCTATTGGCTCAGCTCTGCCCTCATATCTGAGTATCATTGTATCTGAGGAAACCCCCTAATGGCTCCCTCATAATATGAGATCTCATTCAACACATTATTATATCTAACTATAGATACAGTCTGCGATGGACCCATCTGACCTACTACCGTGCCCTGCACTGACCCCTGTGGCTGTGAAAATGTTGGTTGCACTGACACTGACGGTCCTGCCCCCTGTGAAAATGCTGGCTATTGAGCCAGTTACTGGAGTGGCCCTTGCCCCCCAAAAACCTATCTTGCCACTGCCTATGCCTGGGCTACGACTAGCTGTCCCTATAATACCGTGACCTGCCCTATCAAAATGGTCACCTGCCCTATCAACCCCACCAGCTCCCCCTGTAATCTTGTGACCTAGCTCTCTAAAATGGTCACTTGTCCTCGTGTTGCATCCCTCTCCTAGATGGCAGCATCTCTCTCCTATCTGGCAACATCCCTCTCTTGCTTCGCCATATCCCTATCCCTGATCATTGCCTACATGTCCAGCTGTGGTCCTGCCTGTATCCCTACATACTACCCTAACCACCATGCCATGTAGGCCTCTATACAACCTAGGTCAACCACCCTAGGTCCTACTAGCAACTCCTCAAAATTTGGCCCCTCTGTCTCCTTTGGCAGTGGGAGCGGTGCCTCTATATCATCCCATCTATACTATAGGAATGCAAGAGGTACATCCTGTAGCAGCCTGTATTGGTGCCGCACTCTCTCTATAGGTATCCTCTCAAGCTCACTGGCTCACCTACCCCAAACCCATCTAAAACTCTACATCTTGATGAGCTGCTCCCCCTGGTCTCTAAAAACTGGATATACCAGGTATGGTCTCCAGATGATATCTACTGGGATCAGTGCCTCCAGCACCCCTCGGTAGTAGTCGATGTCCCTAACTACTCTGTCCATCTGCATCTGTGCCATGACCTCTCACCATTGCCTGAATCTGACCCTGAAGCCAGCCTGAATAGCTACTGAGAGGCTGAGAGGTCGTGTGACCGTGATGTGCTCATAAGCCCAGTAGTGTAGGAGGTGGCCGACGCATAGACTATATCACCATTGTCGGCTAATCCCCCACAGCTCCCTGTAGACTTGGGCCAAAAATACTGGTGCCCAGGCAAACACCATCTCTTGCTCTAGCATCTCTGTCAAAACCCCAGTCATGGTGATTGGGAACCTACCTCCCTCCACATCTGGTAGTGTATACACTGTGATCCCAATCATCATCAAGACCGCTAGCCAATGTGCCTCCTCATCTGTTACATATAGCGGCTCATAAGCAAAACTAGCTGAGTGGTAGCTCATCTTCGTGACGTGCTCCCCAAATAGCATAACCATGTGTATGTCATGCACCTCTCGTAAGCACGCATAGATGTCTACTCTGTGTACCAATAGCCATAAAATCTGGTACACATCCTCGATAGTCACTATCATCTCTCCTATCAATAAGTGGAAGGTTTTGGTGGAGTGATCCCACCACTCAATCAGAGCCATCATCAGGCTCACATCCCTCACCACTCGATAGTATCATCGCAGCCTGCCTAGTCCAACTACTACCATGTGACCCCACTCCTCGATGGTCACGCCTCTATGTATCTGCATCAGTAGAGTCCAGAGGCAATCTTGTAGCATCAGCATCTACCTCACCTGCAACCACAACTCAAGTTAGTCTATTGTCTACAATTTTTCTTCTCACCTATTTGCCCCTCCATGCCTAACCTGACCCCCAAAAGCCCTTGACGTGGCTCCAACCCTTCGACTCAACCCCTCTTTCATCACCCCTTTTGGCCTAGCCACCATCGACATCAGTTGGAGTGCTGACATTGGTGTGTGAGCGACCGACGTCAGCTGCTAGTCAGCCGATGTCAGTTGCTAATCGGCCAACGTCGGTGAATACTGCCGACGTCAGTGACTGGTTCAGCCTAAGGGCCAAATAGGGCGAGCCCTAAATTTAGGGCTTCCCCTTTGTGGCTCCCCCCAACCTGCAAAACCTTCCTAAATCACTCCTAAACTTTCCTAGACCCTCTACCCACCCTCCTAGCTACCCTCCCCCCTCTATTTCTGCCTAAATCAACTAAAAATTAAAAAAATCAAATCAAACAAAAATAGTCAAAATAGGGTTCAAGGCCCTCCTACCTCATCCCAGTGTCGCCAGCGTGGTGGCACAATGGGTGCCGTTGGTGGTGGACCTCCCGTGGGTCCTCTACTACCTTTTGCCATCTCTTCTCTACCAAAGTCTCTCCAAGTTTTTTCTGACCTGCACACACTTTTGCAGCATCTAACCCACTCTCTCTCTCTGCCACCTAGCACTGCTAATCCACTCACTCCAAGTCACTTTCACTCACTCCAAGTCACTTTCACTCACTAAAATCTAGAGCTCCTTTTTTGACTTTAGCAACAATAGAAAATGACTTTTGGTGGGCTGCCAATCTAGTTTTGTCAAATTTGGCAGGCCATCGACGTCGGCATCGACATGCCCTAGGTCACTGACGTTGGCTAATTTATGCTGACATCAGATCCTTTTGGCCACCAACATCAGTTTTATCATCGATGTCAGTAGCCTCCCACCTTCTTTTCATCCCTTAGCCCTAGCACTCAATCCCCTAATCAATCTATTTTCCAAACCAGGTGCTCTTAGCCCCCTGAGGCACCCTTGCAACCACTTTTGCCTCTGCCTGTCTCGACCACTCAACCATGGAGATCATGACCATCTCCTCTGACCACGACCACTTCCAAGACAAATGTTGCCTTGGTTGTTTTTGCATGTATGCTATCTCATGATTGGATAGCCAATTGTTCGCATACCACATTTTGACCCTCACAAGTATAGGATCGCAAGCCGGTTGATCCCTACTACTTGTGGCATTTTCATGTTTCTAGGAGCACTTCCTAAGCCTAGAATACTTGGAACATGATGACCATTGGAGCTTCATCTTAGATTGAATAACCTGATCAGCTAAGACCAAATGTTGGGGCCCAGTTATTTCAATTTTGGCACTCCTTGACCCTTGACCTACGATAATTTGACCTGACCATCCCGTGAAGTGGTATACGCGCAATCATGACTATTACAGCATTCACACTCACCCTCTCTCTATCCATTTATCTATCAAATTGACACTTGATCTCATGTTTCCTTCCCTCAACTCTCGCTTTGAGGGGGAACACCTCATCCCACACCAGGGGCAACCAACTCCTATTTTTGTCTTGCAGTTTGTCAATAACAACCAACAAGACAAAAAGGGGCAAATGTAGACACCAAAATTATGTCTACACCTTGGTCACCTTTCCCCCTTTGACCCCCTTGACCCATGTCCTAACCCTTATCCTAGTACCCTCCACTTTTAAATTAAATAATCAAATAATTAATTTAGTGGCCCCCTTTCCACCTCACCCATGCCACCTTGGATCCCCTCCTTAGATACCCCCACCTCTCTCTTAGCCTTTATTACCCCAAATCTCCCCTTTATCCTTCTTCCTGCACCCATTAAGCCTTCCCATGACCATTTTCCCCATGACCCCTTGCCCCAACAGCATGCAAGAACAGACAGAGGCTAATTTTAGCCTCTGTCCCCATTCTTCTACCGCCGACATAGGCTACCCTGCAGCTGACATCAGTGATCCTACCAGCATCGGTAGCCTTTAAAACCATTTCCTACATCTATTTCAGACACCCCCATGAATATAACTCTCTTGAAACTCCTTGCATTCATATTCTCTTCTCCTCCCTCTCGCACAGCAACCCCTAGCAGCTACAGGTACCTTGCAGAGCAGCTCCAAGCAATAGCTCCATTTGCAGGTTCTTCAATAGCTCTGATAACAGGGTTCTCCATTCTCCAACTAGCAACCAAGAGGTAAGAGTTTCATTATTTCATTTCATTTTATCATTTGATTTCATCTACCTATCCTATCCACTGTCCACCACTTGCCTTGTCCTTCCCTGAGAGGCTGAAAAGCCTTCTCAGACCCCTATCTCCCGTCCATCTTCCTTTTGCCCTATCACCCTTTCAGTCTAGTCCCAAACAACATTCTTAGTCCCTCAAACCCAAAACAAGTCCTTCAAATATCCAGGCAATCTCATAGACCTCTAAATAGACCTCCCTAACCCTTAGGCGAAGCCTTAGTCCATTCTACAGACCAAGACTAGCCTGTAACTCATCCTTGACTACTGCCTTGGCTAACCTCATCCATTTCCCCTATCGACATTGGTAGCCTAACCAACATTAGTGACCTTCCCTGACTGACGCTAGAAATATCACCGATGTCGGTGACTGTGCAAAGGCAGATTGCTTCTAAACAGGTACACATTTGTCTTAAGTTCTTTCTTTCTATCTTTTATCATTCATCACTTTCTATTTCTGATCAGCATTCTATTTTTAATAGTGGACTGGCATCCTCCAAGAAGCCTTTGCACTTCTAGGACCAAGCCTTCACTTGACAGTCCACCCTTTTGTCATCTAACGTTTCTACGCTAGATTTGGAAACCATCGACTTCGTAGGTGGAGGAATGGGTGAGCTTAGAGGAGATTAGTCAATGGTTGACTCAGGGCAAAGGTCTGATGAGGCCTGAGTGGGGTCATGGTATCCCAGGCCATATCATTTCTTGGCATCATCATCGTTGAGCAGCTTGATGGGCTGATGGGAGCCCTGCTCATAGCGTTTGAAACCAAAACCCTTCCATGCGCACCTGTAAAGGTAAGTGTGTGCAAAGGCAGGGTTTCCAAGAAATGAGAAGTCTAATGTGAATGGTTGGGGTGAAGAGAGAGGGTTGCCATTAGTAGGAGCTTGATTGAGCCCCCCATAGACAAGATTGGTTTAGAGGTGAGGAGGACCATAAGGCACGACCATCCTGATTTGATGGTCATAACTGGGGCTGTGGTAAAGGCGTCCATACTCTTGCAGAGTTTGGAACATGTCTAAGGTCAGCAAGTGATATTCCCCAAGTGAAAGTCGTTGGAAGATGTCTTCTAAGGGGTCTTTGGTAGTCGCTTAAACAAGAGGGGTGAGGGCGATCACTGGTTGCGAACTGGTTGAAGCTTTCACAGATGGAGGCAGTGTCGGGGTTGATGGCTTGATAGGAATGAGGATGTCATTTGGATGGTAGGTGGTGTTACAAGTTTTGAAGGGTGAAGGGTCAATAGGGATGGTGTGGACTTGCTCGTCATGTTCAAATTTCACACAACAGTGCAGGGTGGAGGGGACACAAGCCATGGCACGGATCCAGGGTCGGCCCAGTAACATGTTATATTGAAACTCTCCTTCGATGATAAAAAAGAGCTTTAGGACTGTGCGTGGACCAACGTGTATGTGAAGGACAACTGTGCCAATGGTCGTGGTGGTGGTGTCATTGAGGGATGGAAACCATCAACTCCCATTAGGCGTGCCAGAATGTTTCTATGTTAGATTTGCTTTTCACATTCAAGAGAGAGAAAATGAGAAACTAAGAAGAAGGATGAGGGTTTGTACGTACCCAGATTGTAGACATGGACACCAAAATTTAGACGTTGTGAGAACTCCTCTTTGGTTATGGAGGATGACACCTAAAAGGGAAAGACACTAAACACGAAAAAACATTAGATGATAAAAGGGTGGACTGCCAAGTGAAGGCTTGGTCCTAGAAGCGCAAAGGCTTCTTGGAGGATGCCAGTCCACTATTAAAAATAGAATGCTGATCAGAAATAGAAAGTGATAAATGATGAAAGACAGAAAGAAAAAACTTAAGACAAATGCATACCTGTTTAGAAGCAATCTACCTTTGCACAGTCACTGACATTGGTGATATTACCAGCATCAGTTAGGGAAGGTCACCGATGTCAGTTAGGCTGTCAACATCAATAGGGGAAATGGATGAGGTTAGCCGAGGTAGTAGTTAGGGATGAGTTACAGGCTGGTCTTGGTCTATAGAATGGACTGAGGCTTCGCCTGAGGGTTAGGGAGGTCTATTTAGAGGTCTGTGAGATTGCCTAGAGGTCTGAAGGACTTGTTTTGGGTCTGAGGGACTGAGAATGTTGTCTAGGACTGGACTGAAAGGGTGACAAGGCAAAAGGAAGATGGACGAGAGGTAGTGGTCTGAGAAGGCTTTTCAGCCTCTCAGGGAAGGACAAGGTAAGTGGTGGATAGTGGATAGGATAGGTAGATGAAATCAAATGATAAAATGAAATGAAATAATGAAACTCTTACCTCTTGCTTGCTGGTTGGAGAATGGAGAACCCTATTGTTAGAGGTGTTGAAGAACTTGCAAATGGATTTGTTGCTTGGAGCTACTCTACAAGGTACCTATAGCTACTGGGGGTTACTGTGCAAGAGGGAGGAGAATAGAATATGAATGTAAGGAGCGTCAAGAGAATTTTGTTCACAGGGGCATCTGCAATGGATGCAAGAAATGGTTTTGGAGGCTGCCGACGCTGACAAGATCGCCAACATCAGCCACAGGGTAGCTGACATCGGTGGTAGAAGAATGGGGATAGAGGCTAAAATTAGCCTATGTCCGTTCTTGCATGCCGCTGGGTCAAGGGGTCGTGGGGAAAATGATCATGGGAAGGCTTAATGGGTGCGAGAGGAAGGATAAAGGGGAGATTTGGGGTAATAAAGGCTAGGAGAGAGGTGGGGGTATCCAAGGAGGGGATCCAAGGTGGCATGGGTGAGGTGGAAAGGGGGCCACTAAATTAATTATTTCATTATTTAATTTAAAAGTGGAGGGGACTAGGATAAGGGTTAGGACATGGGTCAAGGGGGGTCAAAGGGGGAAAGGCGACCAAGGTGCAGACATGATTTTGGTGTCTACATAAGGATCACAGTATTATGTTTCTTTCATTGATGATGCTACAAGAAAGGTATGGGTTTATTGCATAAAGAGGAAATCTGATGTTTTTGACACATTTAAGAAATGGAAAGCCTTGGTTTTCAATGAGAAGGTGATGTGCAGTGATCAGCTCAAGAGGTTGAATAATTTTGAGTAGGGCAGTCTTGATTTGGATGAGGTTATGATCCAAAATGAGCTCACGGGCAAAAATCATCACTCACAGGAAAACACAAACACCAACGTTAGTCAGGCAGAGACTGACATCGATCAGGGAAGAACCGACGTCGATCAAGTGAAGACTGAAGTCAGTGATGTCAAGCAGGTGGAAACTAACATCGATTCGATGGCAATTGACATTGGTTAGGTCAGTCAGATGGAACTGACATCGGTCGGGTGCAGACCGAGAGATGACTAGGATCGGTCACTGTTAGCAGGAAATTTGGGTAGATAGCAAGCTGTAAATGAGTCTTAAACACCCATGAGGAGGTCTTAAAGGGTAAGTATACCTCCAATTCATTATTCCCTTTCTTTATACTACTTGTTGCTCACTAATGGTGGAGAACCATGAAGTTTTGAAGAGGCAATGCAGGTAGAATCTAGGAAATAGTGGGAGCATGGCATGAATGAGGAAATTGACTCCTTGAATGAGAACCAAATGTGGGATTTGGTAGAGTTATTAGCCAAAAAGAAAGTGCTAAAAAACAAATGGATATACAGGTTAAAGGATGGAGAGAATGGACAAATGAGACATATGGTCAGGATGGTATGTATTAGACTAGATATTGCCCAAGCAGTGGGAGTTTTCAGTAAGTTAATGGCTAATCTAGGAAAGGAGCACTGGAAAGTAGTTCAATGGATTCTTAGATATCTGAGAGGGACTAGCAGTAGGCATTTATGCTATGGAGGGTTAAACACTTCTCTACATGGGTATGTAGATTCGGATATGGTAGGTGACTTGGATGGCAGGAGAAGCACCACATGATATGTGTTCACTATTGGTAGAATGATGGTTAGCTAGATTTCAAAGTTGCAAAAGGTTGTTGCCTTGTCTACTATAGAGGTATAATACATTGCAGTCACAGAGGCTAGCAAGGAAATGATATGGATGAATCGGTTCATGGCAGAGTTGGGAAAGGAGCAAGAGAGTTACAAATTGTACAGTGATAGTCAAAGTGCAATTCATTTGGCAAAGGATTCAACCTTTCATTCAAGAACCAAACATATACAGCTTAGGTACCACTTCATTAGACAGGTATTGGAGGATGGTCAGTTGAAGCTGGAAAAAATCCATACGGAAAAGAACCCTACAGATATGTTAACAAAGCCAGTAACAAAGGAGAAGCTGAATCTTCATTCAACTTTTGTTGGTCTTCAAGATTGAACTTGAAGATGGAGAAACAAGCTAGAAACAAATTAGAGGATGTTGTTGTACAGGTACAAGTGCAACTGTTTATCTCCAAGTGGGAGATTGTTGAGTTGTGGAGCTAAAAGCTTCACTAAATGTGCAAATGTGGAGGTTGTTAGGTTACACAGTAACTAACATCAGTCAGAGCCAACTGACATCGGTTAGGGATCGACCAACATCAATTATCTTCAGCTACATAGTAACTGGCATCGATTATGGTCAATCAGCATCGGTCACATAAGAATTGACATCGGTCACCTTTGTGTTTCTAGAACTATTCTAATTTTAGACGAATAGTTAGTTTTCATGTAAAGACTAATTTTAGTCTTGAGTTTGAGTTTCTAATTATTATTTGTTTTAGGTTCTATTTAAGAGATCCATGGGGCTGAATTTTAAAGTAAGATCAGGAAGATTTGCAAGGAGCAAGATCTAGAAGATCTACCAGAAGTGCATTAAGTGTAAGATCTAGTTGATCTGCAAGGAGCAAGATCAAGAAGATCTGCCAAGTGCAAGAAGCAAGATCAATTAGATTTTTAGGGTGCAAGATCAAGATCTGTGGGAAGGGGTGATTGTAATTGATTGAGAGAGAGAGAGAGAGAGAGAGAAATCTTGAGGGAGAATTATTGTACATCTTCGAGGTGTGGAGAAGAAATAGATTTCTTCATTGTATTTCCTTCTAGAAGAGTTTAATACAAGATTGGTTATTTCTCGTATCTCCTATTCTTTGTTATTTTTTGATTTCTAGTTACTTATTACTTATGGTTTAATTATGTGTTTTGTTGCTTATACAAAAGTAATCAATTATTGTCTAAGATCCTAACAGGTGGTATCAGAGTGATCCTAACAATTATGCTAGTTGAAATATGTGAGCAATTGGGAATGAACCCAATCAAGTCAGACCAGGTAGTCACAAAACTAGATAAATCAAAAGTCAAAGTCATTGGAGAGTTGTTTAATGTGCATATTCAATTGGAAAGTGAACCTAGAGTTAAATAGTTTATTGGCATTCAAGTAGTATACATCCCTAGATATTATGGGTTACTTCTAAGTAGGGAATGGACCAAAGATTTGAATGGGTACATTTCCACTAACTATTCTCATTTGTGGTTGCCATGGAAGGGTGTTCCTAATCAGATATGGGTTGAGAGAGAGTTGAGGATGAAGCATATGATAACTGAGTATAATTTAGTTAATGAAAGGGTAAACTTACTTGATTTTAATCTTGGAATATTCACCTTAGAAATTGCATAAAAGCTAGATTCGAAAATGACTCCTCCAATATCTAAATTATGGAAGTTACATGTTGATGGATCCAGATGCAAATCAAGATCAGGAGCTAGCACTATGTTTGTTGACCTTGCAGACAAACACTACCATGCATCTTATAGTTTGCAATTATTTCCAAAAATAACTTAGCTTAGTATGAATCTCTTATTCTTGGACTATAGTTTGTCGTCAAGCACAAAGTCAAAGAGCTTCTGGTCTATGGAGACTCTGAACTTATGGTCAACCAAGTGAAAAGTAAATACTAGTGCAAGTTGTCTTAATTAAAGAGATATAAGTTTAAGGTATGGCATTTGATTGAATATTTTGATGCCTTCAAAATATTGGCTATTCCAAGGGAAGAAAACAACATTGCTAATGAGCTTGCTTTTGCTACAACCAACCTCATACCAAATTGAGATTCCATTGAATTCAAAATTAAGTTGGTACCTTGCCCAGTAGTCCTTGATAACATCAATCACTTCTAGGTTTTCAATGATGATCAGTTGATCATCAATTCTTGACCAACTTTTGGGCCTTTGAAGCCCATATCATTGATGAAGTAGATGAAAGCTCTCTTGAAAATGAACCTAATGGTAATATCATGAAGATTAGTGATAACAAGATACCTAAAGGGATAATCTCTTTATAGAGGCTATTTTATTATGATAATCTTATGGATATACCTAAGGTACCTAAAGTGAGTGGAAAATACTACCATCTAGGAGATCTCGATCCAAAAAACCAACCTCAATACGTCAACATGGCAAAATCATGCACTAAAATGGAGAATAAGAAAGGAAGAGAATTGCTCATAAAGTACAAATATGTCATTACTTGGTCATATGAAGACAAATATATTTGACCCAAGGGTCTTAACTCATACAATACCTCTCAAATAAAACTACAAGCCTTTTAGGCAAAAGCAAAGGCCAATCAATCCTATCTTAAAGCCTCTGATCTATGAAGAGGTCGAGAAACTATTAGATGCAAGGATTTTTTTTCTTATCGGGCACTCCAGTTGGGTTGAAAACTTAGTCCCAATAAGAAATAAGAATAGGGATATTAGATTATGTGATGACTTTAAGAACTTAAATAAAGCTTTAAAAAAGGACAACTATCATCTACCTTCTTTAGACCAAGTCATACAAGCTCTTTCAAGGTCAGCGATCATGTCCTTCTTAGATGGATTCTCAAGGTATAACCAAGTATTGGTTGACAAAGAGGATAGGATGAAGATAGATTTCAAGACCAAATGGGGAATCTATGCCTACAAGAGGATACCCTTTGGGCTTATCAATGCAGGAGCAACATTTCAAAGGGCCATGGATAATGCTTTCCAAGGTTTGGTAGGTAAATTTTCAATATTATATATGGATGATTTGATATATTTATCTAATAATAGATAGGATCACTTCATGCACTTACAATGAGTGTTTGAAAGGTGCAAAAGATACAACATTTACCTCAACCCAAAGAAGAGTATATTTTGTGTGAAAGAGGGGAAACTACTAGGCCATGTTATCACCAAGTAAGGGATCTCTATAGATCCTAATAGAGTGGAGGCCATCTCTAAAATTTAATTACCTAACAATAGAAAATATCTTACATCATTCTTTTGGAAAATTAACTTTGTAAGAAAGTTCATCTCAGGCTTTATTAAAATTGTCAAGCCTTTGAATGACATGCTAAAGAAAGATACCAATATCTCTTGGAATGATAAATCCAAGAAGGCTTTTTCTGATATTAAGATGGAAATCATTAAATATTTAGTCCTCGTAAGTCTAAATTTTTCAAAGTAATTCTATCTATATTAATTTTCTTTTGAGCATACTATGGCTATAGTACTAACTCAAAAAGTTAATGGGAATGATCATCCCATACCTTTCATGAGCACTAATTTCAAGAATGCTAAAGTGAACAATTATATGATTGATAAGAAAGCTTATGCATTGGTGAAAGTAGTTATTAAATTCAAGTATTATATCCTTAGAATAAGCTACATGTTATCTTTCTAGACCCAGCTATGAAACTCATGATGACTCAGAATGAGCTTGGAGAAAGGAGAGGCAAATGGATGTCAATTCTACAAGAGTATGGTAATGAAATGAAGATGTATAAGTTGGTAAGATGCTAAGGCTTAGTTCAAATTATTTTTAATGTTAAACCCAATCTCCATGCCATGTAAGTCAACAAATAAAACTTCTAACCCAGTGAGTTGTATGACACTATCATCCACTTACTTATAAATGGTGTTTGTCCCATAAGACTTACAAGAGAGCAAAGGAGATCCTTGAGTCTCAAATAAACTCATTACCTCATCAAGAATGGAGTCTTGTATAGAAGGAACTTTTAGGGAATTTATATAAGGTGTGTATCCAAAGAAGAAGAAACTCAAATCATGACTACCTTCCATGAGAAGCTAGGAAGTGGATAACCTTCAGGGAGAACCACAGCTCACAAGATCCTTAGAGATAGGTATTATTGGCCTACCCTCTTCAAATATGTTCACAATCATGTGAGGGAGTGCCATGTATGCTATATATTCAACACAAAATATCCCAAAGGCATCCATTCCTTTACAACCCATGATAGTTGACAAACCCTTTGCATAATGGGGGTTAGACTTTGTAGGGCTGATCAACCCCAATTTTTTTAATGGCCACAAATTTTTCCTTACTACTACTAACTATTGTATGAGGTGGAGTGAATCTATTGCCACCAAACACTGTAGGATAGAAGAGGTAATTAACTTCATGGAAGAAAAAATTTGAACAAGATTTGGAACCCCAGTCTCTTTAGTCTATGATAATGGATCTACCTTCACTTCTATTGAGTTGATTGAATGGGCATATGAAAATGGAATCATTATAAAATTTTTTATCCAATCATTATCCCTAAGGGAATGGAGTCTTTACTTATATAAATAAGAATTTGATGTAGGCTATCAACAAGTCTATGAAAGACAAACCAATAACATTGCACAAGCTCTGTAAGTATGTACTATGGCTAGATAAGATAAGGATTAAGTAGGCTCTCAAGGTTTCACAATTATTATTGGTATATCCAAGAACCTATCCTCCCTATCACCTTCAAGTTTCCCACATTTACCTTCATGCAGGAGTCTATGGAATAAATCCAAGACCTTGCTAGCTCAAGGCTACTAGACATTATTCAAGTGGAAGATGCCAAAGACAAAGTATTTGCTGACTTTAGTAGGCATCAAACATCAGTGAAAATTTGGTTTGATAAAGCATCTAAAATCAAAGTGTTCAAGAAAAGAAATATATTCCTCCTCTGGGACAAAGCGTAAGAGCCAAAAGGGAAGAATGGAAAATTAACACCTTTATGGATTGGGCCATATCAAATTATAGAGACATTGGGAAATAACACATTTAAGCTGAAAGACATCCAAGGAGCAGAGTTCACCTTCCTCACCAATGGGCATTATATAAAGTATTATTTTGTTGCTTCTCTACTAGGAGTCTTCATGGAGTGAAAACTATAAGATAGTTAGATTAGAGTAGGTAGACTAGTTAGTTTCTTTTCCTACTTTCCTTTCTTGATTTGCTTATATATATTTGTTTGCTTCTTGTTTGTGATTTTGTTTGTGTGTTTGATTTGTGTTTTGTTTGTTTTTACTTGGTTTTTCTCTTTTGTTTCCAATAAGTCCTATGAACATTAATTTCTCAAGTTTTCATGAGATTGCTTATAATTCTAGTGATTTGAAGTAGGGATATTAATCTTGTAATGATGAACATAGGTTTTCATAAAGGACCATAATTAAACTCAAAGGAAATGGTGTAGATTGATATAAAAGTTAATTATCATGACAAGTCTTAAGCATAATCTTAAATCAAGGTTTGGTTTAAATAAGAATCATGTGTTAGAATAAAACTTAGGTTGTTGAGGCACATTTCATGCTAGCACTTAAAACACATCCTTGCCTAGGATAGAGGTTACAACTAAAAGTGATTACCAAAAGAATCAAACACTTGAACAAATCCTTAAAAATAGGCTATATTGGTTCCAAACCTTTGCAAAAAGACCTAGAAAATACAAAAAAAAGAAACTTATAGCAAAATATATGGACAAGAAGAAAAGGTGATTCTAGTAACCTCCATCGGGGCTATGGATGCCTGGCTCGGAGTGGAGAAAGGCCTTGAGTGGGACAAAATTTATCTCTATCAGGGATATGGATGCCTAGCTAGCAGTAGAGAAATGCCCAAGCCTTCCATAAACTAAAATCAACTATTCTCAATGAATATCCAAAATGCTCCAAGTCAAGTCTTATGACCAAAGGTATAACTTTGATGTTGTCTTCCAAAGTTATATGACAAATATTAAGTGAAATCAAAGAACACACTACGTGTCTTTGTTTCAAAATTTTGAGTTTGAATTTTATACATGTGAGGTTTATACCAATCAAGGATTGATTTAGACAATGTTATGGACCGAGTGGATGAAAGAATTATATATTGGTCTAAACCAGAGCCTTAGGTTCTAGCATATTGATATGTTTCCCTTGTGAGATTCCATTTGTTGGATCAACATAATCCACCCCTAATTTATTTCTTTTTAAAATAGGGGAACCTTATAAATGTTTAAAGACATTTGAACCTTGAAAGCTTGCTTGAAGAGGTTATCTTTTTTAGAATTTGAAGATCATCCACTTGAAAGGGATATGCTTTATACATACTTAATGATAATTATTATGTTTTTGGAATAAATTTTATAATGGTTTTCCTTTGAGGATTGAATTATAGGTTACATAAATAAGGCTAGGTTTCCCTTGCAAAAAAAAAACCTAACTTTTAAATTCAAAAATTAGAGGGAAGACTTGTTCAGGTTTCTTTACCCCTCCTACTTCGATGTCTTATTTATAAATCTAATCAAATGGTGTGAATAAAATGTAATAAAATAGGCCCACATAAACCCCAAAATACCCTTTGAAATCATAACTTTCAATAACTTTCTTGAAGTGACCCTTCAGGGTTTCTTGAAGTGTCCCTTCGAGAAAGTTGTCTCGGTCCACTTTGATAAAAAGTGCCCTTCGAAGAAATTGTTTCATAAAATATTTATTATGGAAATTTTGTCTAAAAAAAATCAAATATTTGGTTTTTTTGAATCCTACCCTTTATAATAATTGCTTAAGACACTTTCCTAAGAAAGTGACCCTTCAAAAAATGTTTAAGGGAAATTGTATGAAGTCCTTATAGGTTCCTTAGTTTATGCCTAACCCTAATATTTGCTCTTTGCAGGGACCAATCATTAACTAGTACACATATAACAATCAATATCCCATGTTTATTCATAAATCCAATCTAACTATTCAAAATCATCGAAGACTTTTCAATGCAGTATAACCCTTTGGCCTAGCAAAGGGATGTATTTATCAACCCTTAGAGGAACCCCATGTGTTTTTTTAACATAAATAGACTTCAGAAACTTGATTTTAACCTAAGTCATATCAAATCTTGAATCTCATTAAGTCATGTGCATCTTTGTATATCCAATGGTCTTTACTTCATCATAAGATTTGATTTAATGGTGCAAACTGGCCAAAGGCTTTCAACCTAATCAAAGTTTAAGTTGCCAATCAAAAAGGACTTAAGGGATAATGTAGCCTGAATAATTGTTCACATGGCCTAAAGAGTGTATTTTTAGCTTAAATAATAATGTGTTTCTCAACATAATATGATCAGAAGGATTAAGCTTAAGCCCTCTAAGTAAATTGGATGAGCTTAAATTTGATAGCCTCATGCCTGTCATTCAACGTCCATGAGAAAATTTTTGACATTCATGAGGACATCAAATTTAAGATAGTCTAAGTACATTAGATGATCTTAAATTTTATAGCCTCGTGCCTATCATTCAACATCCATGAGAATGTTTTTGATGGTCATGAGGCTGTCAAAGTTAACATAGTCTAAACTTTCAAACCTAGCAAAAAGATGTATCTATTGACCCTTTAAAAGTCTCCTTTGATTTTTAACATGAAAAATTAGTATAATGGCTTTTAACCTAAGTTTTTATTAAGCTCAAAGCTCTTAACTCATGTGCATCTTTGTGTATCTGATAGTTCATGCTTCATCATAGTATTTGATCTAATAGTGTGAAATGGCCAAAGACTTTTCAATGAGGATAAAACATAATAAAGGTGAAAAATAAGAAAAGACTTCATGGATTGAGATCATTAGACTGCACTCACTCATAGATCTAATCCAATGGTGAAAAATGAAGGAAACTTTCAAAGACTAATTGCTAGCTTATGAAAGGACTTTTATGGTAGTAACACGAGCAAATTTATGAATTCACCACCTCTTCTATTAAACTAGGAAAAACCCTAGATACTTGTTCAATTGAGCCACAATTGCATTCAAAAGAGTTGAAAATCACCTTGAGAAGAGTTAAAATCACTAATCAAGATCACACAGTCTAAGGGAAATTAACCAATTAGAGGAACATAGCCACTGCTAGACAACAACAAAGATATGAAGCCATGGTTTACTTTTCAACTGATAATGAAGGAAAATTTTACAAAGACACTGAACTAGATTTAGGAGCCTTGAACACTGGTTTGAAAAATTAGTCTAAAATCTTCTTTGTGATCAACCTTATACAACCATTAGCTCCTAGTGAGAAATTAATTACTATAGTTTAGAGGAGGCATGAATACCTCATGGAAATCCAAATGTCTAGAATTCACCTCAAAGCTACCAAACTATAGGTACTCCATTATGTCAATATCCTAGCTCCTATGTTCATTGATTGTAGAGTAGATGGAGATTAGATAATAAAAGAGGGTAAATCAAAGAGGGTTGCTTATATATCTCTATTAGATTTTTAAGGCTACTATAATCTTCCTAGGAATCACATTGACCTTCCTAAAATCAAGGAATGGACCACTAAGAATGACTTAGATAATATCCTAAGACCATGACTAGATAGAGGAACTCATGTAATGAGAAACAATGATGGTAAAATCCTAATTTTATAATTTACGTAAGGGATTAAAATCATCATGAATTTATTGAATAGGGCTTCTATAGTAGCAATCACATCTTATGTTGACCCCAGGTGGGTCTCCTATATCTATTTCATGATAGAAGAGAAGTTGACTCCACCTATTAGAGAAATGATAAGTATCCACCTAGAAAGATAGTTTATTGGAATTAAAAGGAAAACAAATCAGCTCTTCACTATGATCTCTAACATTTTAGACACATTCATGGCCTTAACCTACTTCCCTACCATCAGGGATTAGTCTCCTCATATCAAGATTACCATTTCTCACTATTACTCTAAATTGCACATATTCAAGTATAAAGACCACATGCAATTCCTTTGTGATTGCATATATCCCACTCTAGTTGGGATAATTACTAAAATTATAATTCCCATGGTTCACCCCCTCATTAGGTAATTTATGGATCCCATTGGTGATATATGGCTCTATCTTGATTATATGGTTATCAAAATTGAAAGTTGTCAAACCTAGACCTTCAAGCTACTAGTGCATGTCCCAATCAAGTTGGCTGAGTAGAGGATATCTCATCAACTCCTTCATGGTATGGACCATGTATGTAGAAATAATAATAAATGCATCTTATATCCCTTCCCATATTTGATTGGGAAGATAATGATTCATGGATGGAAGTAACTGGAGATCATAGCAAGGAATAGAGAGACATTCTACTTCCAATTAGAAGACCTCAAGACATGGGATCCAAATGGAAATGTGATCTCCCATATATAATCCAAATAAATACATAAGGTACCTTAAGAACATTAATTGGGTCTGTATGACCACTTATACACAAAGGAAACCAACTTTGAGGAAGTACTAGCTAGGTTTAAGGGGCATGGATTCAAATTAAAACATAGATTATGGAGGGAAGAAAAATAATTAGGAAAAATATGGTAAATGAATCCCTTAAAATATCACCTCTTACCTTCCACTTTAGGTCCATCACAAGTGCCTCAAGGTCCACCTCAGCATTAGTAACTACCTCAGTAGCAAGTGCCCAAAACTGAAGGACTTAGTGAACAAAAGATGAAACATAGGCTAGGAGAGTGACCCTCTACCCTAGATCTTCCTCAAAGACCCCCTTCCCCTATGGAATACCTTTATATCATTGCCTTGGAACCTTATGAAATAGTGGATGAGTTCTTCAAGGAATTTGTAGATACATATGGGTCAAACAAGGAAGGGGATGAAGAATGAGAAGCCATAGCTGAGGTGGAACTAATTGAAGGTCCTCAAGCTAAAGATATAGATAAAGGCAAAGGAGTTGCCTTAGATTTGGCCCTTGTGATAAAAATAAAGAGGGAGATAGCTATGGCTTTGGTACCTAGAGCCTCCAAGAAACCCAAGTGGATTCACCCAACAAATGAGGTGAACTTGTTTAGTGATGAATTTCCCATATATGGAACAATCATCCCTGACTAGTTTATCTATGGGAAGTTCCAAAATATACCTTCTCAGATGAATTCATGGGTCTTGAATATCACTGCCAATGTTGAAGGCAATGAAATCTAGCCCTGGAGATTAGATCTCATGAAGGAGCAAGAAGAGAGGAGAACTATTAAGGCTACTAAGGAGGGCAGTAATAAAATAGAAGAATCAGGGAAATCAAGAGGTGCTAGTCTCAAAACACCAAAATATTCAAAACTTTCATAAGTAGAGCCCAAGATATAATCTAACCCTTATAAAACTACACTTGAGAAGGTTACTACCAAGAAAGTAACTATTAGAACTAAAGAAGTCACTCTCCAAAGAGTGGAACTATTTGTAGGACTCACTCCAGTCTAAGGCTAGGCAGTAGGGGAGCACTCCATTTATTAAGAAGATATTGAAATTATGGTGCAAGCCTAGTCATCAATGGATGTGGTGGGAATTTAAGAAATGACGCAAAGGATCTTGAACTTGGAGAAAGAGAAGAAAGACTAGGAAGCACAAGTCTCACTATCAATTCTAGAGGACCTATTGAAGATGTTATATAAGTACCTCTTAGATGCCTTTGAATGATTAACAGACATTAAACTCAAGCTTAATACCTTATAATTTCAATCCAATAAGGCACAAACATTGATATAGCAATGGCAAGAAACCAAAGACCAAGTGATAGAGTTGATCAATGTACATGTCACCAAGTAGTACCTGGATTTCAAGATCATTAAAGAAATGTAATTGAATGCCATTCAAGAGATCCTAGTGGATCAAATATAAGAATTAAGTTCATGGTACAACAAGGCTAATGAATTCATGGAGGAAGATAAGGACATGGTGAATAGAATTG
This sequence comes from Torreya grandis, assembly GCA_037957365.1. Taxonomy (NCBI): domain Eukaryota; kingdom Viridiplantae; phylum Streptophyta; class Pinopsida; order Cupressales; family Taxaceae; genus Torreya; species Torreya grandis. Next base: position 521,558 of record JARHVA010006291.1, read on the forward strand.
AGAATTTACTAGGAACCTTGTTGGTGACCCCTTATAAAACCTATTACCACCAACCTAATGCATGATAAGGAATTCTAGTAGAGAGTCCAAGCCTTCATCCAAGGCATAAAGGATGAAAACCAAGTCCAATATAATAAAGATAATTCAAAGGTCCGTAATTTCATCTTTGCCATAGGAGAGCAGTTTGTAGAAGCAAGGTGCTTATAAGAGGTCACCTTCAGAAGTGATAAATAATATGATACATTAGTTGAATAAGAAAAGAGAGTAAAATGAAGCCCCCAATGGATTTTGAGTTAATCACAGAATAATACACTAGGTTGAAAGACTTCTTCTGGCCTAAGTGATCAAAGGGGCCCACCAACCTAAGAGCAAAGTCAAGATTATTCTTTTGTAAATTATATATGCTAGTTTGTTAGCATATATTAGTCTTTTGACCTAATAGGCACCTAAAAACCTTATATGTTATAGATTTATTTGTAAAAGGATAGATATACTTACCTCCTGTAAAATTTTGAAATAAAGATGACCTATACACTACCTATGTCTTCTATAAATAGGCAAATTTTACCATTTGTAAGGGGGGATTTTGAGCAATTTTATACTAAAACAATTAATACAATTGGAATTATGAAAAGATTGTCTGGTGTTGTGTTATATTATTTTTTATTTATCTCAATTATAGGTGGATGTCTTAGGTTTGAATGGTTCTTAGATAGATGAGCTATATTTCATGTTCATGAGGTTTCTAATTTATGATGTGCTAGACTAGTTGAAGTATTCTAAGTTTACTTTTTTTTATTTGCTCTGCATTTGAATGTTCTTATAAAATTTAGATTAATATAACAAATCATGATCTTTTTATTTCCTTTTAATCTTGCCTAATTTTTGGTGAAGCTTGGGCTTATGTTATGTTGCATCACTAATTTTTTAAATGTATGCTCAAATTGAATAGAACTTTGTCATTATGTTTGAGGCTAATTCTTTAAATCATGTTTATTCTCTACCTTACCCTACCTTCTTTTTTTTATAAATGCTCGCTTTAGTTTAAATTTCACTATAAATATTTACATAGATTAGCTTAGAGTTAGAAATCTTGACCAGGAAGACTACAAGACTACAAAGTATTAGACCCTGGTGGCTCCCAACCACCACATCAAACAAATATTATGGGTAGATCTCATATTTTACTGACTATTCCACCATAGACACATTACTTTTCACAAATTGCAACTCATGCCTTGGATTCTTGTAATCCTAAAATGAGAAGTGTTCATCAACTCTATAGAGAAATTGTAAGCTGCAACAAGATGTGGTTCCCACTAGTGCTAGAAGGAGGGCCTTCTTTGTAAGTATTATTATTTTATTGGTTAATATTATAGGATATTTATGTCCTTTATAAATATCTTTGCTCTGTGAGTGGTTCCTTGCTCATCTTTGTGCTTAGTAATGTAAAGATCCTTGTTCTTTATAAAGTTTAGTACAAATTCTAGTAAGTATGGATTTAAGTAGTAGAATTCTTGATGTTTGATGTTAAAATAACTTTATTTCGATTAAATATTCATGTTATCTTATGAAATTTGAGTCTAATTCTTTAAAATGATGCAAAAGATGGTCATCTTTGCATGATTAGACATATATTTGAGCTAACTTAGCCGAATATCATTATCCTTCATGGTTTCATAAGTAATTATTTACAAAATAAGCTTAGTTTAAATGTTATTTATTCTTATTTGTGGGAATTAATGTGTTACACCATATTTAAAAACAAGATTCTTAGTTCTCAAGATAGAATTTCCCAAAAGTAGGACTAGATCTCATTCAAAAACTAGGGAACCTCTACTTGAGATTGAGACACATTGACAGGTTAGAAAGGATAAAGGAATGCATATACATTAAAAATATTTACCATATTCACCCCTATAAGGAATCCCTACATTCAACCTTTAACCAGATATGGCTTGGATTGGAAGTTCTCCTATTAATGTTCTAGGTATAGTTCATGATTTGCCACAAAATCTTGTAAAATATTTGCCTATTTTCAGACCAACTGGTATAGTCACTATCAAGAAACATGTCAAGTCCTTTAAATCTACTTTAAGGATCTTAAATGTCATTCATAAGGATGTAGCCTATAGGTTATTCCATTTTACCTTCAAAGATGCTACCTATGTGTGGTTTTTAAACCTACCTGATGATTGTATCACTTCTTAGAATAAATTTGACACCATCTTTTTTGATAAATTTGGGAATATCATTAACCCTTATGTCATATATCAATAGTTTACTACCATCAAGAGAGATTCAAGTGAGCCTATTAGGTCTTTTAATGTAATATTTAAAAAGATGTTCAGTAGACCCATAGATCCTTACTAGTCTAATGAACCTTTAGCCTTATAAATATACAAAGATATTGTGGATCCCATGACTTCTATGTTTCTAAAGAGAATTATCCTAGATATTACCACATTAGCTCAAGATTATTCAGAAGCAGTGGTCATTAGTGACCAAATGTAGCCTCAAGGGAAAATGGCATACTCAATTCTAAATATCAACCCATAGATGCCACCCTTAAACCTTTTCTCAACTAATAACTAGAATGCTCTAGCTGTAAACCAAATACCAACTCTAAATATTTTGCCTACTAGTCATGCTACCCCTAATCAGATCTTAGGTTTCTTAGGTCGTAAAATAATGAATGGATCTCAAACAAATGATCAAAAGGCTCTAATACAAGTCAACACTATTAATAATAGTCAAGCTTAAGCTTCTAAATATCCAAAGAATAAAAATGAGTCCATACTCAAAATGGTTCAAAAGCTTAGTAAAAACTTCTTACAATTGCAAAAACAAGTTGGTAATGCTAATGATAAATTTGGAAGGAACTTCACCTTCCAAAAGTTTAATAGAACTAGAAATCAATTCCAAAATGATATCTTCTTTAATAGTAACATAGTCAATGAGCCTTATTCTTTTGGTAAGAAGACTATAGACATCAATCTCACAAATATTACATTACCTAATTATTGTAGAGTACATGCCACTTCTAAGCATGGTGAGATAGACTGTATTGAATTTTGTAAAGATTTTGAATCCTTCAAAGAAGAGCTTGATACCTTTGAGGTTATCCTAGATAAGGACAATACTGATAGTAATTTAAGATCTAAAGTACAAGATCAATTACACATGGTGGAGACCATCTAATTTTCTTTCCATGAAGATAATGAGCTTGACAATTTTTTTGAAGAAATCCAAGCATTTCAACAGTTCCTAAAGACTTACCCTCTAAGGAATAGGAAGCAAATATATCCCTTGACTACTTCTAACCCTCCCAATAACTATGGGATTCCTCTAGACACTTATTCAAGAAATGATCCTAATCCACCCAAAGGTAGTTCTTATAAGCCTTTGGTTGAACCTTTGAATAAGATTGGACACAATATTGTTGAGGGCATGAAAAAAATTAAAGCAAGCATAACTCTACATTGACTGACATAGATAACTGAGAAAATAGACCTTCTCTTGGAATCCTTGTTGAAGAAGCCTACAGATCCACCAAAAATTCATATTGCCAATGTTACTATGCAACTAGCAAACTCAAAGTCTCCACCCTTTTTCCTCATAGTCAGAGTGTTTGGTAAGAATGTTCATAATTTTCTACTAAATTTAGGAGCTTTAACTAATATTATGCAGGCTAGAATTTGTGAGCAACTTGGAATGAATTTAATCAAGTTAGATTGGGTAGTCACACAACTAGATAAATCAAATTTCAAAGTCATTGAAGAGCTTTTTAATATGCATATTCAATTGGTAAGTAAACCTAGAGTTCAACAGTTTATTGGCATTCAAGTAGTATACATCCTTAGTGATTATGGGTTACTTTTAAGTAGAGAATGGATGAAAGATTTGAATGGGTACATGTCCATCAACTAGTTTCATTTATGGTTACCATGGAAGCGTGTTCCTAATTAGATAAGGGTTAAGAGAGAGAGCAGAAGATGAATCATATGATAACTGAGTATAATGAAATTAATGAAAGGGTAAAATTCATTGATTCTAATCTTGGAATAATCACCTTAGAAATTACAAAAAATTTGGATTCTAAAACACCTCCTCCAGTGTCTGAATTATGGAAGTTACATGTTGATGGAGCTAGATGCAAATCAGGATCAGGAGTTGGCATTATGTTAGTTGACCCTATAGACAAACACTATTATGCATCTTATAGTTTGTAATTTCCTTGAAATAATAACTTAGATGATTAAAAATCTCTTATTATTGGACTAAATCTTTCCATCAAGCACAAAGTTAAAGTATTTATGGTCTATGGAGATTCTGAACTTGTGGTCAACTAAGTGAAGATTAAATATTAGTCCAAGTTGTCTTACTTGAAGAGATATAAGTTTAGGGTATGGGATTTGTTTGAATATTTTGATGCCTTCAACATCTTAGCTATTCCAAGGGAATAAAACAAGTTTATTGATGAACTTAATTCTACTACAGCCAACCTCATGTGAAATTGAGATTCCCCCTATTTTAGCATTGATTTGGTACCTTGCCCATCATTCCTTGATAAAATCAATCACTTGATCATCGATTTCCTAACCAACTCTGGGGCCTTTTAAGCCCTATCATTGATGAAGTGAATGAAATATCTCCTAAAAAGGAGCCTAATGGTAAAGATCATCCATCTTAGTGATAATAAGATACCTAAAGGGATGATATCTTTAGAGATGTTGTTTGATCATGATAAGCTTACAGAGATACCTAAGTTACCTAGAGTGAGTGTAAAAGACTACCATCCAATAGATCTCAGTCCATAAGACTAACCTCAACTTGTCAATATAGGGAAAGCATGCATTGAAATGGAGAATAAGAAAGTAGGAGAGTTTCTCACAAAGTACAAAAAAGTCATTGCTTGGTCCTTTAAAGACCTGAAGATATTTGACCCAAGGGTCATAACTCAAACAATACCTCTCAAAGGAAACTAAAAGCCTTTTAGGAAAAAGCAAAGGTCAGTCAATCCTATCTTAGAACCTAAGATCTATAAAGAGGTCAAAAAACTATTGGATGCAAGGATTGTCTTTCCTATCAGGCACTCCACTAGGATTGAAAACTTGGTCCCAATAAGAAAGAAGAATGGGGGTATTAGATTATGCATTAACTTTAAAAACTTGAACAAAGCTTCTAAAAAGGACAACTATCCTCTACCTTCTTTAGACCAAGTCACACAAGCTATTTTAGGTTTAGTTATGATGTCCTTCTTGGATGAATTCTTATGGTATAACCAAGTGCTAGTTGATAAAGAGGATAAGATGAAGACAACTTTCATGACCAAGTGGGTAACTTATACCTACACGAGGATGCCCTTTGGGGTCATCAATGTAGGAGAATCATTTCAAAGGTCCATAGAGCATGCTATCCAAGGTCTAGTAGGCAAATGTATCATCATATATACGTATGATTTGACATTTTTCTCCAAGAAAAGATAGGATCACTTTATGCACTTGAAATAAGTGTTTGAAAGGTGAAAAATATACGGCATTTCCCTCAACACAAAGAAGATTATATTTTGTATCATAAAGAGGAAACTACTAGGCCATGTTATCACCAAGCAAGGTATCTCCATAGATCTTGATAGAGTGCAGCCCATCTCTAAACTTGAATTTCCTAATAATATAAAAGATCTTAGGTCATTATTTGGGAAAATTAACTTTGTAAGAAAGTTCATCTTAGGCTTTGCTGAAATTTTCAGCTTTTAAATGACATGCTAAAGAAAGATGCCAAGATCTCTTGGAATGATGAATCCAAGAAGGTTTTTGATAATATTAATATGGCAATCACTGAAGCTCTAGTCCTCATAATTTTTAATTTCTCAAAGTATTTCTATTTGTATTCATTTGCTTTTGAGCATACTATGGCTACAAAACTAACTCAAAAAGTTGATGGGAATGATCATCCCATAGCTTTCATGAGCACTAATTTCAAGAATTCTAAAGTGAACTATTCTATGATTGATAACTACGATTATGCATTGGTTAAAATAGTTAAGAAATTTAGGAATTATATCCTTAGGAATAAGGTACATGTTATCTTGCCAGACCTAGCTACAAAACTCATGATGAGTCAAAATGAGCTTAAAGAAAGGAGAGGCAAATGAATGTCAATTATGCAAGACTATGATATTAAAATGAATATTTCTAAGTTTTTAAGATGTCAAGGCTTAGTTTCAATGATTTATAATGTTAATCCTAAGCTCCATGTAATGCAAGTTGACCAACAAAACTTCCAGCCTAGTGAGTGGTATGACTCTATCATCCACTTATTAATGGTGTTTGTCCCCCAACACTAACAAGAGAGAAAATGAGAGCCTTGAGACTCAAATAAAATCATTACCATATCAAGAATGGAGTCTTGTATAGAACGAAATTTGAGGAAATTTATTTAAGGTGTGTATCCAAAGAAGTAGCTTAGATTATGACTACCTTCCATGAGAAGCTAGGAAGTGGACACCCTTTTGGAAGAACCACAACTCACAAGATCCTTAAAGCTAGGTATTATTGGCCTACCCTCTACAAAGATGCTCATAAGCATGTGAAGGAGTGCCATGCATGCTAGATATTCAACATTAAAGAGCCAAAGGCAACCATGCCTTTGCAACCCATGATAGTTGACAAACCTTTTACATAATGGGTGTTGGACTTTGTAGGGGTGATCAACCCCAATTCTTTTGATGGCCACAAATTTGTCCTTACTACTACTCATTATTGTATGAGGTGGAGTGAATCTATTTCCACCAATCATTTTAGGATAGAAGAGTTCATTAATTTCATGGAATAATACATTTACATAAGATTTAGAACCCTAATCTCTTTAGTCTATGATAATGGATCTACCTTCACTTCTATTACTATGATTGAATGGGTGTATGACAATTCCATCTCTCTAAATTTTGCATCCAATCATTATCCCCAAAGGGAGTGGATTCTCTGAATCTATAAATCATAATTTGATGAAGGTTATTAAGAAGCCTATAGAAGATAAACCAAGAACATGGCACAAGCTCTTGAAGTATGAACTATGGGCAAACAGGATCAGGGTTAAGCAAGATCTCAAGGATTCACCATTCTTAATGGTGTATGGACAATAATCTATCTTCCATATCACCCTCATGTTTCCCACATTTACCATCATGCATGAATATATGGAGGAAGCTAAGACCTTGTTAGCTCAGGGCTACTAGACATTATTCAAATGGAAGATGCCAGAGATAAAGCATTTGTTGACTTTAGTAGGCATCAAATAATAATGAAAAGGTGGTTTGATCAAGGATCTAAAATCAAAATATTTAGGCAAGGAGATTTAGTCCTCTTTTTGACAAAACTTTAGAGCCAAAAGAGAAGCATGGAAAATTCACACCTTTATGGATTGGGCCATATCAAATTGTAGAGACATTGGGAAACAACACTTTTAAGCTGAAAGACCTCTAAGGAGTAGAGTTCACCTTGCCCACCAATGGGAAGTATCTTAAGCATTAATTTTTGGTTGCTTCACCAAGATTCTTCATGGAGTGAAAATTATAAGATAGATTAGAGTAGGTAGACTAGTTAGTTTTTTTTCCTACTTTCCTTTCTTGCTTTGCTTGTATATATTTCTTTGCTTCTTATTTGTGCTTTCTATTGTGTGTTTTCTTTGTATTTTGTTTTATTTTACTTGGTTGTGCTCTAATGTTTCCAATAAGTCCCTTAGACAGTAATTTATCAAATTTTCATGAGATTGCTTAAAATTCTAGTGCTTTGAAGTAGAGATATGAATCTTGTAATGATTAACATAGGATATCACAAAGCACCATGATATAACTCAAAGAAAATGGTGTAGGTTGATATATAAGTTAATTATCATGACAATTCTTAAGCTTAATCTTAAATCAAGGTTTGGTTGAAATAAGAATGATATGTGTTGGAAGAAAACTTAGGTTATTGAGGCACATTTCATACTAGCACTTAAAACACATCCTTGTCTGAGATAGAGGTTAAAACTAAATGTGATTACCCCAAGAATAAAAAACTTGACCAAATCCTTAAAAATAGGCTATACTGGTTCCCAAACATTATAAAAATACCTAAAAAATACAAAAAAAAGAAATTTATTGAAAAATATAGGGACAAGAAGCAAAGTTGATTCTGGTAACCTCCATCGAGGCTATCGACACCTACTAAAAATGGAACAAGGCCTTGAGTGGGACCAAAGGTATCTCTGTCAATGCTATGGACACCTAAATGATAGTATAGCAATGCCCAAGCCTTCCCTAAACTAAGATAAACTATTATCATTGAATATCGAAAATTCTCTAAGTAAAATTTTATGACCAAAGGTATGACCTGGATGTTGTCTTCCAAAGTTCCATGACAAATAGTAAGTGGAATCAAATCACACACTGCATGTCTATGTTTCAGCATTTTGAGTTTGAATTTTACACATGTGATGTTTATACCAATCAAGGATTGATTTAGACAATATTATGAACCCAATGGATGAAAGATGTGTGTATTGATTTAATCCAAGCCTTAGGTTCTGACATATTGATATGTTTCCCCTGTGATTCACCATTTGTTGGATCAACATACACCCCCCCCCCCACTTTCTTGATTTTACAAATGGGGGACCCTTATGAATGTTTAAAAACATTTGAACCTTGAAAGCTTGCTTTGAAGAGGTTATCTTTTTTAGAATTTGAAGATCATCCACTTGAAATGGATATGCTTTATACATGCTTAATGATAATGATTATGTTTTTGGACTAACTTTTCTAATGGTTTGCCTTTGAAGATTGAATTGAAGGTTACATAAAGAAGGCTAGGTTTCCATTGCAGAAAACCTTATCTTTTGAATTCAAAAGTTAGAGGGAAGACTTGTTTGGGTTTCTTAACACCTCCTACATCATTGTCTTATTTATCAATCTAATCAGACAATCTAAATTAAATGCTAGAAAATGAGCCCAAATAATTCCCAAAATACCCTTTGAAATCCTAACTTTGAGGTACTTTCTTGAAGTGACCCTTCGATATTTCTTGAAGTGTCCCTTCGGGAAAGTTGTCTCAGTCCACTTGGGAAGAAAGTGACTTTTGGAGAAATTTTTTTAGGCACTATTTATTGTAGACATTTTGACTGAAACAAATCAAATCTTTGGCTTTTTTGAGACCTACCCTTTGGAATAATTGGTTAAGACACTTTCCCAGGAAAGTGACCCTTCAAAAAATGTTTAAGGGAAACTATGTGAAGTCTTTCTAGGTTCCTTATTTTATGTCTAACCCTAATATTTTCTCTTTTTAGGGACCAATCATTGATGAGTGCATGGATCACAATCAATAGCCCGTACTTGCTCTTAGATCCAATCTAACAATGTGAAATCACTGGAGACTTTTCAACATAGTATAACCTTAAGGCCTAGCAAAGGGATGTATTTCTCAACCCTTAGAAGAACCCCATGTGTTTTTTAACATAAATAGACTTAGGAAACATGATTTTAACCTAAGTCATATCAAAGCTTGAAGATCATTAAGTTATTTGCATCTTCACAGATCTAATGGTCCACACTTCATTGCAAGATTTGATCCAAAAATGCAAATTGGATAAAGGATTTTAACCTAATCAAAGTTTAAGTAGCCAATCTAAAAGGACTTAAGGGATAACGTATCCTGAAGACTTAGTCACATAGCCCAAATAGAATATTTTTATCTTAAAGAATAATGTGTTTTTTTAACACAACATGACCACAAGGCTTAAGCTTAAGCCCTCTAATTACATTAGATAAGATTAAATTTGATAGCCTCATGCCCATAATTCAATGTTTGTGAGAATATTTTTGACATTCATGAGGATGTCAAATTTAAGATAGTCTAAGTACATTAGACAAGCATAAATTTGATAGCCTCATTCCCATCATTTTATGTATGTGAGTAAATTTTTGATGCTCGTGAGGACATCAATTCTAACTACAGTGGGAACCACCTCTTGTTGATGCTTCCAATTGCTCCACAGAGTGTTCCGTAGTGTTGATGAGCACTTCTCATTTTAGGATTACAATAATCCAAGACATGAGTTGAAATTTGTGACAAGTAATGTGTTTATGGTGGAATAGTTAGTAAAGTATGAGAGTAACCCACAAAATTTGTTTGATGTGGTGGTTAGAAGCCACTAGGGTCTAAGTCTTTACAGTCTTGTAGTCTTCTTGGTCAAGATTTCTAACTCGAAGCTAATCTAAGTGAATATTTATAGTGATCTTTAAAATAAAGTGAGAATTGATAAAAAATAAGAAAAATTTAGGGTAAGGTAATGAAGAAACATGATTTCAATCATTAGCCTTAGACATAATGACAAAGTTCTATTCAATTTAAGCATACATTTAACCAATCAGTGATGCAACATAGCATAAGCCCAAGCTTCACCATAAATGAGGCAAGATTCAAAGGAAATATAAAGATCATGAGTAAAATTCAAGATTACTTAAAGATTTTTCTATGTTAATCTAATTTTCATAAGAACATTCAAATGCAAAGCAAATAAAATGAAGTAAACTTAGAATCCTTTAACTAGTCTAGTACATCACAAATTAGAAACCTCATGAACATGAAATATATCTCATCTATCTAAGAACCATTCAAAACTAACACATCCACCTATAATTGAGAGAAATCAGAAACAATATAGCATAACACTAGACAATCTTTTCAGAATTCTAATTGTATTAATTGCTCTAGTATAAAATGGATCAAAATCCCCCCTTAAAAATGGTAACACTTGCCTATTTATAGAAGACATATGTTCTTTGAAAATTTTACAAGAGGTAAGGATAGTTATATTTTTGAAAATAACTCTATATCACATATGCCCATTAGGCACCTATTAGATCAAAAGATTAATATATGCTAACAAACTCGCATATATAATTTACAAAAGAATAATCTTAACTTTGATATTGGGCTGGTGGGCCCCCTTGATCACTTAGGCTGGAGGAAGTCTTTTACCCTAGTGTATTATTCTTTGATTAACTCAAAATCCAATATAAACTTCATTAGACTCTCTTCTCCCTATTCAACCAATGTATCATATTCTTTGTCACTTCTGATGGTGACCTCTTATAAGCACCTTGCTTCTGTTAACTGATCTCCTATGGAAAAGATGACATTAAGGACCTTTGAATTATCTTTATTTTATTTATCTTGGTTTTCATCCTTAATGCATTGAATGAATGCTTGGACTCTCTACTATAATTCCATGTCATGCATTAGGTTAGTGGTAGTAGGTTGAGAAGGGGTCACCAACAAAGTTCTTAGTAACTTCTCAATTCTATTCACCAAGTCCTTATCTTCCTCCATGAAGTCATTGGCCTTGTTGTACCATGAAATTAATTATTGTATTTTATCCACTAGGATCCCTTAAATGGAATTTAATTTCCTTTATTTAATGATTTTGAAATCTAGGGGCTACTTGGTGACGTGTACTTTGATCAACTCTATCACCTAGTCTTTAGTTTCTTACAACTATTGTATCAATGTTTATGACTTCTTGGCTTAAATTTCCAAGGTATTAATACTAAGTTTGATGACTTTTAATCATTAAAAGGCATCTAAGAGGTAATTATTTAACATCTTTACTAGGTCCTCTAGAATTGATAGTGAGACTTGTGCCTCCAAGTATTTTTTCTCTTTCTCCAAGTTCAAGATCCTTTGCTTCATTCCCTAAATTCCCACCATAGCCATTACTGACTAGGATTACACCAGACTTGCAATATCTCCTTGATGAATGGGGTAATCTCCTTCTACCTATCCTTAGACTGGAGTGAGTCTTATAAATGGTTCCACTATTTGGAGAGTAACTTTTTAAATTCCAATAGTTACTTTCATGGTAGTAACCTTCTCAAGTGTAGTTGTATCAGGTTTAAATTGTACCTCCTACTTTCCACTATCATAATAGTAATGCATGTATTATAATAAAAAATCAATTTCTAAAAATTTCATCTAAATCCCTTCACTAAAGGTGGGTGAAGAGCCAACAGATTTGAACCAAGGTCAAAAAGGGTTGGGTACGATAGGTAGAAATAACTTTGGCCAATAGTGAAGGTATGGTAAGAATGGTATATTGTATGGTAATAGGGTTTCCCTTAAGTGACAAGGTAAGTTAAATGGTAGGGTATGAAATAATGACAAGGTAAATGGCAAGGCAAATTATTCTATTATTCTTGATGATGTGGAGATGCATGTGCTAATCAACATATGGGATAACTAGAATAGTCAATTATGGAAATTACTAGCCCACACCCATTTTAAATAGTTTCTCTATCAATAACCTATTACTAATTTGGGCTTAAATAATGTTGTTGTTATCTTCATTGGTCATTTATTATGTTTACTTTAGAATTTGAGACAAGATGTCTTCATAGCCTCTACAAAGGAAAGTGCAACCATGGATGATAAATAAAGATAAATAGTGAATAAAAGGTCTGATTTGGAAATGAAGAGGTGGATCATAATGGAATGTGTAGTGGTAGGTAACAAATTAAGATCAAGATTTTCAAGCACACATAATGTTGTTGATTCTGTATTTGACATAATTTTGGTTATGGTGGGGCCAAATAATTTTGAATATGCTCTTGTTAGGACCACCATTTTTTTTTTTGCTTGGGCCTAAGAGTAGTTACCATGTGATTATGTTGTAGAGTGGAAGTTGTATTGATTTTATCTTTAATAATGTCTTCATCAAGTGGTGAAGAACTATTTTTCTCATCTATTGGCACCTTGAAGATGTTTTTACAAATAAAGTTTTCTTGATTATCCCATAACACCTCTGAAAAGGTTTCACTAAGGAATGTTGAATTTTGACTTTGATTGTCTTCTAGCATCTCAAATAAGGTCTCACTAGAAGATGCTGAGTTTGGAATTTAATTTCCCCCTATTTCCTCAAACCTTTTCACTAGGAGATTATTCTTCTTTTGCATGAATGTGGTCTTGGTCCCCCTGATATTATGCAACCAATATGTTTCCATGGATATAATTCAATAAAGTGTGATTTTTTTGGTCCCAATTGACACTTATGGGAGGTGAAATGTCCATATAATGGTTATGTTAGGTGGTGATAATGGCATGTGGAATGGTAATAGAATGGGAAGAGGTAGTACAATCCTCATAGAATATACTACGATAACTTATGTCAATGTTGAAGTAATCATCCTCAAAAACTATAGAAGGATCACAAATGTATTCAAATTGATTTGAATAGCATGTGTAACCAATATTAGAACATCCAAAAATGTATTTTGATTTTGAAGTTGAGTCTGACTCAAGGGACTATGAATCTAATGTTAATATTAATGTTCATTTTGATTCCAATGCTAAATCTGATATTAGTTCAAGAATATAACCTAACTTCAATGATGATTATTCATCTGGTGTGATAGCAAAGATGTTATGTTGAATGTTTGGTAATGTATGAGTAATGGCCTAGGGTTGAATAATGGACTCTTCAAAAAGAGGCTAAGCTAAGAAAGACTCCATAAAGACTAGATTGTTAAAGTGAAACTCCTTAAAAACATGGTAATGGTTGAGATAATGATTTTCTTAAAGGTAGATATAATCATTAGGGGGTTACTCAACAAAGATTGGCTTGTCAAAGTGAGACTATTCAACCAAAGGGAAAGGGTCAAAAGGTGACTCAACATAGGTTAACTCAGCACAAATAGGTGTTTTAATAAAAACATCATAAAATGGTTGGTTCTCTTGGCCTTGGTTTATAATTGACTACAAAATATCATATTTTTACACATCTTTGTCTTTAAATAACGTCTCTTGGAGAAGTAATGAATGGATTTTTTGTGGCTCTATGATTGGCATGGATTTTATAAAGTGGGGGAAATTAGTAATGGATGAAGAAAAACCTATGTTTCAATAATGTGCTCTTTATAAATAGGTTCATCTAAGATGGACTCAACAAAATATGGCTATGGGTCTAGGATCGTAGTGATCCATCTAGTCTCACTTGCACCACCTTTTTGGGATAATGAGATTCCATATTTTGAAGGGCATAGAATGGTAACGAAATGGCACTACAAAATTTGTTTTTTAGTTCAAACCAAAGAAAGAGGGCCTAGAATGGTAATTAATGGGAATTATGAAGCTTGATTATCAACACAAGCCAAAGGAGGAGGGCTTATAATGGTAATGAATGGGTGTCGTGAAGCTTGGTTATTGATGCAAGCCAAAGAAAGAGGGTATATAATGGTAATCCTTAGGTACTATGAAGCTTGGTTACTAGCACAAACCAAATTAAGATTACTAGCATAGGTAGGGGATCAGGAGTTATTATCATTAAAAGGGAAAACTTGGTATTTTAATCTTCCCAAAGAAGGATGATATCAGTATATGATAATTGGCATGGATGGGTTTGTAAATTAGCCCAAAGAGGGAGGTCTTGGTCTATGAAAATGGATTGGGTCTAGGTCTAGGTTTGAAAGTGTCATTGGTCTAGGAATAGGTACTTGATCTATTATTGTAAATGGTTTACACTTGGTCTAGAAATAGATTTGTTTCTCTAAAATCACCAATGATAAGTTTGGTCTCAAATGTATTCAAGGTCTAATGTTTAATTTACCAAATAAATGGTCAAGTGAATGGGTAAATATTAATGCCATTCTTGGTAAAAAGTGTTTCAAAAATCTCATTTAGGTATAAAATAGAAAATGTTACTATGTCTTTGGGAACAAGGGACAAAGCTAGGCTAAAAAAAACTAGGTATAAATAATTAAAATGAAAGGTGAATGCTAGGTATTTTAGAAATAACACACATAATATAGAATTAGAACAAACAAGGTCTAAAACAAAAAATAATATGCTAGGTCTTTTATAAACATGATAGAAAATATAGACATGAAAACACACTAGGTATAAAATTGTAAAATTCTAGGTATTTTGGAAACACAACACAAAAGCTAGACTTGAAAACCCACTAGGTCTAAGAAGGTAAAACACTAGGTATTTTGGAAACATGACATAAAATATGGACTTGAAAACCCATTGGTTCTAAGAAGGTAAAATTTTAGGTCTTTTGGAAACACAATACAAAAGCTAGACTTGAAAACCCATTAGGTCAAGGTAAAAAGGACAAAATAATTAATCTATATTTTTGAAAACTCTTGGACTCAAACTAGGAATTTATATTCCAACATGAACTTTATCATTGGTGAAATACATTGGACCTTAGGCATATTCATAAAACTAATTGGGAAAATCAATTCCAAATAGGCAAAAATAAATATGAGTAAAACATTTAAGCCTAAGTGATGAGCAAGACTAAAATGTAAACTAACCTTGATTAAGTTTGTATTTGGAGAGAGAGTTTTGACCTTAGTTATAATAAATGAAAGATATCACCTCCAAAATGTATACACCAAATCATCAAATCAAGCAAGAAAGTAGTCCAAGTTATGCAATTCAAAATTGAGAGGAAAATGTCTAAGCCAAAATTAAGAGAGGCATAAGCATGAACCAATAAATGTTAGAATATAAAATTCACAAGACCAATTTTGAACTTGGTTTAGAATAACTATTTTTTTTAATGGACAATAAATTAGACCAAAATGGATGTCATAACGATACTACGCATAGACCAAAAAAGGTGTATGTAGTTTTAAAATTGACTGGACACAAGGCAAAGGTCTTTGAAATAATATGAGTAGTATAACAACATTATATTATTCAAAATTTATGACAAATGGTTTTTTTCAAAGACTTGGAATGAAATGGGCAGCGTAACAATGCCCATTTCAAACAAGTGACATACACACATAAACATTTTGGAAAATGTCTAAGGTAAAGTGTGGTATTAAATGGATGACATAACACCTATTTAAGCAAAAAGGGTTGTGAAAACATGACTTGTTTTGACATTATTTTGGACATGTGTTTTGAAAAACAAATATACTTTTGACTCAAAACAATTTAAGTAAAAAAAAATACATACAAACACCTAAGTGTATCATCTTATCCCAAAAACTAACAAGGTGGATTCATATTCTCAAATTCCATCTATATACTCTTTCTTGAGAGGAAATAATTTTTCAATTTAAATATTTATATGAACATGAAAATTAGTGTTTTTAGGCCCCTCGTCTCTCAATAATTTGTACGATGACATGGAATTTTGGGTACTAACCTTGCATTGACAATATTTTTATTACAAGTGGGGTTAGTCTAAAACTATAAGTTTCCTGCATTTTAGATGGTCCCAAGAATGGTTAACACTAGAGATGCACTCATATCAATTGATTTCATACTAACTTATTATTCAAGGGTCTATTCCTTTGTATAACAAATCCATATGTCTACCTCTTAATGGATTCACATAGTTAGCTAGACTTGACTCAAGTTTTCATTACGATTGGAGAGGCTGGTCATTTAGCCTCCTGGAAATCACAATATTCATTATTTGATTTATATAACCCACCATGGAGTGGGGTTGAAATAATGTTGGGAGATGAATTCTTAAATTGAAATTTATCTAAATAACTTATGGGGAGGTGATTAAATCCTACCCATAATCCAAGATGCAAGAAAGTAAAGATAGGAAGTTAAGGTCATTTTAGGGTCACCCAAGTCACTTGGATCTTATGGAGTGCCTTAGTGACATTCTTTCTATTTTTGGACTAAGTGATAAAAGTAAAAGGACAAAGCACTTTTGGTTACTTGATTTCCCTAAAAAGGATGGGGGAGATCATGCACGCTAAGTCTATTTTACAAAAAATAAACAAAATTATAAATAAGAAATATCTTAAGAGTGATAGGTCTAAGTTTGTATTCATTTCAAAAACCCAAGCAAAATATGATGTGATTTTTAACCCCTTAGCTTTATCTATTGATTTGTGAACTTTTAAAAATGAAATAAAACAAGTAGATGATTTTAAGCACTAAATATAAATGTGATTTAAACTTTTAAAGTGTTAAAATTGTTCTTATTTGGCCTTTTTAGGTCTTACAAAAGTGTTATTGGGTTTTTTCTTAGAATCTTAAAAGATAAGTGAGCAAATAACATTTCACATTTAGCTCTCAGGTTTATTGTGTTTTTCACATAGGGCAATACCACATTTACACAGAGCAAAACCATAACTTTTATTATAAAACTATAAATATTAAATCAAAATTGCATTTCCTTGCAACATAGCCTATTAGTGAAAAACCATAACTACTTAGTTTAATACTAAAAATTTCAATGGCAATAACATAACTCCAGCTTCAATACCGCACCTCCCTATAAAATAGACCATTAATGCAATATCACAACTACACAGTGCAATATTGCATATCATGAGGGCAATACCACATATAGCCTTTTAAAATTGCATTTTTCCTTGTAAAACTATATAGATTACTGAAAAACAATTGCATGTATTATTTCAATAATGCATATTGTGAATGTAATACCACAACTATGTGGAAAAACCAGTGTTAAGTATGTAGAACTACAGTTTTGGATGTAAAATGGACTATTTTAAGTCAAAATTGCACTTACCCAGTGTAATATTACAATTACATTATCTCAACTACGTAGTTTAATATCATGTTTATCAAGTGCAAAAATGCATGTTATATGTGCAATACCAAAACTTATTGTGTAACATCTGTGAGCTTTAATTTTATACTTTTTTAAGTCATTAAGTCAAAAATTTAGCATGAAAAATGTTAGAAAGAGGTCTTAAAAGGTTATAGGAAGAACTTTGTGGGGTGTGGGTCCCATTAGTCATGCCATTATGTAACATAGGATTACAAAGAGGATTGTTAATCTCTTGTTAGTGAATAAAATTCAAACCAAATAATGTCAATGCAAACTAACAATTCCTATGTACTAGGATGAGCATAAGTAATACAAACACAATTAGAAAACAAAAGAGAAATTCCCTTTTATCCTCCTTTTAGATTCAAATTTTATTGTTGATGAAGTTGGCTTGGTCAGATTGTAGATAATGAAATCTTTGTCAATGGTTCTCTTGCATCATCTCCCATTCATGCACCTTGGATTGTCTTGATTTATCTTGGAAAATGGACATGTTAACACTATAATAAAGCTTCTTGGGGGTATTTTGGTATAATAACATTGCACATAAAAATATTTTCATCTATTTGATCATAATAACTTTACACCAAAAGAGCTTAAATATCAATGGATGAGGCCTTCTATTTATATCCTCCAAAGTTAGCTCTCACCCAAGTGTAGTTAGGTTAGGATTAATTATAATTAAGTTTTAACTCGCCGTAGATGAGTTAATTATAACCCTAGTTGAGTTAAGGAGGGGACATGTAATTAATATTTGGGATAAAAATCCCATTTATTAATCATAGCTCTCTATTTCTGAATGTATTGTATTTTTGAGAGATATTTTGAATTCCTTAACTTTGAGGATGATGATGTCATCATGATTTCATATTTATTGAATTTTCATTTTAGAAAAACTTTTGTTCACTAATTTCACATGGAAAATTCACTTAATAATTTAATTTGGTTTACTTTTTTAATTCATTCTACTTAGAATTTTATCACTTTAAGAATTCTTCAAGTGACTCGCTTAATGGGTCCAAAGGCCAAACTGTCAGTTGTTAGGTTGCAAAGTGATCAAAAATGAATCTGTGAGACTTTATTGTTACATAAATGATAATACCCCAAATATATATTAATCAACATGATTTTGAGCACTAATTTCTATTGTGTGGAGAAAATTAAGATGTGTAGTGATTCATAGCCTTAATTTGTATTGTTTGGTAGAAATTAATCTGAAGTCTAGTTGAAAGCCAGTTGTAGCCAAAATGGGGTGTCTATAGAAACCATTCAAGATAGTGTTATAGTGAGATTTTTTTTAATTTTATTTAAGATAAAATTGGTTTCATATTATGATCAATCTTGAAGAGTTTAAGGACATGAAAACTATATGTTTTGATGAATTTGTTATTTCTCCTTTATCCCATGATAATAAGATGAGACTATACATAGGAGATCAAGAATAAGAAATTAAAACCAAGGCAAATGTTTAAAATACTAAATTAAAAAAAAGAATTAAAAGATTTCAAAAAAATCAAATTCAAAGGGAAAATTTCAATCTAAATTCATAGTCAAAATAAATAAATAGTTTGATTTTCATTACCTGTAAAAATATAAGACACAATAAAATAGTATAGGATGTTGGTAGTTAAGAATCAAGATAATCAACAGAGTGAAAAGAAGAATTTTCAAGTTGAACAAAGTGAGGTTCAATATCATTCATATTAATGTATCACATTTAATGTTTTTGATAAAGTAAGGTGGCAGACCAGGGGCCGAACCCTTACAGAGCAGAGAAGATAAGAAGGCAATCAAACAAAATATGCCTTCTGAGAAGAGACGGCACTAACAGAGTACCAACAAACACAACAAACAAAAAGAAATAAAAAATGTAAAGATGAGATTCAAAGAGATCTCTCCTTACATAACCATTGATTTGAGAAGATCATTCAGTTTCTCAGTATTCTCCACATTGACAACAGGCACAATATTACCCAATTCCTTCAGCATAGACATGTTCAAGATAATAGAATTCTAGAGCCCAGTGGTGAAGTTCTGCTCCAACTTATAAATGTGATCCTTTATGGAATTAATTTCAGCTTTCAAACCAATCTCATTCTCAATTTCCTTGTCAGCTTCTTCCATATACATTCTTCCCTCTTTGTCAGCATTTTCTGCAATGTCAGCACCATCCTGCGCAGTAGCCTCAAATTCCCTAGTCTCCTGCTTCCCTTCAGTATCCTCAAAGATTTACAAAACTTCCAATTCCTTAGACTATTCCTATTGGGTGGCTTCCTCTGAGGTGGTCTCTGAATAGTCAATAAGCCTAGACTTAAGAGCGAGTTTGCCAGCAATCTGCCCTGACCATCGAACTCTAGAGGAGAAGCCCCCCTTATTAACCTTAGAAGACATATACGATTTACCACCTTGACCCCCAGTGGTCCTACCAAGATTTTTATGGGTCCCCATAATGGTCCCCCCAATATTCTCTTCCTCCATATAAAACTTCCTCTTCTTGCCCTTCTTGCTCACAAAGGAGCTAGGGGTGTCAAAGGGGGTCTCCTCTGGAGTAGAGAAGGAGACTTCTTTAGTTTTGGTAGAAATAGGGGAAAGACAGGGCTTATCGACAACATCACTAGCCAAAGGATTAGAATAAATATCCCCACTATCAATTCTGATAATCTTAGATGGCTCAAGGGCATGGTGAAAATTATACAAATAGAAAATGAGACCCTGATGTAGGGGGATAGGAAACATATCCAATTTTTTAGCCATTTTTGCTCTCACCCTGAGGATAGAATGTTTTAGGGAGGAGAGCAGGTAAAAGGGAAAACTGATGAGATCATTACACCTAAAGTGATTTAAAAGGGGGAGATGGTAATTATAGAACCTAGTAAATCATCCTTCGAGCATGAAGTACTTCATGAGGATGAAGCACACTCTATCCCACAGCTCAGGTAGTTTAGCTTTCTCGAATCCTCCTTGGTAAGGAACAAGTTCTTCACCTTCTCCCAGGAACATTTTATGGCTTGAGAGATCCATGATTTTTTTTTTCCTTTGTAGCTTTATCCCATGCATGGACATTCCTGTAGCCATAGCAATCACCTTTTTAGAAATCTCAAAATTGATTCCTCCAACAGTGACTCGCCTATTTAACTAAGACCTCACAAATTACTCAGATAAGTTTTCATCAAACCCATTGAGCCCTTCTAGGTATGGGATAATTCCCCCTTATATTAGTGCCAAACTAGTGGATTATCTTTGAACTCATAGTAGGAGACTAGTTCTGTTCGAATTCTATCTCCCCCCATTTCAGATTTACAAATCAAACCTGTAGAGTTCCCAATTTTAACCTTTGTCATTGAAGTGGTTACAAACCCTTGCTCCCAACTATGCATAGTGATAATTTGATGGCTCATAATTTAGAATATCATGCAGAAGCAAATAATTTTTGATTTGTTGATTCAGGTTGTTTAAATCATATGACAAGTCACAAAGATAGTTTTAGTAAATTAGATGACTCCTTCAAAAGGCAAGTACAATTAGGAGATGGAAATTCCATCCAATTTGAAGGAAATGGTAACATGAAAATCACCACAAGTTAAGGTAATGTTGAAATTAAATATGTTTAATTTATTCAAAATATGTATCCTAAGAGTATTGATTATAATTTCATTTGATATAGTGTTGAAAGCAAAACATACATGTTTTATAATACTATTAGTAATTATTTATAGGGATTGTAATGTTTTTCCAAATAAAATGTATTATAATTATGATAATGAACCTATAAATGTCATAATTTAATGTTTTAATCCTATTTTATTTTATTATGGCTTACAAAGTCCTACACATATTTCTAGTTCAACAAGTAACAATACTAGCTCTTCACAAGAGACTAGTCATCCATATTCATCAACTCCAAGCTATTTAAGTGGTTGTTGAATCCAAATCCATGAAATAAAATGTTATATTATATATATTAGAGGAGGATCACAAGTTTTAAAAATTATTAAGGTAATTTTTTTAATGATTCTTATGATGAAAATACTATGTTTGCATTGTCATCTATATCTAGTGAACCTAGAAATTATGCAGAATCTTGTTAAAAAAATGAATGTGTTGATACTATAAAATTAGAGATGGATTAAATTGATAATAGTTATACATGAAATAATATTCATCCACCAACTGATATTATTTCATTGGAATTAATTTGGTCTAAGATACCAAAGTCAAGAATGATGATATTGTTGACAAGCTAAAAGCTAGACTAGTTGCCAAAGGATTTGCATAGATATATAGAGTTGACTATAAGGAAACTTATGCACATATGACATGTTAAGATAATATAATTCTAATTATTTTTATATCTCATCCTAAAATATTTAAAATCCATAAATGGATGTTAAAAGTGCAATACTAAATGGAGTGATTGAAGAAGTATATGTGGGGCAGCCACAAGGTTTTGAGGTAAAGGGTAGAGAATGTTGGGTATAAAATTTGAATAAAAAATTTATGGGTTGAATAAATCTCCAATATATTGGTATTAAATAATTTATATCTATTTATTTGATCTATGATTTATAATAAGTCAAAATGAACCAACTCTTTACATACAAATATTGGGTTATAATAGTTTATATGTTTGTTTCTATGTAGATGAATTGCTATCTACATGTAGCTCTATGGAGATGTTAAATATATTTGAGTAAGATATGAAATCATAATTTGAGATGAATTATATTAGACTTATGAGTTAATTTATTAACCTGGAATACCATCAAAATAAATATTAAGTATTAATTTTTCAATCCAAATGTCTAAGACATGTTAAAGAAGTATAATATTCAAGATTCTAATCTCGTGGGCACTCCAATTGAAAGTGTATAAATTTTAATGAGAGAGTATGGGATTCCTTCAGCTGATAAAAATAATTTTAGGAGCATAGTGGGAGGTTTTATGTATCTCACTATGATAAGATATGATATCAGTTATGGTGTTTCTATAGTTTCTATATTTATGGGTAATCCATGAGTTAAGTATTTATAAGAAGTAAAGAGATTTTTTAGATGTGTAAGAGGTACTTATAATCATAGTATTCATTTTAGACCAGAAATTTCATTATGTCTAACTAGATACACAAATTTTGATTGGGTAAGATATCTTAATGGTAGGAAGTGATCTTAGGGTTATTGTTTCACACTAGGAAGTGGGTTGGTTTCTTGGTCCTACAAGAAACAAGATATAGTTAAAATATCATCTATTGGAGATAAATATAAAACCTTTATATCAAATTACACATAATTATGGCTAAGAAGACCATTAGTTAATTTTAGATAGACTCAACTTAATCCAACATAGATATTTTTTGGTAATAAAGGGGTAATAACATTATCCAAAAATCAAGTTTTCTATGTTAGAACCAAGCACATTGAGCTCTAACATCATTTTATCATATACTAGGTCAATGATAAACATTTTTCATTGAGTATGTGAGAATTGAAGATCAAAAAAATTCATGGAAGACTTAAGGATATGATAGACATATCTACGCTTTGCATCAAAGGGAGAATGTTGAGTATGATGTCAATATGGGAATTTGAGTGTTAATGTTATAATTATTTTATTTGATGTTTTATTATACTAGGAATGCTAATTAATTCAGTTATGTCATATATTAATTATTTTGTGAAATTTAGACCTTTTATAGGAACTTCTTTAAAAATAGATAGAAGTGTTAGTTAGAGTCTAGTTCATTAAATAATTAGCTAGTTGAAATTAAAATTATTTTAGCCAAACTTAAAATTTTAGAGTTATATTTTTAGACTTTCATTTGTCTAGTGTGCATGTTTTATTAATAGATGAAGAGGCTTCTTGCATGATGTCCATATCTTATCATTGGGTTAAACTATTATATTAGAGTATATTTTAGGAGTCTAATTTTAGTTTATTTAATTTTTAATTAAAGGTATTAATTTTTCACGAAAATTATCTTTTAATAGACTTGTTTAACCTTATTTATTTAAAAATATTATACACAAGTGTGGCACAATAATCCCTTTCAAAAATTAGTTATTATGTGCATAGTTTGTCATCAATCACACTTATAACAATATTATATTAACTAGTAATTATGGGCCATATTGAATGATATAATATTCATTTTTAGATTAAATTGGAGTTGATTCTCACTCCCTCTATACATTCAAAACCTTCACAAATCATTTAGGTATACTTCTAAAATCTCATGTATAAATTCTTTAAATGCATTCACCATTATTATATTAAACACATTTTAGATGTTATTCAATCTATAAGGCATTAACATATACATAAAAGATCCATATTTGGTTTAAAATGTTATATTTAGCCAATCCCTAGGGGCTATCCTTACCTAGTGGTACATAGAGAATATGTCAATAAAATAATGTATTTTCATTCCTTCAAAATTTTGTATTATATTTTCTATGGATGGTGTTGGAAAGGGATCATGTAAACATGCCTTATTAAGATCCCTATAATCAACACATATGAAGATTTAGATTGTTTTCATATTTTTGGATAAGCATAGGGCTTATCCATTATTTGTCCTCAATGGTGCCTATTATCCTAAGAATTAACATTTTATCTAGCTTGACTTTCTTATTGTCCTTAAAATTTGGATTCAGTCTATAAGGTCTTTTTCATAAGGGTGTTATGTCATATTTAAATAATATATTATGGTACCAATTTCTTACTTTATCCCTTTTAATTTAGTGAATTTTTTTAAATAAATATTTCCTTGTATTCCCTTAATAATTGAAGTATGTTTTGCCTTCTTCTTTGGTCTAGAAATTTCTAATTTCTATAACTTTGGGATTACCTTATAACTATATTGTATTCCCTTATTTTTAGAGGTTGATAAAAATATTGTCTTATCCTCAGAGTTATTGATAAATTATGTTTCTCCTTTTTATTTTTATTTTTATATTTTTTGGCTTCTCCTCATCACCTTCAACTTCTTGTTTTGTTATTTTCATGCAATGTAGTCGATTCTCAACTTCTCCTTTATTGTTATATTTTTCTAAAATTTTAGGTATTTCTCTTATTATTGTGCAAAAGGGATCCCAGTTGTATATATGTCCCATAACTATTTATTTTTATTTAATTTTCTAAATTTGTTTTTATGATATAATCTAGCATGAATAAAATGATTTAATTTTTCATAATCCACAACATATTCAGCCATCTAGGTTCTAATGGTTGAAATTATAACACAAATCCATTTTAATGTTTGTCTATTTATAGTTACCTATGCAAATTTACTAATGCATATACTAAGTTCTTTAATATGCATCAAGGGTCCAATAAAATAACACTACCCAAAGACATTTATCGATTTCTCCTTTTATAATCCCTATCTTTTGATAGTTTTCAATATGTATTTTTGGTTTAATTATTCTCACATATCTTTGTAATTACCTAAAATATCTCTCTACCTTGATAATACTTATCTTAAATAGGAATATGAAATATTTACAATTTTTGATAGTGGCTTTGGGGGTGTTCCACCACCTTGTGGTGGTGATAGTCATTGTGTCATCAATTGCCTACTTTTTTTATTCCTAGCAAAATATACTTATTATCTATTGTAAGTAGTATTATACATTTCTAATTTCAATGAATTCAAGTAATTTGGATTGCGAATCTCACTCAATTTGATATACCCTTCACCTTTTAGTATTTTATCATTCAATGTGGTAGTTTTATTTCCCTTGTATTACAATTTACTCATGTGGCATACTTTCTTAATAGTTGTTTTTGATTATCCATATAACCAATCCTAAATATTGTCATCATAAATTATTTATACTTTATCATGTTCAAGTATTAATTCTCCCTCATCATTGGGTTCATGGTGATATTCAAATTTTTGGATCTTCTTTAGCATTTATACACTAGATAGTTCATAAAAATCAATTCCTTCATCATATAACCATAATTCCTTTGACCATGCAAATTCCATACCTATTTTTAGTGAAAAATGGACTACCAACCCATTCACTTCAAATTTAATCTCCTCTTCTTTTAAATTCAACATATAATTGTAGTTGACAAACCATTCTATATTAATAAGGCTAGGTAGTTTGTATCATACATGTAAATCACTTCAAAATCTAATTTTAATTGCATTATCGTTAGATTGACCTACACATATCTTAGTTCCATAATTGGTGTGTGAGGTGTACCATCATTCATAACAATGTCATATGTTACTACATGTATTTTTGGTTTACCCAATAGTTCCCATGTAATGCATGGTAATGCATTTGTAATTGCTCTGAGGTCCAATAATGTCTTCATGACTTTATGTCCATTTATTTTGACATTGAGTAAGATTGTTGTTTTTTTATAGTTTATATTCATTATGAAAACATTATTTTTAATTTTGTTCTGGTTTTTCTCAATTCATTGTACTCAATGTTCCCTTTGTTATTTATTCCAATACTTGAAAACTACATTAATTTATTTACTAAATATTGGGTTTTTCTTAATTTTGGCATTTGTTTTAGATTTCCAATATCATCCTCATCAAATTATTTTAATTTAAGATACTATTTTTCCTTTTTATCTAAATAGTTATTCTATTTTTTACACTATTCCTTCATATTTGTATAGGTTGGTGTGTTCCCTATAACTTTTTTTAAAAATTCATCTTTAGCATATGTAACTTTCTCTTTTTACTCTATTATTTTAATTTTTCTATACATTATCTTACTTTTTTAGAAATGGATGATCATTGGATGGGCCTCCATCTTCTTCTATAATATTATTACCTTCTATCTCATGTTGAACCTCATTACACCAGCCTTTTTGATCATCTCCTTTTGGGACTTCATTTAAATGTTTTTATCCTTTTTGAGGGGGGGGGAGGGGACATTATTGTATAATTATGTTTCCTTAGTGCAAGATAAGGAATAATGAGTTCCTTTTTCATGACAAAAATATACACTCCACCTATGGTTCTTATATGTAGTTTATTTCAAGATGGCCAATATTTTTGATCTTATAACATGTTAAATGCAATATCTCCTAAATATATCCTTTGGTATAGCCTTGGTTTTAGTCTTAGTTATATCTTCTCACACATTTATAATTTCCTCACCCTTTATGGTATCCAAATTTGTATCCTCCCTGGCATCCTCCTATGTACTCACCTTGGTTATTTTTGTAATATTGAGGCTAGGTATTTTGTGATGGGTTTTCTTGTACTGTTGGATGGATTTGGTATTGCTATCTAGGTTACAATATGTTGAGGTTTCTCATTTATAATTGTGATGCTTGTATATGTTAAATTATTATTCTTGATATGTGATTATTATCTTATATGTCCATAATTTCATATTTTTAGGGCATGTATGACTATTATAGACAATCTAATTTGGACACTCTACTTGTGACACCCCATCTTTGACACTTTCAACACCCCACTTTGAACACTTTTGACACCCTATTTTTTACACTCTAATTATCCATATAACATCACTATCCATCCATATTCATCTACTAATCCTAACTAACATCACTTAACCATAATTATTTTATCATTTTGTAACCTTAATTCACCCATCACACTATCACCCCCTAGCCAATTAATCACATTATCTTATTTCACCATCATACCATCCAAATCCAACCAAAATAAAATCTAGATTAATCAAATAATTAATCACATTAGTTAGTTATTTAGTCCCAATAATAAAATTCATACACATCAAAAATAAGTAAATAAATAAAATAATATCATATCATCCATCTCAAATAATATAACTCAAAATCCCAAATCATCATATCACTCAATCCATAGTCAAATCCCTAGATCCCCAAATCAAGATAAAAAAAGTAATCATGCCCATACCTCTCAAAATTAATCCTTACATCCTAAATCCCTCACATTTATGATCCAAATCTCCTCATTCAATGAGGAATTTTACTCAAATATATCCCTTCATTTTGGATCAGATCCAATAGTCCATATCATTTTCAAAAAAATATAAATTGGAGGTCTCTCCTCCATTTCTAAGGAAAAGCTTCCATAGCTTAACTACATTATGTTAATTTATATAAAAACTCTTATGATCAATACATCCACTTATCAATAAAACAATTCATCTTAAAATAATATACCAATTGAGTAACCACATCAAAATCTCAAATCTAAGCAAATATTTTAAAAAAGGGGATTCTTCATTTGGGTAAGTTAAGGTGCATTCTAAATCCCTCTTTAGCTCAATCGGATGTGAATTTATTTATTTAAATTATGAGTTTAAATATTTTTTTGAATTTATAACCTCTATTACTCTAACTTTGCATTGTACAATTGTATTGATTAAAGGATCCTCTATTAGTGAAATACATCAACTAATTTATGGGTGGATCCACTTCCATCATTTGACATAACTTTTGGGGTGTTGATCATACATTTTAAAAGATACATAGTTCATTATATCACCATATATAATTTTTTGAGTGGGAAGAGATATAATCACAAGTGTCTTTGATGCTCTTATCTTTGCTTCTTTTTTTTCCATGTCCTGATGGGGACATTTCGTCTAAAAGTTTCCTTCCACACAAAAAATAGTGCACCATATCATGACCCTTGTGGTTTATTATTGAATATTTGTAAGATAAATTTTTCACCTTTCATCTGAATCTCTTATTTTAGCCACATTTATTCTAATCATAGTTTTAATATTCCACTTTATATTTTAATGATAATTTTGTTTCACGTCTCCAAGATTATGCTTCTAGGCTTGATTTTATGTCAATAATTCTACAAATGTATTAAATATTTTATCATCCATATTGGCTCTTACATATGGTATTAATCCAAAAATAAACAAATCAATTTTTCACTTCTCATTTGATAGTTTTTCCAATTTCCTTACTATTGATTTGAATCTTTGATGTACTCTTTCACTGTTTATTTTTCTTATTATATGAGATTTATCATCTTACCAATACTTTAGTAGGAATTTTAGTGTAGTGGAATTATCCTTTGAAGTATTTTTATATATATTCTCATGTAATTTCATGTCCATGTTAGCTTTTCATATAATATTTGATGGCATCATCCCTGAGTGTTCCAACAAAGTCAAATAACATTACTCTCTCATTAGTAATATTATGGATCTATCAATAATAATTTAAAATAAACAAATGTTCATCAGCATATATAGTATCATTTCTAAATAATGGCAAAATAATTATATTATGTGTCATTTTTTTGGGTTAGGTTGTGTGTGGATGTTTTTATTAGATTGGTTAAAACTGGGTTAAGCGGACCCATTCCCGTACAAGAAAAATTGAAAGATAGACATGAATAATCAATAAAATAAAGAGGGGTAAGAAAGAAACACAAAAAAAACACCCACCCACCATAAATACACTAAAATTAAACCAAAATCCCAATAAAGCAAAAGAAGTTAGAGAGAGAATCAACTAGTTAGGTTTAAAATAAATGACCAATTTCTTGGCCACTAATATTTCCCATTTAATGTTTGCTTTTCTTATAGTGTAGTTACTCATGTACTATTCCTTTTCATCACCCTTCTTCTTGAATTTTAGGTTGGAATCCTTGGCGCCTTCTTTCTCTTACTAGAGCTCCTTATTATCCTCCACCTCTTCACTATTAAATTATGGGATGAGCTCCTCAGTACCAATAGGATCTTTGTCAACCTATGTGTCTTCCATTCTGAGACCTAGCATCCCTTTGAGATTATCAAATTCCTTCATGATATCATTGCAAAGAAATTTATGCATTATAATCTTAGTAAATATCTTTTCCATTAAGTGCTAAATAACCTCCTTGTTCTTGGGATTTGGAATCCCCTGACCCATGTTGGAGATTGGGGTTGTGTGTGGATGTTACTACTAGTGATACTATTTCAATTAATCAGTGTACCCATCTTGGACTTAGTTCTAGATATATTTTTTGGTTATACTTTTGATGTTTAACAACACTTTGATTATGTCCTTTATTTCTTCTTATATCTCTGTGAAAGTATTTCCCACCTAAGACTTATGCTTAATTTTAGAAACTCTCTTTTGTTTTAAACTTCTTCACTAAAATGTTTTTAACTATTTACTACTTTATCTCGTATCTATACTTCTCTTTATCAAATATATGATTTTTCACATCTATGTTGAAATGACACAAGTATGATATTTGGTCCAAAGGTTTCATTCCCTCTTAGGGCATATTTAAGGTGGGGTTGTGGTGAGGGGAGGGGGAGGGAGTGTCACCTTGATTGGCATATTCATAATATCTATCTCTATCCTATCATATTTCTTTGAATGTCGTAATTAATTAATCTTTATTCCCTTAATATAAATTACTCCTAATATAAGGCATGTGCTTCTCTAATATGGATACTAACATTTATTTTTGAATCACTTCCCTCCATAATGTTGGTATCCCTTCCAACATTTAATTTTTATTTTATGATTTCCCTATGAATTATTATTGAATATTTCCTCTCATAACATCTTAAATTATTAAAATTTATTCACTTTAATCTATTATATAACTAACTTCTCATGTTTTTATAAGATCTTATTCATCTTCTCTCTTACTAATATATATGCCTCATCCATTACACACCAAAACACTCGCCACTGGTTGGTATTCCACACATAGGGTTTTGAATAGTTTGGGGGTTCCCATCAATATGGATATTTTTTATAAACCATATTCTATGTCATTCATGTATTTTTGTAGTGTGTGCTATAATATCTATTATATTTTATTCCTCTCACTAGCTTTCTTTATGCCCTCTAATAGTTCTAATGTTAATTCATATGTTTTTGGTAGAGGGAAAACATCCATATTTTCAATATGAGGATATTTACTAGTAAAGCCCAGATTGGTTTGATCTCTTATTTTATTTATTTATAGGGTTTTATCTTCTTTTTTAATGTATTTATCTCCTATCCTCTCAATTAATCTCTCATCCTTAATTTGTTTTCTCAGCTCTTCATTGAACATTTTCTTCATTCCTTTTTTTTTAATTTATTTTCTTAATAATATATTCTTATTTATTTAATTAACTTATTTCTATGTTGATATTTATATTCATATCTCCCTACATATTATTTAACCTACCCAAACCATTTGGACTGAATATCCACAAATAAATTTTAGATTAATACCATTACTCTTTTCAAGAAGCATTATATTGATCCTTTGACAAACTTAACTTTCTTGGTTTTAAAACTTGTCCCTCTCTAAATAGCCCAAACTATTAGAAATGAATTGAATGTCATCTCAAACCAATAATAATAGCTCAGGTCCAAGGTGTGCCAAGGCATTAAAGTGCCTCAAGGTTTTCCATAGTCCACTTGATGGGTTTATTAATATGGAATTTGAAACTTTATTAAACTTATCTTTTCTTAATATCCAAGACCATATACTCTACAAGAATGTGACCCAAAATAATTCCTCTTGGGATATGAAGAAGGATGCTTTCACATCTCAATGTGAATTTTTTCAATTACTTTGTCCCATTACTCTTATATTTATATTAATGTTAGTTTCCAAAAAATTAATGGATACCTTCCTCTGGATGTTAGTTAACTAAAGTTTGTGTGAACCACCAAATGTTGACATAAAATATGAAGATTTTTTTGTAGATGTTTATTTAGTTCAATTTAAACATCAGTTGAAAATAATGTGGTATAAAGGTTAGTATTATATGTAATTAACTATATTATGCATTCATGAAATAAAATAAGTATGTGTGATTATTCATAGTAATCATTATATAGTATTTCCTAATATAACTCTCTTTATCATATTAATATAACAAGAACAATTATTAGAGTTTCCACATATCTCTATATTATATACCACCTTATTATTTACTTTATTATCACTATTTTCTAAGCTATCACAAATATGACTATATTTGGTGATCTCTTATCTTACTTTTATTAACACACTTCAACTCCCTTTATGTTATCTCTAACATATTACAATGTTGTGGTATAAATATCATCTAGCTACCTTTATAAATCAATAGTCATGTCTATGTAAGACATGACTTTTCTTCATGTAGGTCATCTTATGTTATTGAAAGGATCTAATCATTACATCATTACATAGGTGTAGACACATAAAATTAATCATAAGTGATTTCCAATGTTTATTATTGGAATCCTTACCTTCATTTGGTCCATTTTCCATTTTAATAACACAAAATATATAAGAGACCTTCACTATCTTGTAAGCAATGAATATATCTTACATATATACCTATTTTATTTAATCATCTTTATTTAGTCTACATGTTCCTATAATATATGTTTTCCCTATCGTTGGTCTTTTGGGATAAGTCTTCACTAGACTGACAAGGTCACATTGTAGCCATGTCACCTAATGCAACCTTGTCTCTCATACTCTAATGGTCACTTTTTTGAATTAAAACATTACATAATGGATATCCCACACATATTGTAAGGTCAATTGACAAAATTATTAAAAATATTCTTATATAAAGGCATATCAAGGCTACTCATTACAACCCCAATAAATATCTCTAGAATTTGTGTTGCATGATAAGAAAATAAGCACTAATTCTTCCTATTTAAACTCTGCATCATTCAAACAATCATAAGCCAAGTCTGAGTATTTTTTATTATAGGTTAAAGACATCCATTGTCAATATTTTCAATGAATCTTCTAGTTATAGGCATTCTATTTGCATCGTCATGGATCACACAAAAACTCTAAGAGAGTAAACTACATCATTTGGAATCCCATTTTTGTTATGTATGTTTTCCTCAGTTATAAGGATTTTTGGAGGCTAGCTCATCCATCCTTACTAACCCATTTTTATTCCCCCATTTTATAACTAGTTATTATTTATTACATGTGGAAGATCTAGGTTTTTATATTTTGGAGGTCTTCTGTGTGAAAACACATAACATCAAATTTAATAGACAACCTTTGTAGGTGATTGCATACACCCAAATACAAAAATCAAGAATATAATCAATCAAGATGTGGCTGCATTAGCTAGAGAAGGCTACAATGCATCCCTACTAACCTCCCACAAACTTATCCCAACAAATATGAATTACTTTTTTTAGCATAACTCTATATGTAGGTTAATTTCACATAGTTTTAAGTTACAATGAGGTCATATAATAATATTTATTTCTATTTTAGGGAGGTTTTCACATCCTTATACCTTTTACTATTTTGATCAAGTTTCTAATTTATGTAAATTTTGTAGCATACTATATATTGATTATATTTAATTATTATATAAATGCATATTAGAATTTATATTTCATTAGTTCAATTTAATGTGTTTAAGTCTTATTGAATTAAAAAGAGATAAACATTATGGTAAACCCACTATTTTTAGAACATTACTTATTGTTTTTCCATGGTTTTTTGGATATGAAATCTTTCAAGTTTTTGAAAATTACTAACACTCAAAGAAAACAACCTTTGATTTTGGATATCATCTAGCACAAAATGATTTGATTTATTCTACCTTAGATTAAATTTGACACTGAATAAATTATATTTTCACCTTGTATAATTCTAACACACAAGCTCTTTATTTCGACCTCGGGTTGAAATTTTATTGATTTTTGAAAACAAAAAATTTTCACTTTTCATTTTTCACCTTATTTTTCTTGTTTTATAAATTATGCTTTGATAGTTTTTAAAATGCTTAGTGACTATCATGAATGGGTAGGTGGTTTTCTATTTATAGACATCATGGCATGAGGGGTTTACCCCAATACTCATAGCCATATTACAACACTAAACACATAGTTTATTTTTAAAATGCCTCATGGTATATCAAAAACTCAAAGGATCCCTTGTTTATACAAAAAAGAAGCCTATTTTATACATGTAATTTGTGGCACACCTAAGAGGAATGTATCTCTCAGAGAAGTTACTCTCATCATAGCCTCAAATCAAGGTTAATGGGCTACACACATGGTTATATCTCTATAGCTAGTTCTCTAAAATATTGGGACTAAACTAATAAATGAACTTTTAATTATATTTGAGAGCTTAAATGTCACGTCTCAATTTATCTCTAAGATAAATAACCTATTTGATTTATGGATTATTATGATTTTTAGTTGATTGATTATTATTTAATTAAGTTTTATGTCATTAGTTATTTATGGGGAATTAATATGTTGATTAGATTACATGATTAAAATTTATGTGAGTTAATTATACTTGTATATTATTTACATTATGATCATGTTGTTACTTTATATAGCAATATTTTATGGATATATGATGATATTATGGGCTAACTACCTTCTTTATCATAAGTTGGATGAAGGATAGATTCATCCCTCAAAGTGTGAGACAGGGAGAGCATCATCGGAGAGGGTGGCATAGATGGAGATGTTGGGGGATGATAGAAGAAATGCTAGATACCTACACACACCATATTCTAATAATATGTTTTGTAATAATTCCATTATGTCTTTTGAATTGATTACGTTTATGACTACTAGTAAACTTTTGATGTGATATTGTTATGGTTTGATGCTTTCATTAAATTGAATTAATTATTTCAATTATGATGGAAGTACATAGGTAGTGTTATTCTATGTTTATGTTATTTGATGCTAATTATGATATTACCATAATTTCTTAATTATTTGGTTGTTTAAAAGATATTTGATAAAAATCATTGTGTTGATTAAGGTTATAATGTGCTATAGTCTCATACTTTTATTTCAATACTTGTCACATTGCTATTTTCATTTATAATATTGATAACCTTTATTAAGTTATGTCAATAATTATTCTTAGAATCCTATGATCTAACTTTAGCTAACGGGGTCAAATACACTGGCATTCATCTATGATTTTGTTGATTTATTCATTTGGTATACTTGAGAGTTATCAATATAATTTGAAATGATAGTATAAGTGGATGTTTCAAATTTGACACATGGACTTATGAAGTCAAAAGAACATGTAGATATTTAATATTAAAATATTGATTGTTTAGTTATTTTGGAGCACTCGATATGTATAGGGATTTTTTCCTGGCTATAACTCAAGTTAACATGTATAAATCAAATGAATTTGTGGATAATAGGATTTTTGCATGATGAAAACAATGGAAAAATATGAGTTTTTGATGGTTACATTTACATGAATTAAATGTATGAGAGAGGTTGATAGATAAATAATGGCAATAAGGAGGTAAAGGGAAGTGAGAAAGATACACAACATTTAATGGCTTAGAATGGTGGGAAAAGTGAAAAAAAAAGGAGAAGCTTGAGTCAATTTTTTAAAGTCAAGAACAAATTTTGGGAGCTCAACTAGGTTGGTGATGTATTTTAATTCCTAGATGATAAAATACATGTATTCTATGTGTGATTTCATGAAAGGGTTTTAAGTAGTTTATTTATACTATAATATATATTTGGATAAAGATTTGGCCCCATGGATGGCTCGGACATACACAAAACCAAATTTATATCCTTGAAAACCCTAAAACCTAATGCCTAGGACTACAAAAATCTTATGAAATTATGGTCAAGTAAATTAAATTTATTTGTGTTATGTGAAAATCCAAGATGTTGGAATGACTAGAAATTTAGGTTTTTATTTTACCTTTAGAGGAGAAATTATGGGTTTTATTGGGTTGAATAGATTTTGTAGGAAAAAAGAAAAAGATCATTCTTGTGTTTCTTTTAGAGTTTATCTGATATAAATCTTACATCATCTAGGGATTTTACTGTGTATAAGTCATTTGGAAAAACAAAATGAAATTGCATGGTTTAAATTTTGGGTATATCTCAAATAAAAATATGTATTCATATACAGGGGTATGCATATACACGCTATGGTCTTTATTGACCTAAAGTATATATACATACCAAAGTGTGTGTGTGTGTGTGTGTGTGTGTGTGTGTGTGTGTGTGTGTGTATATGAATATCAATTCACTTTGAGATGTTGTGATGATTTTCATTAGAGCTTAAAATCTATATAAATAAAAAGTGTTATGGCATATAGACTTGATCATAATATCCTCTATTTTCATAACTTTGTGAAATTGTTGGATAAGTCTTAGTTAGACTACAGGCTTATTTAAGTATATTTTTGAGTATGAATGAACCTGCCATCTATTATTTATATGTCTGAGTATTGGTTATATAACATATAGGTGAATGTAATATCCCCTACCAATAGGGATATATGAAAGACCCAAAACTATGATACCAAAGACCAAAGCTCTGATACCACTGTAATATCCCCTACCAATAGGGATATATGAAAGACCCAAAACTATGATACCAAAGACCAAAGCTCTGATACCACTGTAATATCCCCTTCTAAACAGGAAATATAGCAACACAAAAAATCTGAACCAAGATATAATCGTTGTTGAATAAACTCAGAATAATCACAATAATATAGCTTCTTAATAACAAATTACAGATTGTATCACTTGTCCTTCTAAACTATTACAATTGCAGTCCTCTAATATGCATATAAATATGAAATACAGTCTTGAAAACCCTGGCTTTGCAAATCTGGAAGTGCAAATTGAATTCTGGAAAGTCTCGGCCCTTCTGTGTCGACACACAGTCGCCGTCGTCGGTCGATATATCGCCGACGTCGGTATCTGTCGGTCGGCTTTCTACCGACGTCGGTCTTCAGTCGACCGATGTCGGTCACTGAAAGCCCTCTGAAACCCTCTGTCTGCCGAGGTCGGTTCCTGAGCTGATCTGTACGGGCCTGTACGGACCTTGTACGGCCGCCAATTACGCACAACTTCCCTGTTTTCAACCCCTAATCTGAAATATACTTTTCTAGCACAGAAGATCTCTAGCTGTATAATTTATTGAATCAAAACTAAATAAGAAATACCTGGAATATCTGTAATAACTTCTGTGTGAAGTTATCTCTCAAACCTGAAATTCTGTGATAACTTCTAGATGAAGTTATCTCACACTTTGGCAATAGATCAGCTGATATTCCACAGCCTCTTAATTGCACACACTGAAGAGGGAACGTTCTCCAATGCAAATGGAATCCTTGAACCCTAGGCTCAGTATTCACAGAAGAAATTCTCCAAAATCAATATCAATAATCAATAGCATAATCAACAATGGCCTCCATGAGAAACCCTTATACCCTCAAAAGATGTGCTTGCCCTAATTAGGGTTTTCTTAAATTAGAATTAGGGTTTCTAATTAAAATTAGGCTAAATAATTAATATTTGATTAAATCAATCAAATATTAATATCTCCCTCAATACATGTCAGATCGACAAACCGATCGAAGCTAGTGAATCAGGGAGTGATTCCGCACATAACCATACCACAATAAAGGTGCTCCGCTGCATATCAAATATCCCTAAAAAGTAGGAGCTCAGGCCAAATGTGTCTGAAATACCCTGAATGAAAATCAAATGTAGAAATCTTGTGAATCAAAGTCGAGCCAAGCTCCATTATGACCCTCTATCCATCCTATTAGCCTACAAAGGTCGCATAATAGGCTAACCATGAACTTAGAACATGTCACCTAAAAAGGGGGACATGACAGTGAACATTGGTATATGGCTAAGTGTTGGTTATATAAACATATAAAATGGACATTAGTGGTTGGATGAGTATATGTTAGTTTCATATGCATACATTGATTTATATAAATGAAATAGTAATAAGACTTATATAGTGCGAGTTGAGGGAAATACATACATTTTTTAGTGGTATTATTACTCATCTCAAAGTCAATATAGACACTTAGTCGAATTATTAATGGTCTAATATATGATCAGGATTTTTTGTTTACATTTTGAATATGGATAATGTGTGTGTGTGTGTGTGTGTGTGTGTGTGTGTGTGTGTGTGTGTGTGTGTGTGTGTGTGTGTGTGTGTGTGTGTGTGTGTGTGTGTGTGTGTTTGTGTGTGTGTGTGTGTGTATTATAACTATTTGAAGATGTGACTATAAATTCTTAAGTCAGTATATCTTACCTATACATATATACATAATTTATACATAATGAAACTCCCATATACACTCGGTTAAGATGTATATGTCTATGAGTTATAAAGTATATATTAGGACTACAAGTTGACTAATTTATAATTGTCAATATAAAGTGAAATTATATAATATAATGGTTGAGTTGACTTTATTTGTTGTATGATTATTTTTTATATAAGATTAATGAAATATTTGGAGTACTATAATTGGATTTATTACATACTAAGTTGGACATGTTTAAGTTATTCATTTGATTTTATGTGATACTTTAGCTAGTGGATGGAGTTAATAGAAGTATGTCATATACTATAAATATCTTTATTGGTTAATGATTGGGTATATAAATATATGGAATCCATGATTTAATTAGACATTGCAAACATCACATGTGTATACCATATATCTATATACACACTTATCAGATGAGAAATACAAGATTAAATAAATACATAAGAGTGTATTTAGTCATCATGACTATGTTTTTAGATGTATTTGAATGATTGATAAGACAATTAAATATGTGAATTTTGGGATTGAATACAATTATTTGATGTTGTTGTATGATCTTGAAAATGTATTATTGGCATGTGAATATTAGGCTAAAAATTAATGTTATTAGATGGATGAAACAACATTTGAGTTACTTTTTGAAATTAAGTAACTTGTAGTCTAAAGTATGAAATACACCTAGATGGTAAGTTCTATTGAGGATTGTACTTGTTTATTTTTATTATTTATGTAATAAATAAGATGATTTAAGATTCATTGCATTACATTTGACAAACTATATATATGTATTTTATTATTTCTGTACATAGCATATTTTATGTCTACTAATATAAAATAATATGATTGAATCTATTAGTTTGTAAATTATGTTATATTCAACCAAATATAGTATTTATGGTAATAAATAAGTATTGGGATAGACTTCACTAGCTTAATTAATGTTATCAATGCAAGATGAGGTGTAATATGATCAAGTGGTGTCTATGAATTTGACTGATCTTTAAGATCATTAACTATTTAAAAACTTTGGCCAAAATAAAGTTTAGCTAAACATTGTCATTTCATATGTTTGATTTACATGTTTTTATGATATCATGTTAGAACATATTTTATTTTTGGTACACATAATGTATTAGTTATCTTAAAACACATGGGTACTATCTTGTCTCTCTATATTCTTGTATCATCACTATCTGCCCATACATGAAGGGAGGTATATTCCCTAGTTGGAAGATTGTGTGGAGAATTGATGGTCTGTGGTTGGTGTGAAAAATCACTCAAATGATGTTATCCCTCCCCACAATATTACTTTGATAGAGACTACACTTGAGATTACCATAGGATATTGGAGTTCATTGAGACTCATGCTTTGTGAATCCTTGTATCTTTTATTATATTTATTATTTAACATTATTCTAAATGAAATTGTAATATTTATTCATCTATACATTGATAGTAGTGGCTGTAATATTGTATCAGCCATGGCTGAAATTTTGTATTTACCTTTTGGAATAAATGCAGTTTAATTAATTAAATCAGCATTGTACTTGTTTTGCTTAATTATTATCATGGTGATCAGTAGCTAAATAGATTGTTACATGTCTATGTATAGTTATCCTACTTACTATGTTTAATTTGGATTGCCAGTTAGATTTCTCATGGTGAAGTCTAATGTTTGAATTTGTGTAATTAATTTTAATAAATACACTATTCTGATAAATCCCAGTGGGGATGTTACATTATGGTATCAAATCTATGACTCAAACTCTAGGACTTAATGAGTCCACTAAAATTTTCTTATCCTTTTATTTAACCAAAAAGGATAATGGTGTGAGCTAGAGAATCTAGTGAGGGTCCTTAGAATGTCAATAAAAATAACCCTCCATTTGATCCTAATCAATTTGTTGTTGAGAAAGCATCAAAATTGGATCATATTATCATAGCCATGAGTGAAACAAGGGACTGAATTGTAGCCCTGGAACATGAAGTTCATGGACATGAAGAGGAATCCCATTAGGATGTACTTGAAGAGTATTCTATTGAGTAGGAAATTATTCAAGGGTAGAGGCGTGAGGAAATGCCTCAAGATGCAAGAGCTTGATAGCTATAATTTTTTTTAAGGATATGAAAATGTGAATCCACCCAAGTTTGATGGAACCATTTTTGGAGATGGCCCAAAAGCATGGATAACAACTATGGATAATTATTTCAAGATTTGAAACTACCTTAAAATCACTAAAGTAGTTTGGTGATCTTAGTAGTTGGCTAGTGAAGTAGCTATGTGGTGGACCAATAAAAAGTTAGAAATGAATCTTAACTCTACCAACACCACTTTGGAGTATTTGGTGACATTTTTTAGATCATGGTGGCTTCTATAGTTTACTTTGATCAAAATCTTACATATTTTTAGAATCTTAAGCAAGGAGACCTAACGATGAATGAATACTTAAAACAACTCACCAAGATTCTTAAGTATGTACTTTGGTATTAGGTAGATGAGAGGTTCATAATTAGGAATTTCATCATGGAATTAAAACCCTAGATTGGTGATGAGGTGGATGTGCATGGGCCATATACCATGGATCAAATCTTTGAGAAGGTAGTCAAGCAAGAGAAAAAGTTGAAATCTCTTTTTCAGGTTAGAGATAAGTTTAATTAAAAAATTGGAAGTTATAACCAAATTTCAAAAGAAGAACTAGAAGCAAAGGAATGAAGACTCCAAAATTTAGTTCAAGAACCAGAATGTTATATTCAATAGTGGCACAGGTAATGGGAAACCTAATAATGGTGTAAAGGGTGGTTTTAAGGGAAAACAATAGTTTCATAGGAAAGGACCACTTGTAGGTTGCTTAATTTATAGAGGTGACCATTTTTCATTTGAATATACCCAGGATAAGTTGAATAACAAGAGTTTCACTCTATAACATGAAACTTTTTAGCAATGGATTCATGTAGTATTTAATAATTGGCAAGCTTAATTCCAATATTTACCCATAAAACTGTTAGGTTTTTTTTTTTTTGACCATATAGTTTATATTTTAATAGATATGGGGGCTATAGAAAGTTTTATTTCTCATATAATTCTTAATAATATGTCTATAAAAGTTAGAGTTATGGAAAATTCATGGTTAGTATAGTATGGGAATGAGTCAAAGGTCAAAGTTGATAAGTTTTTAATCAAAGTTGAGATCAGGTTGCATGAATTCACAATAGTAATGGATCTTTATGCAGTACCACTAGGTTCATATGATGTGATCCTAGGATTCAATTGGCTTGTGAAGCATAAATCCAAGGTTGACTGCTATCTAAATAAGGCAGAGTGTCAAGATGATTTTGGAAATCAAATATAAATTTAGGGTGAGAAAAGGGAATTGAAGCTGAGGCATATTTTTATAGTGTAACTTAAGAAGGCTTAGAGGAAAGGGTGCCAAGCATTTATTGTTAAAATAAATGAGATGGAATAATCTAAGGAACAATCCATCAAATATTATCCTTTTCTTATAAATTTTCATGATGTGTTTCCATAGGAATTTTTAGGATTGCCTCCTAAACATGAGTTTTATTTCTTGATTGATATCATACCTAGATTCAAACTATAGTATAAGGTACTATATAGGATGAAAAATACTAAATTGGTTGAGTGAAGGCTCAACTTTAGGAGATTTTATCAAAATGGTTGATTCGAGCAAGTTTATCACCAAGGGGTGTACCAATAGTCTTTATCAAGAAGAATGATGGTACTCTTCATCATATTGAACAAGGTGACAATCAAGAACAGATATCCACTACCTTGCATTAATGATCTTTTTAATCAGATGCGAGGGGAAAAATTCTTTTCTAAGATTGATATTAGAAAAAGGTATCATTAATTAAGGAGCAAAGAGAGGATATTCCAAAAATAACATTTAAAACTTTATATGGGCACTATGAGTTCATAGTGTTACCATTTGGTTTAACAAATGCTCCTACAACATTTATAAATCTCATGAATAGTGTCTTCAGAGATTATCTAGATTACTTTTTTTTTTTTTTTAGAATGACATCCTAATGTATTCTAAAGATGGAGAAGAGCATCTTTAACATCTAGAGTTGGTTTTGTAACATTTTCAAAAACACAAAATTTATGGCAAGTTGTCTAAGTGTGCATTTTTCCAAGAGGAAGTGCATTATCTAGAACATATTATCTCTATTCATGGTATTTTAGTAGATCTAACAAATATAAGATCCATTATGGAGTGGCTGGCACCAAAGAATGTGAATGGGGTAAGAAGTTTCATGAGATTAATGGGATATTACATGAAAATAATTCTAAATTTTCAAAGATAGCTAATCCAATCACCTCTCTACAATAGAAGAATCAAAGTTTTATCTGGCCAGATAAGTGTGAAGTATCCTTTCAAGAACTAAAAAAGAGGCTTAATTCAGCACTAGGGCTGAGAGTTCTTGATCATAATGATCAATTCTCAGTGATCATTGATGTGTTTGGGGATGGACTTAGAGGACTTCTTATGTAGGATGGTGTAGGGTAGCCTATGTATCTAGTAAATTGAAGCCTTATGAGGTTAATTATGCCCCTCATGACTTGGAACTTGCACCAATTATGCATGCTTTGAAATTTTAAAGACATTATTTATTGGGAAAACTATTTGAGCTCAAGAATAGTAACTTGGGACTCAAGTAC
This sequence comes from Torreya grandis, assembly GCA_037957365.1. NCBI lineage: Eukaryota > Viridiplantae > Streptophyta > Pinopsida > Cupressales > Taxaceae > Torreya > Torreya grandis. The sequence goes on from JARHVA010006291.1 coordinate 563,861, forward strand.
ATCTTCACCCAACTGAATCTAAGTCATCATCAAAGACATTGGTTAGAGTTCTTGTTTGATTATGATGTTAATATTAACTATATCAAAGGTAAGGAAAATAAATTAGTTGGTGTCCTTGGCCATCGTAGGTACATATCAATTTTGGCTACTATTAGGAGTAATTTCGTGGATCAAATTCTCACCAAAAGATGAATTATATGATTAGTTTAGGAAACTATTGTCTGAAAATGCTCATAATCCTAAGTATAAAGGATTCATAATAGAGAATGATGGTCTTTTTAGGTATAATGGTAGGATATATGTATCAAATCAAGATAGTATGAAGAGCACAATGCTAAAATAACTATATAATGCCCCTTATTTAAGACATCTAGGAGTAACCAAGTTCATGGCTAAGATTAGACTAGTCTATTTATGGAAAGGAATCAAGAAAGATGCAGAGGAGTTTGTGTCTCATTATCTAGAATGTTAGCATGTGAAATCTAAACATGTGCATCCTACTATTTTTTATATCCACATGACATACTGAAATAGAAGTGGCAGGTTATCAATATGGACTTTTTCCAAGGTTTATCATTGTTATAGAATAGGAATGACATGATATTTGTAGTAGTTAACAAACAAACTAAGATAATCACTTTATACTGGGAAATTTGACTGATAACGACCCTATTCTTGTGAAGAGATTCGTAAAGGAAGTGTATTGGTTACATGATTTTATAGAGAAGATCATTTTGGATCATGATCCAAAGATGAATTCTATATTTTGGTTTAATTTGAATTTAGCTTTGGGTACAAAATTGAATTTTAGCATTGCATATCACCCATACACTGATGGACATATAGAGAAAGTTAATCAAGTTTTAGAGGTTCTCCTTCATATGTATTGTATGTATCAGCAATACAAGTGGGATGATTACCTTCCATTAGTTGATTTTGCTTAAAATAATGCATAATAATTAGCTTTGAAGATGGATCTATTTGAATAATTATATGGAAGAAGGTGTAGAACACCAACTAGTTGGGACAGGTTGGAAGATAGGTTAGTCTTTGGACCTAAGATGCTTTCAAAAATGGAAAAGCAAGTCAGGTTAATCAAATAAAGGTTGGCCAAATCCAATGATAAATGAAAGAGTTATGATGATCTGAAGAGAATAAAAAGGTAGTTTTATGTAGGTGATAAAGTGTTTCTATGGTAGCCTCATAAAATTTTGATTAAATTTGGGAAGTTAGAAAAACTTTCACCAAGATATACGGGACCCTTCAAGGTTTTGGAAGTGGTCAACCCTATAGTGTATATGCTTATATTTCCACCATATTTATCTCTTTTACATGATGTATTTCATGTATCTTATCTTTAAAATTATATAGTTTGTCTTTCACATGTGTTAGAATGGAATGCTTTGCATGTTTTGGATCCTAGGGTGGTCATGGTAGAAGCAATCAGAGTGATTGACACTTGCAAGCAATGTTTGCATAATAGAGGAGTGTCGCAGTGCAAGATTTTGTTGGACTAATGCTCTAAATATAGTGCCACTTGGGAGGAATATGATGAGTTCTATAGGATATTTCCACATTTTTTTACTTGATGCATTATTGGATATTATTTTATTTTTCTATTGATTAAAGTTAATTTTTAAAACTAGTGTTTGAATAAATGTCATCAGGATGATGACCAATTTTAGGGGGGAAGGATGTCACATCCTAATTTCTCCCTAAACTAAATAACCTATTTTATTTGTGGATTATTATTATTGTTAGTCGATTGATTATTATTTAATTAAGATTTATGACATATATTATTTAGATTACATGATTAAAATTACTATGAGTTAATTGTACTTGTATATTCTTTACATTATGATCATGTTGTTAGTTTATACAATAGTATTTTATAGATATATGATGATATTATGGGTTAACTAACTTCTTTGTCATGAGTTGGATCTTGGATAGATACATCCCTTAGAGTGTGATAGAGGGAGAGCATTAACAAAGAGGGTGGTGTATATGGAGATGTTGGGGGACAAAAAAATAAAAGCTAAATACCTACGCACACACCACATTAGAATAATCTATTTTGTGATAATTATAGTTTGTCTTTTGCATTTATTTCATTTATATGACTAATGGTAAAATTTTGTTGTAATATTATTATGTTTTGATGCTTACATTAAACTGATGCATGGTTTTATTTATGATGGTAGTACATAGGTAAAGTTTTTTTGTGCTTATGTTATTTGATGCTAATTATGATGTTACTAGAATATCTTAATTTTTTAGATGGTTTAAAATATATTTGATAAAAATCATTATGTTGATTAAGTTTATAATGTGTTATAGTTTGTGGCTTTAATATGTTTCACATTACCATTTTCTATTATAATTATGATAACCTTTATTAAGTTATGTTAAAAATTATTCTTGAGATCCTATGATCTAACCTTAGCTAAGGGTGTCAAATACATTAGAATTAGTCTATGAGTTTGTGGGTTTATTGGTTTGGTATACTTGAGAGTTATCAACATCATTTGAAATTAGAGTGTAAGTTGGTTTTGTAAAGTCAATACATGGGCATATTAAGTCACAAGAACATGCAAATATTTAAAAGATTAAAATATTGATTTTTTAGTTGTTTTAGAACACTCGAGATGACTAGGGATTTTTTATGGGATCTAAATCGAGTTAACATGGATTAAGAAAATTAATTTACTGATAATAGGGTTTTTTCATGATGGAAACAATAATAAAATATGAGTTTTGATGGTTACATTTCTATTTATTAAATGTATGAGAGAGATTGACAGAGAAATGATGGAAATAAGGAAGCAAAGGGAAGTGAGAAGGAGACATGACATTTGATGAATCATAATGGTGGGTAGAGTGAAGGAAAGGGAGAATAGTTAGTCTATTCTTGAAGGCAAGAACAAATTTTGGGAGCTCAACCAGGTTGGTGATGTATCTAAATTCTTGGATGATAAAATACATGTATTTTATGTGTGATTACATGAAAGGGTTTTTAGTAGTTTATTTCTACTATAATATATATTTGGATAAATATTTGGCCATGTGGATGACTTGAGCATCCATAGAACCAAATCTATATCCTTGAAAACCTTTAAAAATAACACCTAAGACTATGAAAATGTTATTTAATTCTAGTCAAATGAATTAAATTTATATGTTATGTGCAAAGCCAAGATGTTGGGATGACTATAACTAATAGATTTCATAGAAAACTAAAATAAAAGTATCCTTCTTACATTTCTTTTAGATTTTATATGATATAAATCTTGCATCCTCTAGCGAATCAACTATGTGTATAAGTCGTTTGGAAAGTTAAAATGAAATTGGATTGTTTAAATTTTGGGTATATCTAAAAGAAAAATATGTATTCATTTATAGGGGTATGTATATACACCCTAAAGGTTTATATATATATATATATATATGAATTTCCATTCAATTTGAGGTAGTGTGATGATTTTAATTAGGGATTCAAATCTATATAAATGAAAAGTGTTATGGCATATAGACTTGAAAGTTATATCCTCAATTTACATAAATTTTTGGAACTATTGGTTGAGTCTTCATTAGACTGCAGGCTTATTTGGGTATATTTATGAGTATGAATGAACCTACCCTCTATTATTTATATGGCTAAGTATTATTTATATAACATATAGGAAAACATTGATATATGGCTGAGTGTTAGTTATATAAACATATAGAATAGACATTGGTGGTTGGTTAAGTATATGTTAGTTGCCTATGCATACATTTATTTATATAAATGAAATGGTAATAACACTTATACATTTAATGGTCTTATTACTCATCTTGAAGTCAATATAGACACTTAGTCAAATCGTTAATGGTTTGATATATGATCTAGATTTTTTGTTTGCATTTTGAATATGGACAATGTGTGTGTGTGTGTGTGTGTGTGTGTGTGTGTGTGTGTGTGTGTGTGTGTGTGTGTGTGTGTGTGTGTGTGTGTGTGTGTGTGTGTGTGTGTGTGTGTGTGTATTATAACTACTCAAAGATGTGACTGGAAATTTGTAAGTCATTATAACTTACTTATACATATATTCATAATGAAACTCTCATATACACTCAGTTAAGATGTATATGTCTGTGAGTTATAAAGTATATATTAGGACTGCAAGTTGATTGATTCATAATTGTCAATATAAAGTGAAACTCTATAATATAATGGCTGATTTGACTTCATTATCTATATGATTCTTGTTTATAAAAATCATGATTAATGAAATAGTTGGAGTACTATAATTAGATTTATTACATACTGGATTGGATATGTTTAAATTATTCATTTAATTTTATGTGATACTTTAGTTAGTGGGGAGAGTTAATAGAAGCATGTCATGTACTATAAATATCTTTACTGGTTAATGACTGGGTATATAAATATATGGAATATATGATTTAATTAGCCATTACAAATATTGCATGTGTATACCATGTATCTATATACACACCCATCAAATGAACAATAAAGGATGAAATGAATACATAGGAGTGTATTTATTCATCATGACAGTGTTTTTAGATGTATTTGGATAATTGATGAGATAATTAAATATGTTAATTTTGGGATTGAATACTAGTATTTGTTTTTGTTGTATGAGCTTGAAAATGCATTGTTGGCATGTGAATAGTAGGCTAAAATTAATGTTATTAGATGGATGAAATAACATTTGATTTATTTTTTGAGAGTAAGTAACTTGTAGTCTAAAGTATGAAATATACCTAGATGACATGTTCTATTGAGGATTGTACTTATTTCTATTTATTATTTATGTAATAAATAAGATGATTTAAGATTCATTGCATTACATTTGATAGATTAAATGTATGTATTTAATTATTTCCATACTCAACATATTTTATATCAACTAATAAGAAAAAATCTAATTGAATCTCTTCATTTGTATGTTATGTTATATCTAACCAAATCTCACATTTATGGAACTAAATAAGTAGTCAGATGAACTTCACTAGCTTAGTTAGTATCATCAATACAAGATGAGGTGTAATTCGATCAAGTGGTGTGTATGAATTTGACTGATCATTGAGATCATTAACTATTTAAAAAAATTGGCCAACGTAAAGTTTAGTTAAACATTGTCATTTCATATGTTTGATTTACATGTTTGTGTGATATCATGTTAGAATGAATTTTCTTTATGGTACGCATCAAGTATTAGTTATCTTACAACACACAGGTACCAGATTGTCTATCTAGATTTTTTCACCATTAATATCTACCCATCTATGAAGGGAGATCCATTCTCTAGTCAGGTGATTGTGCAGGGGATCAATGGTCCATGGTTGGTGTGGAAAAGTTCTTGGATGATACTCTTCCTCCCCATAGTAGTAATTCATTGGAGACTAGTATACTAGAGTTTATTGAGAATCATTCTCTATGGAGCCTTGTATATTTTATTATATTTATTATAGTGACATTATTCTTGATGAAATTGTAATATTTATTCATATGTACATTGATAGCAGTGGCTTTAATATTGTATCAACCATGGCTGAAATTGTGTATTTACCTTTTGGAATAAATGTAGTTAAATCGAGTAAATAAAAATTGTACTTGTTTTACTTAATTACTATCATGGTCATCATCAACTAAATAGAGTGTTACATGTCTATTTATTGTTAACCTTTTTAGTGCATTTAATTTGGATCACTTGTTAGATTTCTCATGGTGAAGTCTGATGTTTGAATTTGTGTAATTAATTTTTTCTTTAAATTAGACTATTATGGTAAATCCTAGTGTGGATGTTACATTAAAAATCATTCAAACCCTTGACTATATCACCCTCATACCTTGATTTTTATTTGTATTATATTTATAGTGATTAGCATTGCTTGATTTACATTATTATCTATTCATAGTCAATAACATTGCTTAAACTATATTGTAACACTATATAGTTCATTTCATGTCATTTATATAATGGTTTTAGTGAATGAGAGTTTCTTTCATATATTACATAGGATTATTAATTTTATTATAAAATCTTCTCTTACTTTTCAATATTCTATGCATTTTATTTTTACATTCTTAAAATTTGATAATTTTCCAAAGCTTACTTTCGAGCAATCTCCATTACACTTTTATATAATTGAAAAATCATGTATGTAATCTTTTCAAAATATTTCATTCTATATCCACAGGGTCAAAATGTACTAATGTATAAATTCATGATGTTCCTCTTTAAATAAGTTGTAATTTTGTATCATATGATATACCATATTCAATTGATTCTTCAATAGATGTTAACCCATATGGTTTTTGATTTATATATTTTAAAAAGTACAAGAATACTATTATACAAAGGTTGGGTAAGCATGTTGAAGGATTTATTTGCTCTATTACTTCATATGTTAACACAAAATGAGCAGGTCTTAGGTATAATGTTATGTCCACCCATCATGGACTAATTCAAGTCAATCCATCTTCTAAGATCATTATGACTACTACTGATTGTCATACTATCCAATTTTAAAAGACTTTGAAACAAGAGAAATCATATTTCTAATTGCATCACATAGAAAAATTCAAAGTATTTTCCTTTCTTACTTCATACCCTGATGAGGAGTGCATCATGTCTATTATTTCAAAATCAAACAATCAAAAATGAATGATGATCCAAAATATGATGCAAAATTCTGAAGATATCTTCTTTAACATCCTAAAAAAATTGATTCATTATTAGATGTTGCTAGAGATGAATATAAGAAACGTGCCCAAAATAACACTTCCATTGTTATTGATTCTACTATTGCATCTATTCCAATTATTAATTTTATGTCACCATATCTTGATTTGGGGACATCAATTTATCTCCAAAATATATACATGCCTATGCCTACTCATGATACCTAATGTTTCTAACAAGTTTTTCGCTTTTCCACATTCAAAAGATGAAAGAAACTAAGATAATGGTTAAGGGTTTGTACGTACCCAAATGAAGTTTGCGCACCATTATCTAGACGTTGTAGGGACTCCTCTTTGGCTGTGGAGGACGACACCTATAGAAGAAAGACTTAAACACAAAGATTGTTAGATAGATAGGTGGTAGACTGCCAAGCAAAGCTTGATCCCAGAAGTGCAAAGACTTCTTGAAGGGGTGACAATCTACTGATTGATAAAAAGTAGAATGTTGCTAGAATAAGAAATGATAAATATTGAGTCAAAGAAATAGAAATAAATGTGTACCTGTATGTGGCAATCTTCCTTCCATAGTCACCGATGCAAGTTAGTCTACCGTCTTCAATTGTTTAAGGTTGCTGACGTTGGATAGTCTGCCGACATCGGTAGGGGAAATGGGTCTAATGGCTGGTGTCGATAGGGGCAATGGGGCTTTGGACAAGTTTTAGGGCTGTCTATGGTTAGCAAAATGGCTTGAGGTGTCTGTGGGAGCTTTAGGGGCTTATGTTGGGTTTACAGGGCATAAAGTGGGGCCTAGATGAGAGATCAGATGGATGATAGGGGCAAAAGGGGAGATAAGGGTGAGAGAAGGCCTTTCAGCCACTCTAGGAAGAACAAACTGGGTTGTGTCTAGAATGTTTGGAAATGGAGAGTGGACTGATTGCTAGTGTGTTAAAAGGACAATAAAACAAAACTAGCATAAATACTTAGCTATGGGAGGAGAGGCAGAATTGCAAGAAGCCTATTTTCATTGTAGCTGATTCAGGAGATGTCTTGTAACCTTCAATTTAGTGTGGAATGACTAGTGCAGAACCTCTGAGCCTGGAGAGTGTTGTTAAAATGCTGATACCTACAAGAAGTCAAGGAGCGAGAGATCCTAAAACTTGGAGCAAGAGAATTCACGTTCATGGGGAAGAAGATCAAAGATGATCAAAGATTGAGGATTCAAGATTCAAGATCAGCATTCCAGGCATATAATGTAGTTTTAATGCAATTGACACCAGTAATACCATTGACATCGATCGATAGTTGACTAACATCGGTGGCTAGAAGACAAGTAAAAAGGCTAAAAATAGCCTTTTATCTATTTTCCCATCTATCGAGGTCAGCTGGTCGTGGTTAAACGGTTGAAGGCAGATTAAATGAGTGTGAGAGGCTAGTGAAAGGGTTGAAATGGGGTCTAAGTAATTAAGATTTGGCATGGGGTGAGGGAGCCATCCAAGGAGAGGTATCCAAGGTGGGCTGAGGTGTCAAGGATGAGAGAGAGAGAGAATGTTATTAATTTAAAATAGTTAATTTATTTTAAATTAATAATTGAGTGGGTTAGAAATGTTTAGAAGTGGACCAAGAGGATGAAGGGGGAGGATGACCAAGGGATAGACATGATTTTGGTGTCTACATTTGCCCCTTTTTGTCTTGTTGGTTGTTCTTGATGAACTGCAAGACAAAAATAGGAGTCAATTTCCCCAAGTATGGGATAAGATAGTTTTTGTCCTATTGGTTGTTTAAATGAACTAAAAGACAAAAATAGGGGTAGGTTGCCCTAATTATGGGATGAGGTAATCCCCCTCAAAGTGGGAGTCGAGGGAAAGGAACCTGAAATCAAGTGTTGATTTGATAGAGAGTGGATGGATATGGTGAAGTTTGAGTGTGAATGTTGCAATAGTTGAGATTGTGTGCATACCACTTCACGCGATGGTTAGGTCAAATTGTCACAGGTCAAAGGTCAAGGAGTGCTAAAATCAAAATAATCAGGCCCCAACATTTAGTCGTAGCTGATTAGATTATTCGATCCTGTCAGGGGATCTCTAGCTCTACCAATTAGAGCACAATTGATTACTTCTCGTATTAGCAATTAAACATAAAATTATACCAAAATGATAAAGTAGCTAGAAACTTGAGACAACAAAGAATTTGAGAGACAATACACACTCTTATATTAAATACTACTAGAAGAAAATACAATAAGGAAGATGCCACTTCCTCCTCCACCTCAAAGGCTTGCCACACCTCAAGACCTTCTTCCCTCTCTCTCTTGCTCAACACAACAACTCTAAAGCCTGAGTTGCTATCCCTCCTTGAATGCTTCAGCTGATCTCCTTGACCTTACACCTGTAGATCTCCTTGACCTTGCTAGCTTCAATGCTTTTACTTGCCTTAGAATAATTACAATACATGCCTTATGGGTCTTTAAATAGGATCCCATGCTTACAAAAATAGAACTCTAACTACTAAAATTAGACACACAGCCCGCGACTTAAATTAGCCCCTTACCATGCAAACACTCGGTTCAACTAACTAACTGTTCATGCAACGAACAGTTCTGGACCGCATAGGCGACCGACGTCGGTCCCTGCTTGTCTAGTGCTGCCGACGTCGGCCGACTCCCTGCCATCGCTGGTCTCCTTCTCCACTACATCTGACCGACGTCGGTCATACTGCCGACACCGATGGCTCTGGTTCTTCAGCATCCTTCCTTGTGTCTGCAAACAGTTGAAGCTTTTAGCTCCACACCTTAACAATCTCCCACTTGGAGATAAATAGCTACAACTTGTACCTGTACCTAAACACCATCTATTTTGTTCCTTAGGCTCTGTATCCCTCTTTAATGTCACTCTTGAAGACCAACCACCACGTAAACCTGTGATGCAATACCTTTATCTTATGCCACAAGAATTTTGCTGCTCCCAAATTCTCCATGACATACTTCTGAACCAACTCTACCCTTAGCTCAGAAAGACTCCCTGTATATGAAACCCTACAACAAGTAACACAATATAGTAACAGGATAATGTAGCTAATATTATCCAACCTGGTAAAGATAAAATACAATGGTCAAACCTCCATTGTTCTACAACGTAATCAAGACCATATACCATAGCCTTCTATCTCATGTGTCCATCCACTCTCTTCTCTAAAATGGGAATCCATCCCTCTATCCAGTACTTCCTTCCAGCTGACAACACTACCAACAAATACCTGTTTGGTTCTCCAAGGACTCACACTCCTCATCCATGCCAAGCTCCCACTGTTTATGGATTCTACCTGCATTGCTTCTTCCATCTTCCTAGTTCATGACTATTAGTAAGTAATATAAAGAAGGTGAACAACGAATATGAGGTTCACATACCTTTCCTGACCTCCACATGGGTGTTTGAGACCTATTAATTTACCCAACATCCATTCTAGTGACCGATCTAGGCCATCTCCCAGTCTGCTCTCGACCGATGTCGGTTCCCTGCACTGATCCTGACTACTGATGTCATTTCCCTGGCTAACGCTGGTGTCCCTCCTGCTGACGTTGGTCCTTATGACCAATGTCGAACTTCTCCTGTCTGACCTATCGACTCTACTGGTTTGCAGATGACCGATGTCGGTATCTGGATGACTGACATCAGTGCCAAGCTACCAACATCGGTGTTTGTGTGTTCCTGTATGTGATGAAATTTTCATCCACGAGCTCTTCTTGGATCAAACCTCTATCCATGCTACCCTGCTCAGATTTATTTAGCCCCTGTGACTGATCTCTGTCTTTCATCTCCTCCATAAACACCAAGGCTTCTTTGTTCCTGTCAAAAGCATCAAATTTTCTCTTTTTGCAATGAACTGTATCTGTGCTTTCCAAATTTGAACACATACCTTTTGAATCAAAAACTTCCATTCCCTTCCTATTCTTGTGACCAAGCCTATTAGGCCACATCTTCAAATCTACAACAGAAGTAGAATCAGTAATACAAGTAGACAGATAAAGAATATCTACTTTCTTACCTCTTGCTAAAACAAGTGCTCCCTTGGTAACCTTCCAAGAATTTGTTGTGAGGGTTATTGTGCATCCCTCATCTCCCAACCTTCCTACAGAAATCAGACTCTGCTTCAGAATTGGAACATGCATGACCTCTTTCAACACCCACGTGTTTTCAATCTACAATCTCAGCTGCACTTTCCCTTTGCCAACTATCTAACAAGGCATACCATCCCCTAAATAAAGAACTCTAAAGTCTCCCTGTTCATACTCGTAGAACAAATCTCTATTTGGGGATGCATGGAAAGATGAACTAGAATCTAAAATCCATGATCTTACCTGACTATCTGAAGAAAGTATGAGAGCATCCTGCATCACAATGTTTGCATCCTTTGCTTCTTCCATACCTGCATGTTGATTCTCTTTATCTCTCAACCAACACTCCTTTGTATGTCTTTTCTTTCCACAAAACCAGCAGGTAATACCTTTGGACTCAGATCTCCTTCCCGACCTTGATTTCCCTTGCTCAACCTTCTCCCTTTGCCTTTCCCTACTTTCTGCACTTAGAGCATTCCCTGATGATTCACTTGTGCTTCTCCTGTGTATTTCTTCATTCAAGATCACACTCACAACATCATCAACTTTTAAGATTTTAGAAGCAGATGCAGAATTACTTACTGCCATAACCAAACCATCCCAAGTTTCAGGCAAAGAACATAAAATCAAGAGAGCCTTTACCTCATCATCAAAAACAATATTGACTGAAGCTAGTTGGTTTACCAAACCATGGAAATCACTGAGATGAGTATGTACCGATCCACCTTCCTACATTTGCAAAGTAAATAGCTGCTTCATAAGATATACCTTATTAGAAGCTGAGGGCTTTTCGTATAAATTTGCCAAGGACTTTATCAACTCTTTCGTTGTCTTGCACTGTGATAAGCTAGAAATCACAGATGATGCAAGGCTCAACCTTATGGAACGAGAGCCTTTCGATTAAGAACGTTCCATTCTTCATCCTTCATATCTGTGGGCTTGCATGCAACCCCACCCAACGGTAAGTACAAATCCTTCTGATACAGATAGTCCTCAATCTATATCCTCCAATGTTGATAATTCTTGCCGTTAAACTTCTCCATTCGTAGCCTACTTTCTTCTGCCATTGCTGAACTCCCACTCAATTAAAAAACCCTATGAATGACTTGTAATCAAAAACAATACCCTACTTCCTGCAAACCGTAACTCTTATACCACTTGTCAGGGGATCTCTAGCTCTACCAATTAGAGCACAATTTATTACTTCTCATATTAGCAATTAAACATGGAATTATACCAGAATGATAAAGTAGTTAGAAACATGAGATAGCAAAGAATTTGAGAGACAATACACACTCTTGTATTAAATACTACTAGAAGAAAATACAATAAGGAAGATGCCACTTCTTCCTCCACCTCAAAGGCTTGCCACACCTCAAGACCTTCTTCCCTCTCTCTCTTGCTCAACACAACAACTCTAAAGCCTGAGTTGCTATCCCTCCTTGAATGCTTCAACTGATCTCCTTGACCTTACACCTATAGATCTCCTTGACCTTGCTAGCTTCAATGCTTTTACTTGCCTTAGAATAATTAAAATACATGCCTTATGGGTCTTTAAATAAGATCCCATGCTTACAAAAATAGAACTCTAACTACTAAAATTAGACACACAGCTCGCGACTTAAATTAGCCCCTTAGCATGCAAACACTCAGTTCAACTAACTAACTATTCGTGCAACGAATAGTTCTGGACTGCACAGGCAACTGACGTCGGTTCCTACTTATCTGGTGCTGCCGACGTCAGCTGACTCCCTGCCATCGCCAGTCTCCTTATCCACTACATCTCACCAACGTCGGTCATACTATCGATGCGGTGGCTCTGGTTCTTCAGCATCCTTCCTTGTGTCTGCAAATAGTTGAAACTTTTAGCTCCACACCTTAACAGATCCAAGTTGTAGCTCTAATGGTCATCATGTTTCAAGTATCTCAAGCTCAGGAAGTGCTCTTGGAAAACATGAAAATGTCACAAGTAGTGGGGATCAACTTGCTCGTGATCCAATACTTGTGAGGGTCAAAATGTAGGTTGCAGACAATTTTGCTAACCATTTGTGAGATAGCATACATGCAAAAACAACCAAGGCAACATTGTCTTGGAAGTGGTCATAGTCAGAGGAGATAATCGTGATCTCCAAGGTTGTTAGTCGAGGCGAGTCGAGATAGTTGGTCCATTAGATGGATGGACGAAGGAATGACATGTGACGAAGAAATGGCTGAGCTAACCTCAAAAGACCCCATGTCAACTGAGTGTTGTCTACATAGCCCATGTCAGAAGGGCCTCAGACTAATGTAGTTCAGATGAGGAGTCAAAGTGGTTGAGAATTGGTTTGGACTAGATTAAGTCATGGTCAAAGGTAATATGGTTTGTCCATCAGATAGACGAACAAATGGATGTGGCCAAGCTAACCCCAGAAGATGTCATGTCATCTGAGTGCTACCTACATAGCCCCTATTGGAAGGGCCTTAGACCAATGTAGTTCAGACGAGGAGTCAAAGTGGTTGAGAATTGGTTTGGACTAGATTAAGTCATGGTCAAAGGTAATATGGTTTGTCCATCAGATAGATGAACAAACAGATGTGGTCAAGCTAACCCTAAAAGATGTCATGTCATCTAAGTGTTGCCTACATAGCCCCTGTTGGAAGGGCCTTAGACCAATGTAGTTTAGATTGGTTGATAGGTTGGTTTGGTCATGATAAATGATGAGGGTAAAATGATGTTACAGCCTTTTCCATATTGTGTGATGGTGTATTCTATAACATTGGTGAGGGTTTTTCATCCCTAGCAATTGGCCATATTGGGCGATGGATGTATGCTAAAAATGAAAGGAGTCTATTTATGCCTCAGCAAGTAATGGTTTATGCTTGACATAAATTATATGGTCAATAGTTTCCATGTGTATTGGTTTCCATAGAAACTAGTGTGAGATGGACTATGTCATGGTTGTGGTTTGAAAATGTTTTGGTTTGGTTGGGTATGGTTGAATAGATAATGATTTGGTTAAATGTGACCAAAGTGTGTAGGAAGTGAAAGGCACGTTGCTCTTTCATTGACAAGGACTATAATGATAGCATAGGTAGGGAGTTTTAGAGACAAAAGCCCCGTTCATGCATTACGTCATCGACCATTGGTTGTGTTAGAGAAGTAATCGAATCACTTTGACATTAAAATGAGCTCAAAATCTCTTGATTAGGTGATGTGATATGTTAGGACAGGGTAAACCTTTTTAGTAGGGATAACTTTGCCCCTTTTTATAGGAGACCCTGAGAACAACTACAAGTCAAGTCCATGACCTTTTTTTTTGTAGACTGATCAATGTGGGAAGTCTACATGGGGATGTCATTTTGTTTTGTGGTCATTTGTGAAGCTGATCAATGCAAGAAGCTTCTGAGAGAGTGCTATTTGTAGCAAGATTTTAGGCATAGCCATCCTTCGAGGGAGTGGTCTATATTTTTGCTTTATATATATTTGAGGGATTTGAATAGCTATCCTTTGAGGGAGCAGTCTATTAGCTACAGTAATGATTGTATAGCTATCCTTCAAGGGAGTAGTCTGCCTTTAAATTTTGAAACCTTTTGATATTTTGGCATCTCAATTTTTTTTTTCACAAAATTTTGAGTCATGGACAAGACTATAGAAGTTTAAGGGCTCCCTTTTATTAACACAAAGCATCCATACTTTATAAAGGGGTTACAGAGGATTTGTTTAGTGGAATAGGGTGGAAAGGAATGAGGATTAAGAGGATGGGGTTGCTCAAGGGATGAGCTCAAGTTAAATGTCAAGTGAATGAGTACTCGACTAACAGTAGAATGGTCGCAGATGCAAGGCATTAAGAGGCTTAGGTTCTGGTCGGCCTTCAAGGGAAGATAGACGATAAGTCCCTAACCCATACTTATGCGTTATGATGTAAGATCCAATCCAATTAGGAGTAAACTTGCCTCATTTACTTCTTTCCAAATTGGTCACGTGTTGGTCGATGTTGGACATGAAGTTGGTTGATATGTTGTTTGGTCGATGCTTGGTTAGATGATGTTTGGTTAATGCTTGGTTGATGTTTGGTCAATGCTTGGTTAAGGATTGGTCGAGGCTTGGTTGATGCTTGGTTGAGGCTTGGTCGAGGCTGGGTTGAGGCTTGGTTAATGTTTGGTTGATTGTCATTTGGTCGATGCTTGGTTGAGGCTTGGTCGAGGCTTGGTCGAGGCTTGATTGATGGATGTTTGGTCGAGGCTTGGTCGATGCTCGATTGAGGTTGAGATAGTCAGGATAGAGTCAAATTCCCCCAGTTACTTATGTGACAGGAAGAATGTCTAGCAGATTTAGTTTGAGAGGGCAAGATCCTGATCTTCCATGTTGGAGGTTGGAATCTCAGAATGACTAAAAGTGATGGAGGCAATGGTAGGTAATGATGTAACCAAAGTAGCCAGTGGTTTAGGGCCTTTGGGTTGGACCTTCACTGCTTGTAAGGCTTTGATCAAAGGTAGATAATGCTGTAAAGAGTTTTGTATGAGGTCATATAGAGATGTCTTCATAGAGGTTTGGTGATGTTGTTTCACCATGGGGTGATTAATTGGGTTTGAATCAGTTGGTTGAGATGTGCCCAAAATTGAAATCTTAGGTCTTGATGGTTGAAGAGACTTGACAAATGGATATGTTTGAGGGAGAGAAACCTTCTCTTTCCCTTTATCCTACATGGTTTGTGACCTGTTGGCCACATTGACGGTGTTGATTTCAAATAATGGGGTTGAAGGTGATCGAGGGACCACAGTTTGATGATGGGCCCCTGATTTAGGTGAGGATGTTTGAGAGGTATAGGATGGTGTCAATGGTTTGGTTAAAGGGTGGTCAAGAGGATCCTTAGTGAGAAGGGTGTCCTTTTTGAAGTGGTGATGAATGACAGCCTTAAGAGCACAATAACTCCTAGTGTCATGCCCAAGTGTGCAATGATACACATAAAATTTAGTGTCATCGAACCAAGATGGCCTTGATTTGAGAGTTGATGAGTGTGAAGGTGAAAATGTCTGGGAGACATGAGACAATGTTAGATATTTTTTAATAGTATCCTCAACAAGAGGGGTGTTTTTATCCATGAATTGGTGGATGGAAACCTTAAGGGCACAACAATTTTTAGTGTCATGCCCAAGTGTGCGATGATATTGGCAAATTTTGGTGTCATTAAACCAAGATGGTTTTGGTCTGAGAGGTTGAAAAGGTTTGATAGGTGGAAGAGTGATGTTAGAGGATTGTAAAAGTTAGCATAACAGTAAGGTATAAGAACTTGTTAATGGATCTGCACGTTGTGTTGCAGTAAAAGTTGACAACTTCTATTTAGACATTGTCGCAAGAGTGTTTCATGCCATCCTTTTATTTGGCAGTGTGGCCAAATGCGTAGATGACACTTTTGTGGTAGGAGGCATTGGATGTTTTGAAGGAGTTATGTTTTTGTTAGGTGTTGGTCGTAATGGAGGTGACTTGTTTTTGGTGGGTGTCAGAGTAGGAAGCACTCCTATTAAGGTGGAAGGATGAGGGCCCAAAATGGAGGGCAATGGTGATGGTGGGAGAAAAGTTCTCTAATGGGGTTTAGTAGCCTTCTTTGGTTTAGTGCAAGGACTACTATTGTGAGGGGCAAGGTTCAAGTCTACCCTCACCAGATCTTCTTCAATTGAAGTGGGTGAGGCAGCTAGTTCCTCTCTCAACGGAGAAGGGATTGGAGAGTTTGGCTCTTTAAGAGGGCAGAGCGTAGGGATGGTGATGGCTTCAGTGTGTGGTCGAGGTGTAGGGAAAGTATGATCCCCCATTGATGATAGGAAGGATGAGGGTGAGGCTAGTAGCACTAGTATGGTCAAGGCATCCTCCAATATAAGAGAGGTCGATGGAGAACTAACAAGAGAAGATGGTTCGTCCACCTGTAGAAGAGAAGTGGGAGAAGAAGGCTCTTCTTCTTGTAATGGACCAATGGGTGGGCTAACCTCTTTACACTGTGAGAGAGGTTGGTCAAGGACAAGAGGAGGGATAGTGTTGGCTGTGTGTATATTATGCTCTTGAGAGTCATCGGCCATGTTCTGCACATTGTTTTGGCTAGGGGGATGGTTAGGAAAAGGTTGTCTAAAGATGTCGATGTTTTGATTTGGTGGCACGTTTGGGTTATCCAAAACAAGATCCCCTTTATCTATCATGTTTTGGACAATGTTTTTGAAGGTCTTACAGTTGTCTATGTCATGGCCTTTGACACGGTGATAATGACAAAAGTCATTTTCCCTATACCATGCAGGGATAGGTTTTGAGGGGTCAAATTGAGGTGGTCAAATTTGAGGGAGATTGAGGACCCCCTATTTGACAAGTTTATCCAACACGGATGCATATGATTCTCCTATAGGAGTATACTAACGCTGTATATACCATTGTTGGAATTATTTGGTGATGCTTTGAGATGTAGATGGTTCAGGCTAGTTGGTTGTTGTCGAAGATGATGGTCTAATGACTACAACATTTAATGATGCCTTAGATTTGGAATTAGAAGAAGAAGGTTTTGAGGAAGGGTCATTTGACTTGGTGTTGGGGTTTTTAATCTACAACTTGACTTTATTTTCCTTGACAGCATGTAGTTTAAGCTTCCTAGCCATCATGAAAGCTTCGTCAAAGGTGCGAAATGTTTGGACTTGCAAGGTAGAGGAAATATGTTTGGCACACGCCTGAGAGAAGAGCTCAATGAGCTCAGGTTGAGGTAAAGAAAAGGAGAGCTAGTTGATTAAGCCTCTCCAATGGGCAACAAAATCGGCTATGGATTCATCGTCAAACTGTCTGATAGAGTATAGGTCCGTGATTGAGACCTTTTTGGTGATATTGATCGAAAAGTGGTTAAGGAAAAGTTGAGCTAGCTAGGTGAATGTGAAAAGAGAGTGACTGGTGAGAGATCTGTACCAATCGAGAGCAACACCAGAAAGTGACATGTGGAATGTGTGTAGCAGTAATGCATCATCATGTGCTATCAGGTAACAAGCATGTTTGAATGCTCGTAAATGCTATTATGGGTCTTCCTTACTATGGAAGTGAGTAAACATAGGAAGTTTCCACTGGCTGGGATACGGTCAGATTGGGACGGAGGGATGGATGGGTTCATTACAAATTTGGTCATATGAAAGGACATTGCTTGAACCAGAAATGGAGGTCTCAAGATTAGACATTTTATCCATCAACATTTTGATTAGATCGATTGACAGATTTGTGGGTGGGGCATCCCCTAGATTCTAAGGCAATTGGAAGGTGTTAGGAGGGGCGTATGACGTAGTCGATTGCACTTATATGGGCACAACGTATTGATAACTAGCCATTGGGATAGATGTTGAAGCCAGGGGTGGTTGTGTCATGAAGGTAGAAGGCATGACTAGGCTTGATGTTGCTAGAGGTGGTTGGATGGTGGTGACATTAGCCAAAGGATGAGTAGCCACCCTGGTGTTAATGGGGGCAAGAGTAGGTGGGATGGAGACAACTAGGTTTTAGAAAGGGGTTAGACTTTGTTGAATAATCTGAGGTTGATGGGGGGCCAAAACCCTAATGGAAGTGGGCCCAGAGATAGAAAGAGAAGCCACACTTAGAAGATTAGTCATGGGCTGGTTATTAGTTGAGGCGACAGCTTGGGTGTCTATGGGTTGAACCACATACACTGTTGGTATGACTGCCATCTCAACTAAGGAGGTTAGCATCCCATAAATTGGGTTGCCTAAAGAGTCTCACATTTGAATTCTCATGAGATAATGTTGAAGGGCCTTGACGTTGAGGTCAAGGAACCTTTCGAAGTCTTGGTCCCCTTCAGAGACAATGGGAGGCTAACTCAGGGTCGGTTGGGTAGGAGTTTGTTCAGTCTCTGAATGATACTCCATTAGAAGACTGGTTATGGAAGGTGAAGGTGGAAGCGGTTGTTGCCTCGCATGGTCAACAAGAGTCTTGGTTTGACTACATGTCAAAACCATTTAAGGCAGAAAGGGTCAGGTTTCAGAAACTATGTTTTTTTAGTTTCAAAAACTCAGAATGGGTGTCTAACAGCAAGAAAGTTAGGTTTTAAACCTACTGTTTTGGAAGAAGGATTTTTGGATAGTGACCAACGTCGGTTGAAAAACTGATGTCGATGAAATAGATTGCCAATGTCAGTTAGATAACCGATGCTGGGGAAGATGGTTGTCGACGTTGGTTACTGTCTTTTTTTAGAAACTCAGAGATTTGAAAGTTTTTGGAAAAAAAGAAGAAAACATCCTCACTAGCTCAAAAAACTAGATAAAGATAGAAAAGTAAATGAAGATAGGCAGATCCTAAACATTAAATCCTAAGAATAAACTTTTAGAATCATGTTGGCTTATGCCTTAGAGTGTGTTTGGGAAGTTGGCTTTTAGAACGAGTCTTAGAAGAAGTAGTCTAAGGTTGGTTTCAGGTTAGTTTTGGTGCTCAAGATCTATGTTAGGTTTCGTACATGGCCTGGTGCTAAGGAGCAAGCTCCCCTCACTTCATGAACCCAGTGATAAGCTGGGTTGCTTAGCTAGTATATACTTCCCCTAGAGTTTATACTCTGCTAGAGAATAGAGTGGGCTCTCCCCTTGGTAGTGAAGTCCAAGTGGGATTGTCAAGAAGGGTAAGGTATCCGCTAGGTGATGAAATCCTAGTCGGGCCTTGTCTCAGGTGTGTTTAAATGTTTGATTTTGTGAAAGTGGTTTGGTCGTGTAACATAAGTGTGCTACGATTTATTCATAATGTGGTTTTAATTACTAGATGAGTGGACTAAACATGCATTCAAATAGAGATGAAATGCAAAAGATTTTTAAGACCAAATTGAAATGTGTGTTCAGATGTAGACAAGTAGGGAAAAGGTTGAAGAGTATGATTTTTACTACTCTAAGATGCAAGAAAGAAAGAAAAATAAGGATTTCTTTTTAACTTTGCTGATAGTGTCTTTTGGAAGAGATAGAGGAAAAGGATGCAAGAAGAGACCTAATGCACTTATATGAAAAGTTTGTTTTTAGAATAAAAAGAAGTGAACCCAAGGAAAACTCTTAGGGTCCCACTAGGCATGCCAGAATGTTTCTAACAAGTTTTTCACTTTTCCACATTCAAAAGATGAAAGAAACTAAGATAATGGTTAAGGGTTTATACGTACCCAGATCAAGTTTAAACACCATCATTTAGACGTTGTAGGGACTCCTGTTTGGCTATGGAGGATGACACCTGTAGAAGAAAGACTCAAACACAAAGATTGTTAGATAGATAGGTGGTAGACTGCCAAGCAAAGCTTGATCCCAGAAGTGCAAAGACTTCTTGAAGGGGTGATAGTCTACTGATTGATAAAAAGTAGAATGTTGTTGGAATAATAAATGATAAAGACTGAGTCAAAGAAATAGAAATAAATGCATACCTATATGTGTAAATCTGCCTTCCACAGTCATCGACGTTGATTAGTCTTCAGTTGTTTAAGGTTGCCGATGTCGATTAGTCTGTTGACATCGGTAGGGGCAATGGGTCTGATGGCCGGCGTCAGTTGGGGCAATGGGGCTTTGGATGAGTTTCAGGGCTGTCTATGGTTAGCAAAATGGCTTGAGGTGTCTATGGGAGATTTAGGGTCTTGTGTTGGGTTTACAGGGCAGAAAGTGGGGCCTAGATGAGAGATCAGATGGATGACAGGGGCAAAAGGGGTATTAAGGGTGAGAGAAGGCCTTTCAGCCTCTCTAGGAAGAATAGACTAGGTTGTGTCTAGAATGCTTGGAAATGGATAGTGGACTAATTACTGTGTGTTAAAAGGACAATAAAACAAAACTAGCAAAAATACTTAGCTGTGGGAGGAGAGGCAGAAGTTATAGGAAGCCTATTTTTGTTGTAGCTGATTCGAGAGATGTCTTGCAACCTTCAATCTAGTGTGGAATGATTGGTGTAAAACCTCTGAGCCTGAAGAGTGCTGTTAAAATACTGATACCTGAAAGAAGTCAAGGAGTGAGAGATCTTGAAACCTAGAGCAAGAAAATTCACGTTCGTGGGGAAGAAGATCAAAGATGATCGAAGATTGAAGATTCAAGATTCAAGATCAGCATTCTGGGCACAAAATATAGTTTTAATGCAATTGACGTTGGTAATACCACCGATGTCGATCGATAGTTGACTAACGTTGGTGGCTAGAAGATGGGTAAAAGGATAAAAATGGCCTTTTGTCTATTTTCCCATATGTTGAGGTCAGCTGGTCATGGTTAAACGGTCGAAGGTGGACTAAATGAGTGTGAGAGGCTAGTGGAAGGGTTGAAATGGGGTCTAAGTAATTAAGATTTGGCATGGGGTGAGGGAGGCATCTAAGGAGAGGTATCCAAGGTGGGGTGAGGTGTTAAGGGTGAGAGAGAGAGGATGTTATTAATTTAAAATAGTCAATTTATTTTAAATTAATAATTGAGTGGGTTAGAAATGTTTAGAAGTGGACCAAGGGGACGAAGGGGGAGGATGACCAAGGGATAGACATGATTTTGGTGTCTACACCTACACTCCTTATATTACCTCTTTAAATTCTATTGTAGACCAGACCATTCTTACATTACAAGCTAAGTTAGCCCTATTGAGTAATTCATCTATCATTATAACTCTTCTATGGACTGATTTTATTTGTTAAATAATCATTTGGCACCCAAAATTACATTTTTTCCATTACCAATTTAAGTTTTTTCTCTTAAACATCTTCTTTATGAAGGCAAAGGTGATCCTAAACAACATTTGTGTGCATTCCAACAACTTGTCTAGATTAGGTAGATAATTATAAAATTTTGACAAATTATTTTCCAAGAAGTCTCAAATAATATTCTCTTATATGGATATATGATATTACTACTAAATCAGTAAAGGCTTTCAATCCTTTGGAAAATTAATTCTTTACACATTTTTTTATCAACATTGGGGAGAAGTTATCATATGCTCAAATTACAAATCTCAAACAAGGGTTTAATTAAAAAATTAGTGAATGTGTGCTAAGGTGAAAATGCTTGATAGAATGAAAAATCAAATGGTTTGTAATGATATTTAAGGTATTTTTACACAAATTTTTATGTATCCTCTTCAATTTTCCATTATGCTTTAAACTCAAATCATTTGATGAACTGATACATATAATCAAATAACATGAATTCAAGTTTCTTACTTTGAACAAGATCAAGTATGTTTCAAATTTTCTTAACAATTCAAATGTAATATTTCAATGAAATACAAATTATAATATAAAAAAATATAAATCAATAATGAATCAAAAGTTAAATTTAATGTTATATCACAACCACCTCAAAATTTTCAATTACAAGCTCCACCAAGGAGACAATTTTCAAAGTTTCCATCACCTCATTTTTTTTTGAAAAAGCTCCTAGAATGAAATTTCATCACTCTTACTCCACCAATGGAGATATATATGTCTATACCTTAGTCAATAAATTTTAATTCCAATGCATATTATGACTATCATAAATGTATTGGCCATCCTAAAAATTAATGTTTCAAGGTTAAGTATAAGATATAGGACCTCACTAAAGAAAGTATCATAGATATTGTCACACATATTTAAGAGTCTAAGATAAAATAAAATGATAATGTAATGCTATAAATTTAGGACCCTTTCCCAAATCATGAAGCAAATAAAATGGATAATTTTGAATTTCATTATGCCTACAATGTTCAACATCCTACTTCTACATATAGAGATCCACTTGATATCATTATTGGCATAATTACACAAAAACAAGAATCATGTATTATTATTACATTTTATGATAGTGAAGATGTTTATGATGATTTAGATAGACATGAAATTTTTATTTGAGCATATGTTAACAAGAAATCCATCTATAGTGTCATGATAGAAAATGGATCAAGTGAAAGTGTGCACATAATACCACTCCTTCATTATCATTGTTATACAAGCAATGATTTATAGGATAGTAATAGAGTTGTAAAATAATTTTATGGGCATAAAAAAGATACACTTAGGCATATATTATTTCCTTTACAAGTAGGTCATCTTATACTAGCTACTCCATTCATAGTTATACCAAGCATAGGGGTATTTGATATAATACTAGGAAGCCCTTGGATACAAAATATTAGATAAGTACACTCTATAATTCATGAATGTCTCAAATATAATCATTATAATCAAGTGGGAATAATTCAAATAATCTAATATGAATATCTTTTGGAACAAATGATGTTTAGTTATTCTATGGAATAATTACCCAATATAGGTATTGAACAACATGGTAATGAAATAATTTACATAGATATTAAAGAGAATGATTTACATATTCCATAGAAAATTTTAGTTTATAATGAGAATGATAATATTACATATTTATTTTCTTTATCTAATTGTGATCATGACATAGTTACATATAAACATATTTTGTTTCTTTCATAGAGCATGTTAAATATCCCTAAGCAAAAAGTGGAACATATAAATATGCCTTGATATTATAAGGCACAATATGTTATTCAAAAAGATTCGCCATGGGTATAAGTATAGTTTTATACATCCTCTTATGCTACAGATGAGGATATAGGTTTTCATGAGCATTTTAGTAGTAATTCAAAGGGTTATATTACAACATATGGCTCCTATTTAGATTTAGAGGCATCTACAGTTAGCACATATTAATTACAATAAGTCACTTATTAATAAAATACAATTGGGATTACATATTCACATCAACCTGATGATATTATTGGTTAGATAGAGATTCTTTCCTCCTCCCAACACACTAATTGGGTTGATTCTTATGCTTAGATACTTATATTTCCTTTTAAATAACTTATTTTATTTATTTTTAGTTATTATACAACTTATCCAAGAATTATTCTAATCCTTGGTTTTAATTTTCCCTTTGGGTGCTTAACCTCTTGATTTACAAACTAATTTGAATAATCCAAAGCACTTATCTCTATAACACTCCACGAGCTTACTATTGCATATCTTATAACCTATGGTACTTATATGATCTCATATTGTTACATAAGCACACTTATCCTCTTATGCATTTATGATCATTTACATTCTTAATTATATTACTCATAATACATTTATGTGGCTCATAATTTCATACACATTGAGGGCACATTACTTGACTTCTCTCCTATGCTACTAAACTCTTAAAACATGTTGAGGATTGTTTGAATCCCTCATACTTCCTCTACTTTCAAAACCTTTCTTATTATCACCTATAATTCAAATATATTTTATAATTCATATAATTTAAAGATAAAAAAAATCATCTATTCTAAGCATTCTAAAAAAATCAAAATTAGGACCTAAAGCATTTTAAAATGTTATTAACTTACTTCTTTTCATGTGTTATTTACTCTATGTTAGAAAGATAAAACATTCTATATTTTAATATATAATGATCCTCAAGAGATAATTAAGTGTATACAAGGCATATTTAAATGTGATTATTTGATCTTGGGCTTTAATTATTACCCGAAAGCCTTCCTCAGTTGGGGTCATCTATTTATTCTGCATGAACACTTTGATATGGTGTACTTATCCACAACTTATCTACCATTTTGAGCTACGTATCATATTAATGTCTTGCTAAATCAATCATATTTTTTACATGTATTTCATGAAATATGATACTTGATAACATTCAAATTCACACATATAATAGAGCTATACCAGTCTCACTTACTACATGTTTTGCTTTGTAATTTTATTTTAATACATGATAGGATAGTCTTGATTGCTTATTATGTGTGTGGCCCTTGGCCTTGTATGTTCTATTTCTTTCTTCTATGGCATAATTATGCCATTTTCATGTGGCCCTTGGCTTGGTGTGTTATGTGACATTATGTCCATTATATTTTGCCTCTTATGCCTTCTGTGTGACATATTATGAAAATTACATAACATTCTATGAAATTTATTCTATAATTATTTCTTATTAATATGATACAATTATTTCTAGCATATGTTATATCTACTTTGATAAGGTTCCATGATTAATATAATTCATCACTTACATATTATATTTATACTCTAGTTCCATGATGTATATCATTCATACATTGATTCTATGTTTCAATGATATAAATTTCTAACACATGTTTCATATGCAAAATTCAATGTTATAATCAATACTATAAATGGAATCAGTTTAGTATATTCAATGTGATAAATAACATATGCTTTATTTTGAGACTAATGAATTTGAAGGTTATATCTATTATGTCATAATGGGGGCATCACAATGGGTTTGATTGGAACATTCATTCCTCATGAGAAAAAAATAGATTTATGGAAATATACAATTTTCAAGTGATAATATGATTCAATAATTCAAATTATCGATGGTATATGGCATACATGTGAACTCATCACTATAGTTTTAAATTAAAAATTTCAAATAGTTTCAAAATTTACAAGTGGAAAAATTGTAAAGTTCTAATTATAATTTTAAAGTAACATTTTAATATAGCATAGATATAAGGGGCATGATATTCATTCACATTCACATTTATACTATGGCATTTTAAAAATTCTCAAGTTTCAATTTTCAAAGTTTAAAAGTTTAAAATAGAATCTAGATCTATCTATAATGGTGCGATTTATCTCAGTTACAAATTAGCTAGGTTAGAGTTTAGTGACACTCAATGTCTATGGTTTAAAAAAATCAATATATGGTGAGCCACAATTCATGGGTCCACCCCTTCAAATATTATATGTAATATTTATATACTCAAGTGAGATTTGGAGCATAAAATCCTTCCAACTCAAGAGCATTCAATGATTTTCAAATTGAGACATGATTAGCCTCAATTTTCCATAATTTAGCACTTTTAAATAAAAGGGCATTCATTTTGACATATCCAAATTACATGGTAACCTTCTCTCCTTGCTATCATTCAAATCGTAAATAGAAAATTTCAAATTTTTAATTTTCAATATGAGAAAATATTACTTTGATGGCATTGTTTCAGGTTTCTTGCATTAAGTAATCTTACATAATTAATCTATACATCTAGAGACAAAGTGTGTATAAACACTTAGGTGCACATCTATTTTAATCTAGTAATTTCACTTTTTACATCACTATAATAAAGTTGGGTAAAATTTAGACATATAACATTAATCATTAAGCACATAACAATGTTAATTATTCGCATCCTTACCTTCACTTGGTCTATTTTTCATTTTGAAAAATCACAATCTATAAGAGAGCCTTAACTATATTATAAGAACTAAAAAAATAATACAAACATCCATATTTAAGTTTCATTCATCCCTATTCATCCCACAAGTTCTTCTCAAACATCTCCCCTTTTTCTCTAGTCTTTTAGGACAAGTCCACAATATACGAATAAGGCCATATTGTGACATTGTCCCCTAGTGTGACCTTATCTCCTAAGTTCTAATGGCCAATTTTTCATATTGTGTCATGTCCCCTTTTTTAGTGGACATCTTCAGAGGTTATGATTAGCCTATTATGCAACCTTCGTACACTGATAGGATGGATAGAGGGTCATGGTGGAGCTTGGCTTGGCTTTAATTAGCAGAATTCCTATAGTTGGATTTCATTTGGGCTCTTTCAAACACATTTGCATGAGCTCCTATTATTTAGGGATATTTGACATGCAGCAGAGCACCCTTGTTTTGGTATGGTCATGTGCAAGATCACTCCCTAGTTCACTAGCTTCAGACGGTTCGAGGATCTGACATGTATTGAGGGAGATATTAATATTTGATTGATTTAATCAAATATTAATTATTTGGTCTAATTTTAAATTAGAAACCCTAATTCTAATTTAAGAAAACCCTAATTAGGGCAAGCATATCTTTTTGAGGGTATAAGGGTTTCTCATGGGGAGAGAGTTGGATTATTATGAATTGATTATTGATATTGATTATTGCTAAGAATTCTTCTGTGAAGACTGAGCCAAGGGTTCCAAGATTTCATTTGCATTGGAAAACATCCACTCTTTAGTGTGTGTGATTCAGAGGCTATGAAATATCAGTTGATCTATTGCCGATTTGAGAGATAGCTTCATACAAAAGTTATCACAGACATTTACAAGTTTGGGAGATAACTTCACACAGAAGTTATCATAGTATTTCAGTTGTTTATTTCATAAGTTTTGATTTAAATAATTATCCAGATTAGATCTTTTATATTAGTGCCATATTTATTTAGATCTGGTATCCAACATAGAGGTCACAGCATATTATCTTGCTTTTGTATGAAATCTGTACTGATCCATGCAATTTCATACAATTTTGCATCAGGTCATACAGAGCCACAGGTAGCTCATAGACCGACATCGGTAGTCCAAAGACTGACATCGGTTGAATTAATACCGATGACAGCAATATAACTGATGTCGATGACTATGTTTTGACACAGAAACCCGAGCCATTTCAGATTCAAGGTTTGTTTCTAGATTTGCAAAAGACCAGGGTTTTAAGATAGTATTTTTAATATTCTTTGATATGCATGATAGAGGAATTTATTTGTAATCAACTGGATGAATAAAAAGATTAGTGATTTTCTAGTTAAGAGATTATACTATGGTTTATTTATTTATTTGGAAATTATTTTGCAAAAATTGCAATTTGTTCTTATTTCATACAAAAAATTAGAATACACAGAAAATCAATTCAGAGCTTTTGTCTTTCTATAGTCCCTATTGGTTGGGGATATTACAGTGGTATCAGAGCTTTTGTTAAAAAAAGGAGACCCTAAGAAAGGGATATTACAGTGGTATCAGAGCTTTTGTCTTGCAATATTCCCTATTGGACAGGGGATATTACAATGGTATTAGAGCTTTTGTCTTTCTATAGTCCCTATTGGTTGGGGACATTACAGTGGTATCAGAGCTTTTGTTAAAAAAAGGAGACCCTAAGAAAGGAATATTACAGTGGTATCAAAGCCAAATTCCTGCCATCTTATTGGGTATATCAGAGCCAAGTTCCTACCATCTTGTTGGGTAGATCAGAGCTTTTGCCCTGCCATCTTGTTGGGTAGTTTGGGTAGATTGGACATTGAATCAGTTAGTAAATCATGGGTACCTCCAGTACTCAGAAACAGTGGGACAAGGATATGAAGAAGCTGAAACAAAGTTTGAATATGTTGGTTGAAACTCATAAGAGGATGAATGAAATTCTTTCAGACCCTACATTTGAAGACAAATTAACATGGAGTATTGCATCCATTATTAAAGGGTCCACAACACAAAGCGGGAAGCAAGGAGATAATAGGAGTGCTATTATTAATCAGAGACCACAATGGACCCATTTCAGAACTGATAGGCCTACACGTCCTATAGATGCTCTCATGGCTACAAATGATGAGTGGGACTTATTAGCTCCTCAAGTTTGGGAGAGGTTGTCTTTTGATTGCTTTGTTAATCTGAGGAGAGAGCACTATAGATTAGTTAGACAGGGAAACAACATGTCCCATGATTCTTATGAGATAGGAGATGGTGATGATGAGATAGTTTCAGTAGTAGCCTCTTCAGAGTTAGATGAGGATGAGTCTGATGCTTACATTCAAAGTGGGGAGGTGTGCTCAGATGTTAGTACACTGAGTGTTGATGATCTCTCAGATATAGCAGAGATTGTAGAAGAGTCCCAAGATCTGATTATTGTAGATGACACCCAGGAGAATGCAGTGGACAGTTTTGAGGACTTAGTTTCATCGACAGTTTCTTTTGGTATGGACGAGTTAGATAGTGATGCTATAATTTTTGATACTCCGTATGTTGATATGAGATTTGGATTTGATTCACAGAATATGGATGGTAGTACTATAGAGGTCAATGATTTTGAGTCTACTCTTTTAGACCGTGCATCAGAGGAGGATTGTAGGAGACAATCTAGCCAGCGCCATCATGTGTCTAGTCAGCTGAGAGTTAGTGAGCGAGACATTGCTACCGCTTGCAAGCATTTTGATGCTGCTCATCCATTGTTATTAGTTTATGGATGGGGTTCCCCTACTAACATTAAGTGGGGAGGCAGTTATTTGTCCTTGATAGAGATCCACTCTTTATGGGAGGCTATTCAGATTCTGAGATAGGATTATATGCAGTTGGTAGCCGACAGAGATTATCTTATGGAGTGGGGCAGCACAGTGTATGATGCATTATTGGTCAAGGAAGATAAGGTGAGTGAGCTTAATCAACAGCTTGAGGTGACATTTGAGATTCTTGAGAGTACGCAGTTGGCTTTCGAGGAGTCACAATTTCATTTGGCTGAGGTGACCATGGAGTTAGAGCGACTTTAGTGTTTACCAGAGTTGGTACAATCACAGGTTGTGGTATTTGGGGACATGAGGGTGCCCATGGTTGAGATTGTTAGAGATAGTGGGGATGAGCATATATCTATCCTCGATGTTAGTATTGGTTCATTTCTATTAAAGTTACATTTAGTTGAGTTGGGTGCTATAGTCGAGCATGGTAGTCAGCTTGATATGGTGATAGGTGCTGTGATTAATAGTTTGGTGGTGCATGACTTAGAGCAGGAGTTGATGAGATATGTTGATCATAGTAGAGGTATAGTGTGTGGATTATCCATACTTGGTGTAGTTCCATTTGGGAGTTGTTACAGAGTTGGAGTGTGCCTTCCGCATAGCATGGTGGAATGTGTACCTGGTATTTGTGATTTTAGATATTGGTTGAGTTGCATTCACCAGTTTGATTATGGATTCCTCTTTGTTCTATTTCAGAGGATATTACAGGAGCTTGCATTGATTAACAGTAGTGTAGATCACAACTACATATGGGATCTAGGTAGATCGAGTGGTTTATTATTATGTGATTGTTTAGGGACAAGCAATTTAGAGAGGGGCAGATTGTCATGTCCCATTTTTTAGTGGACATCATCAGAGTTGATGATTAGCCTATTATGTGACCTTTGTACGCTGATAGGATGGATAGAGGGTCATGGTGGAGTTTGGCTTGGCTTCAATTAGCAGAATTCCTACAGTTGGCTTTCATTCAGGCTCTTTCAGACACATTTACCTGAGCTCCTATTATTTAGGGATATTTGACATGTAGTGGAGCACCCTTGTTTTGGTATGGTCATGTGCAGGATCACTCCTTGGTTCACCAGCTTCAAACGGTTCGAGGATCTGACATGTATTGAGGGAGATATTAATATTTGATTGATTTAATCAAATATTAATTATTTGGTCTAATTTTAATTTAGAAACCCTAATTCTAATTTAAGAAAACCCTAATTAGGGCAAGCATATCTTTTTGAGGTTATAAGGGTTTCTCATGGGGAGAGAGTTGGATTATTATGAATTAATTATTGATATTGATTGTTGCTAAGAATTCTTCTGTGAAGACTGAGCCAAGGGTTCCAGGATTCCATTTGCATTGGAGAACATCCACTCTTCAGTGTGTGCGATTTAGAGGCTGTGAAATATCAATTGATCTATTGTCGATTTGAGAGATAGCTTCATACAAAAGTTATCATAGAGGTTTACAGGTTTGGGAGATAACTTCACACAGAAGTTATCATAGTATTTTAGGTATTTATTTCATAAGTTTTGATTTAAATAATTATCCAGATTAGATATTTTGTATTAGTGCCATATTTCTTCAGATCTAGTATCCAGCATAGAGGTTGTAGCATATTATCTTGCTTCTATATAGAATCTGTACCGATCCATGCAATTTTGTACAGTTTTGCATCAGGTTGTACAGAGCCGTAGGCAGTTCATAGACCGACATCAACAATCTAGAGACTAACATCAATCGAATTAATATCGATGACGGCAATATAACCAATGTCGGTGACTATTTTTTGACACAGAAACCCGATCCGTTCTAGATTCAGGGTTTGTTTTCAAATTTGCAAAAGACCAGGGTTTTAAGATAGTATTTTTAATATTCTTTGATATGCATGATAGAGGACTTTATTTGTAATCAACTAGACGAATAAAAATATTAGTGATTTTCTAGTTAAGAGATTATACTGTGGTTTATTTATTTATTTGGAAATTATTTTTCAAATATCATAATTTGTTCTTATTTCATACAAAAAATTAGAATACACAGAAAAGCAATTCAGAGCTTTTGTCTTTCTACAATCCCTATTGGTTGGGGATATTACAGTGGTATTAGAGCTTTTGTTAAAAAAAAAAGGAGACCCTAAGAAAGGGATATTACATATTGACATGTTACAAAAAAACTCTCCCTTATATATTGTAAGGTCAATAATTGAAATTATTCTAAAGATTCTCCTATAAATGCATATGAAAGCCTCTCATTGCAACCCCAATATATCTCTCTAGCAATTATAGTCCACACTAATAGAAAGAGCACAACTTATTCCTATTTCAACTATATAGAATTTTAATAAACAAAATACAAGTCTTAATATTAATTATCATATGTCAATGACATCCATTATCAATCTTTTCAATCAATATTTTAGCTAGTCATTCTAGTTTCATCATCATAGAGCACACAATCACTCTATGAGGGATAACTACATCAACTTTAGGCCCATTTAAATTATATTAGAAACATTTAGTTATAAGGGGTTTATGAGGCCAACTCAACAATCCTTACCAACCCATTTTTATTCCCCCCTTTGTTAGCTAATTTTTATGTCGTGAATTTACATGATCTAGGGTTTTTAATTTTTAAGTCTTTTGTACATTGACACAAACCACCAACTTCAATAAAAAAAGACCTTTGCAAGTGATTACATAGACCTAGATCAAACAATAGAGTATGAAATCAACCAAGACATAGATATAGTATCCAAACAAGGTTTTTGTGTCCCGTTCTTTCTCTCATTGACTTGTCCCAAAAAACTATAAACTACGATTTTTATCATAGCTATTTCTACATGTCAATTTCACATAGTTTTTAGTTATGGTGAGCTCATAAAATTAGATATATTTTTGTTTTAGGGAGGTTTTCACAACCTTAGGCCTTTTACTACTTTTATCAAGTTTCTAATTTCTTTAAATTCTATAACATATTGTATATTTATTATATTTCATTATCTCTCTCTCTCTCTCACACACACACATACATATCATAATTTATACTTAAATAGTTTAAGTCAATTAGTTTAAGTCTTCTTAAATTAAAAAGGGTTAAACACCAAGTTGGTAGAAGCCTCTATCTCATCATCCTAGAGATGTGCTCTATTATTATGGTGTATATGGAGGTTTGACGATAATCCTATGTTTATCATAACTATTAAATAATATTTCCAATATAAGTCATGATAAATTTTATTGAATTCCCTTATATGCCCATAACTAGAACCACTTTCAAAACATTGATAACTGTTCACCCAAAACCCTTGAAAAAGTGGGAACACTGGTTTCTTCCCATCAATCAATCCATCTAGATACATTTTTAGGGTGAGGAAAAAAATTAAAACCCTTGCAATATGTGTGAGAGATATTTAATGACTCAAATGTGAGGTGTTAAGATAAAACTTGTTGTTAAAGGTAATAACTAGTGGGGTTGACCATTCTATTCAAAATTTAATGGGATGATGGTCTAAAAAAATAACATTATAAGCACACTAATCATACACTCAAAGGACTACGTAAAGTAAAAAAAAAATATATTGAAAGGAGAGCTCTATCTAGTCTATTAAACAATTTATCAATTTCTTTAAAAAATCAAACCAAGTGAACAAAGGGATGAGAGGAGAGGTGTTGTGATGAATATTAGGGTTCATAAGCCCTAACTTGTTTCATTTATATAACTAGGCCTCTTGTTCTCAAACACACCATCTCATGGGTAGAGTACCTATTTTTTTATCTAAAAAATCCACCATATTAAAATATCCATAGATTATAAATTTTGAATCTAAGAGGTATTCTACTAATTAATGATAGAGCACCACTCATTTCATGACATTGTTAGAGGTATATATATTAACTATCCCAAATGGATTGTGTTTTTTATTGCATAACATTCCCTATTTAAAGTATAAAAATTTGAACCCTCATTTTTATATAGAATTTTATATTGTAACTTAATGAGTTCATTGTGGTTGCTTGTTTAGATATGTCTTCGTAGGAATCCATTTTACTACATGAGATGATATAAAATATGAATATGCTTCATCACTTTAACTAATTTTAAATAATAAAATGTTTATCATAAATTTTTATTCTAATCTAAATCTTAGGATGTTTTAATTTAAATATATAAATTTTCATAATTCTATTAAGTCTTAGTCTATTCATTTACTTGTGTTTCAAAACACATTTTATAGCTTCTTTTCAGTCTATTTTGCCTTAGGTTTATGAAAATTATCCAATTATTTCATAGTTTTTTATTCCTTTGTAAATTTATTTCATGTTAGCTTTGATTCAATCTAAATCATCTATAAGTTTTCTTTGTATCATATTTTGCCTTAGTTGATTTTATTAAAATGGATAAAAGTTGCATTTAAATGGATTACTTTCCCTAAGTTTTTGTGTATCTTTGTTATATTTCAAAATAATTAGTCTTTTGATTTTAAATTCTTAGTTTTCTTTTCTTTTCTAATCAAATATTGTTGACTTGGATTCTTTTCCTTTTGTTCATAGGTGCTTAAATCGGTCTTGGTGCCACATGAAATTTTTTCATGACTCTTGATATCTCAGGCCTTGTCCAAAGGGACTTTCATCACATGCCCCATTTTACAAAAGGTTACATAATTCCATGAATTGATCTCTTGATGTTCTCATACTTGTTCTAGAGTCTTTCTAAGACTTAGGTTTTTTTTGTGAAGTTTATCCAATGGGTCTCAGAGTCAGCAAAGTTCAAGATGAGTGAGTGAGCAGGGTGACACCACATGATTGAATCCAATCACACTACCCTCCTCTATATTTTTTTGTAGCTTATAAATAATGTCATATCCCTAGGAAAGTAGATGAATAAGATGGCACCATGTGGTGTAATCACACTATTCTATATCCCTAGGGCATTTTATGCAAGTAGAGTAGTATGTCAAGGTAGTGGGTGAGTGATATGTTGTTGCATGGAAAAATCTCACTTCACCATGGAATGAATAATCAAAATGTACTTAAATTTTCAAATAAGTAATGAAAAATTGAGAAGGATCCAAGTGGAAAGGACCCATATTTTAATATTAGGGTCTATGGTTGGGTTAAAATCCATTAAAATCAACTAAGTGTTGAAGGAGGCCCAAAGGGAAGTTTGATACTTAGAATATTTCTATCCTTCTTAAAGATTATTGACCCTTCATAGTGTTGTCATAAATATACTAGGATATATCTAATCAAACTACAACATGTGGTAGATTTTATAGGAGTCTCATCCCAAATAAAAGTTTATACTTATCTATTTATAACTTCTTAGTGTTAATCTCTCAAATTCAATCTCTTAGGGTGTCAGAATCATCAAAATTTATGAGAGGCTAAGAACCAATCAATGAAAACCACATGAAATTTTTCATTCCTAGCTTTAAACTCTTGGGATAAATAATGATCAAATGTGTCAAAATATGAACCAAACATAAGTTGTCATGTGGCCTACCTATCAGACATATCAATCTCTCAGTCCTGATAGATATCTAAAATCCCAAGAGATCCTAACCAAATCAAAGGATACCACATGCCTTTAAGGTCAAAAGTGTTCAAATCCAACCAATTATCTCTCCTTATGGTTAAACACATCATTCTCCTAATATTAAGAGAGATGTCAAGGCCTGAGAGAGCTTAACATAATGAGAAAAAACCACATAGCAAGTTCATACAAAGTGGAAGGTGGGGCCATCAAAGACCTAGGTGTTGGAAAAATTATTTCATTTATGAAAAATTTAATGACAAATTTGTGATGTCATTGATGAATATATCATGAAGTGACAAAAAGGCTTTGAGAAGTCTAGTTTTGACATGAGAGACCTAGTGTGAAGCAATAAGCTTGGTAGTTTTTAGAGGTAAGAAGCATGTGACCTATGTGAACATGGAAATAAGATTTAAATCATGGAATGGATTAATATGAAATGTTTATGATGATTTGAGATCAGTAAAAAAATGTTCCAAGTGCATTCACTATCTAAGTTTGATTGATGGTTCTAGACCCAATGTGCATAGAGACTTAGTGAGGTCCAAATGAAGGTTTAAATTGAGTTTCCAAGGTGTTGAATCTCATGTGAGCATGTATTGAGGTATAATATGGTGTTTTAAAGGTGTTTACCAATTTTTAGGTCCTGATGAAGAAGAAAAATCATTAAACAACATTAGAAGTTTTCCTATGCATGCAAAGTGAAGGTTTCCAAGCCCAACAAGAAATTTGAGATACTCATTGGCATGTATAGATTTTGCATGGTGACATAATACTTTTTTAGTAGTTTGGAAAGGGTCCTAATAATCTTCTAGAATAATTTTTCATAGAAACCAATCCATCAACTTTATGAACAAACATTAAGAAGGTAAGGAGGTTTTTGTGCTTGCAAACCCTCATAGTGGAGCGATTGGAAAGATGTGAAAGGTTAGTTCCAATAATGTATTTTCAATTCATGTATTATTATTATATGTTTTATATGACTCTTATAGGAACCTCCATGTGGTAATAGTGTGTTAAGGTAGTGAGTAGAAGGTACCAAAAAAAGCTTATTTTTGAATATTTTGTTACTACACAATCAAGGTTGACTAAGTCAATACACACACATTGATGGAGGTTTAAGGCCAATAATTGATATTTATACCCATTTATTTATTTTTTAAATTTATTTTCACTATTTCAATCATTTTGGTCAATCAAAATATCCTATCACTAGGTTGTAATAAGTGAAAATAGTGAAAAATAACTAGGTAGAGTGAAAACATGATTAAGGAAGAGTTACAGGTGATTAGGGATGGATAAAATTATTTTGGGAAATTTTTTAATATATATGACTCATTTTAACTTTGTTTTTAATTATTTTTTATGCTCATACACAAGCACTAAAATGCTCTCAAGTTTATCAGTCTATATAAGTCAAGACAGTGAAGGTGTATGTTTCATAGAATGATCTATATGTTTCTTATATGCCATTATACCTCAGAATATTTGTGATTTTAGTTTATTTTAATTTTTATAATGATATAATTAATGTATTTTAAGTTAAAAAAAGTGTCTACATAGGTGTTAAGATTCATATTCACCATGACTATGTTTTGAAGCCAAGATGACTACTATAGGCATGTTGAGGGAAGTGAAGTGTTTAAGTTCTCATGACAAGTGGTGATGAATATAATGAATATTTTTTTGTTTTTGAAGACCTAAATTAACTATAAACTCTTTTTTGGATCTGGAAATAAAATTTAAGTGATTGAACCATGTAAGACAAAAAGGCTTGTCTAGTTGTGTTAAGACTA